>OZ012738.1:197993908-198491408 GCA_963859935.3 Lathyrus sativus
AAAGTAGATAGAGCCAAGATAGAAGTGATAGAAAATCTAAAACCCCCTAACATCGTTAGAGAAGTCTAAAGTTTTCTTGGATATGTTGGCTTTTACCGGCGTTTTATCAAAGACTTCTCTAAATTAACCAAACCTTTAACCGGACTCCTGATGAAAGATATTGAGTTTAAATTTGATGAAAAATGCCTCGAAGCATTTAACTTTTTAAAAGAAGCGTTGATCTCGGCATCTATTATCCAACCTTCGGATTGGGCCGAACCTTTCAAAATCAGGTGTGACGCTAGCGATTATGTTGTAGGAGCTATTCTAGGACAAATAAAGGATAAGAAATTACACATTATGTATTATGCTATTAGAACCCTAGATGCTGCTCAGCTTAACTACGCAACCATTGAAAAAGAACTCCTTGCCGTAGTTTTTGCGATGGACAAATTTCGATCCTATCTGGTAGGAGCTAAAACTATCGTTTATACAGATCACGCTGCCATTCGTTACTTATTAAACAAAAAGGATGCCAAACCTAGGTTACTTCGATGGATCCTTTTATTACAAGAATTTGATCTAGATATTCGAGACAAGAAAGGCACGGAAAATGTAGTTGCCGATCACCTTTCTAGACTTGAGTACCTGAAACCAGATCCGCTCCCTATAAACGATGAGTTTACCTATGACAGGTTAATAGCTAGGAGAGAAGCCATAGAAAAAAATAACCTAGATCCTTATAAGACCCCTGAGAAATCTCTGGCAGGTACGCAGATTTTGTAAATTACCTAGCTACCGACATCACACCCCCTTACTTTAACTATCAGCAGAGAAAGAAGTTCTTTAACGACTTAGACAATTCTATTGGGACGAGCCACTCCTTTTCAAAAGAGGAAATGACACTATTTTTTGCCGTTGCATCCCAGAAGAAGAGGTAAGAAAGATCATAGAACACTGCCACTCTGCACCCTACAGAGGACACGCTAGCACCTCCAAAACACACGCCAAGATTCTTCGAGGCGGCCTGTTTTGGCCCACAATGTGGCATGACACACACGCTTATATAGTTAAATGGGACTGGTGCCATCGCACTGGGAACATCTTCCGGCGTGACGAAATGCCCTTAAGAAATATTCAGGAAGTAGAACTCTTTGATGTTTGGAGCATTGATTTTATGGGACTGTTTCCGTCTTTATTAGGAAACAAATATATCTTAGTAGCAGTTGACTACGTGTATAAGTGGATTGAAGCTATAGCCTCACCCACCAACGACACACGTGTAGTGATAAAGCTATTTAAGAATTACATATTCCCTAGATTCAGAACACCTCGTCTTGTTATCAGTGATGGTGGATCGCATTTCATATCAAGAATTTTTGACAAGCTTTTAAGAAAATATGGATTTAAGCATAAGATAGTGACACCTTACCATGCACAGACTAGTGGCTAGGTAGAGGTATCTAATCGAGAGATTAAATAGATCATAGAGAAAACGGTTTCTATATCAAAAAAAGATTGGTCTCAGAAGCTACAAGATGCACTATGGGCCTATAGAACTGCCTTCAAAACCCCTATTGGAACAACTCCTTACCAATTGGTCTATGGAAAGTCCTGCCATCTACCCTTTGAGTTAGAGCACAAGGCCTATTGGGCCATTAAGACCCTAACCTTTGACTATTTGACTGCGGGAGAAAAACGCATCCTTGACATTCATAAACTAGAAGAACTTCGTCAATCCGCCTACGAAAACGCCATAATATATAAAGAAAGAACCAAGGCCTGGTATGACAAAAGGATTATGAAGAAAGATTTTCATATAGGAGACCCTGTTCTCCTCTTTAATTCCAGGTTGTGACTCTTTCCAGGCAAGCTTTGTTCAAGGTGGACAAGTCCTTTTACAGTTTCGAAACTCTTAAAACCCAGAGTAGTTGAGACCCAGAACCAGTCATGTAGCCCATTCATTGTAAACGGGCAGAGATTGAAATACTATAAAGGAGGTGGCATTCCCGATGATTACTCCAGCCACACTTTGATTGATCCACCACTTCCTACTTCAACCATATAGGTTCTACTCGTCAAGCTAACGACGTTAAACAAGCGCTGCCTAGGAGGCAACCCACGGTTTTCTTTATTTTTCTTTACTTATCCTTTTTTTATTTATTTTATTTTTAGTAATTATTATTTTTGTTATATGTCAACTAACCTTTTATAATGCTTGTGCTTTCAGGTCCTGTTCTCTAAAATTTTATTTGCAGAATGCAGCCTCTCGACGACATGTACATCACCTTTAGAGACGGCGCGCAGAGACAACGATACTTAGTCCTTTAGCAACGTCCCATGGCACCTACCCGGTACCCATATCAGGCCTGTATGGACTCCTTGAGCATTGAGCCCAACATAAGGTTTCTATGCCATAAGCCCCAGTGGGATGCATATGCTGATGAGTTGCACCCGACCTACAGACATCTTACTCTGGAATTCCTTAGTTCGTTCTGCCATGAGCCATATGTTGGTCAGGACGGTATCACCATATTCATATTGTTCGGGATGGAGTATGCCTTTACCATTAAGGGATTCAGCGATTTGCTCGGTTTCCAGACCACACCATATCCTATACTTGATTTTCCGATGGGATATTTTATGAGTCGAGACATCGACAAATCCTGAAGTTACCTTACAGGTGGAGGAAGCCTCGATCCGTCCACTTAGTTATCTCCAATCATCCACAACCCAACACTAACGTACTTTTAGATGGTCTTTGACCACACTTTCCTTGGAAAGGTTGACTCTGATATTCATGTTAGTGAGGAGGAGATCTTCTTCCTATTTTTTGAAAACCAGTCACGTCCGGTGGCTTGTGGGAACTTTCTGCTGAATAATCTCGAGCTCACACCTAGATCCTTTGAAGGGATTATCCATGTAGGAGGTCCGTTACTCAGATTGCGACAACTTTAGGTCTCACCAACCAACTGCTTCACCTGACTCCATATTGCAGGTATACCTTACTGGACATTGACCTCAACTTAGACAGAGGGTTGATAAGGAGAGAATCCTTTCATCCTGACTATTCCAGACTCCTGATTGACTACCAGACCATCCACTACTTTACTTTGCCTGATCCAGCTATGACCAGTGTCCATGATCCTTCTAACAGGAGTTACGCCTTGGAAGGTTATGGAGAGACAATTGATGATTCGTGCTCACCACCTTTAGCAGAGTACCATTGCTCACCACCCTCTCTGAGGACTATAGTATTCTCCAATAATCATTCACTACGGAGAGCTGACTTATACACTCAGGTAGCAGAGCTGTGTATGGAGATAGCCAGGCTCCAACAGACAGTTGATGACCTGACTTTGCAGGTACAGGTATCTGACATGACTCATGCGACAGAAGCCGACAACTTATATCAGGAGATCTCATACTTGCACCGAGAGTTACACGCACTCCGACATCCTGACCAGACCAAATAGCACCCTATTCCGTGATGACACTGCTTTTGTTATTTTTATAGCTTGATTTATTTTCGTTTTCTTTACAGACTTATATATACTTTTTATGTTTACATCTATTTTTCTTCTATGACATTGATTATGCACTTTATATATATATATATATATATATATATATATATATATATATATATATATATATATATATATATATATATATATATATATATATATATATATATATATATATATATATATATATATATATATATATATATATATATATATATATATATATATATATATATATGCGATGTTCGTCATTTCCTTATTTGAATCGTGTTATTTTATTTATTTTATTTACTTATCTTTATTTTTCTGAAATCTTTATGTCAAAATAAGAAAAAAAATATATATAGGACGAATATAAGTGTGCTAGGACAAGTAGGTCTTGCTACCTACACACCCAAAAACAAGGAGGAGCACAAAAACCCAAGCATGAAAAGGAAAATTCGGCCCACTATAATTCTGTGAGGCTGGTGCTCGCCATATAGTTCATGGCACCCGCCATGGGGTCTAGACTATATGCGGGGCAGAACCTCCATAATCACCATTTTCACACATCCAAACCTTCAAACCTCCATTTTTAACTATTCCAAAATTTCCTTCAAACCCCAAAAAGTTCCAAACTTTATAATCCACTCACCACCCCTTCAACCATTCCAAATCCCGTTTCCATTTCTCTTTATTAAAATCCATCAAAAATCCATTTTCACCAATTTCCCAAAAAATACACATTTCTCTCATTTTCTACATCAGAGGTACATCCATGGAGTACGGCGGTTACATTCTTTGGCAAAGAAAGCCCGGAGAACGGCAGAAGAAAACTCTCGATAGATTGTAGAGCCGAGAAATTGCTTCGATATGGTACGTAGACGAAAACTGTCTGTATGCTCTTGGCATTTACCATAGTGTTTTTAATATGTTAGACATTTTAGGATTACACGACATTTTTGCTAGGCAAGATCCTACTTTCGAAAAGCTGACCAGGGAATTTTTGAGTTCCCTGATTTATATAGTCAGGCCTAACACTGCTATTACCGTCGACACGGTACCATTTAGAATGTTTAATGTTGAATACGCATTCAGTAACGACAAACTAGCAGAGAGGATGGGATTTACTTTTGGTGAGGATGCCGTTTCTGATGCACCCTTGGATTCTGATTGCTCAGTGTAGGCATTTTCCTTCTGGCACAGGCTGTCAAACATTACGATTACATTTTTTGAAGGAATTCTTACCTCCCGGATCCATAACCCGGCGATCCGTGTTTTTCGTTACATGTTGGCATGTACTATTTTTGACCGGGAGAATCTAAATAAGGTGAATGCAAAAGAACTTCTATTTTTGCAAAGGTGCCTCACAAACATGAAATTTAATGTATTTCCTTTTATGATTTCCCATATGACTACTGCAATCAAGGGCATAGGAACCATTGCCTTCGGAGGACTAATTACGTCTATCGCAAAGGCTCTGAACCTCGATATCGAGATAGCCACCTTAGCACCTCTTCTGCCTCGCACAATTAATTTAAAATTCTTAAAAGACATGAAATTATGCAAGGTAAGGATGGAAGGGGGCTTTGAGCTCATGATCCATGGGAAAGCTATCCCATCTATTGTTTTGCCTTGAACTAGAGGTACTGGTGTGTGTATTGCAAGGAACTGGACCTATGATTTAGATGTTCCACCGGTTACAGGTCCATTACCTCCTAATATTCCTATTGGTGGCGGCGATGCCACCGATGACGAGTATGACCGGAGAGAGTAGTCGCCCGATCATCCTATGTCACCCCATCATGTATCACCCGCACAAACTGCACTGTCTTCTTCTCACCTTTCTGCAGGTACCGCTCTCAGTTTCTATATCTTTGAGCAGATGTGGCGTGATCAGTTAGTCAGAGAGGAAAGACGGGATAACTTGCTCACTACCATATAGTAGCGGTTAACTGACAACAAAGATTTATGCAAGAGTCTCAGTAGCAGATGAGCCAATCCATGCAAACTATAATGCAATCACAGGCTTATTTGACCACCCGATTCGACGAGTTCACTGCTTCTTAGAGAGATTGTCGTCATAGTAGATCTCGTCACCCCAGCTACTCACTGCACGCTGGCGACAACACCAGTAGCATGCCTTAGGACCTTCAGGTAACTCGTCCCTAACTTATTTCGTAACGTTGGGGACAATCTTCGGTTTAAGTGTGGGAGGAGACTTATTTATTTTTCTCGCATTTTCTTTTCTTTTATCGCTTTCTAGTTTATTTTTAGTTTATTTCTCTTAATTTTTTCGTTTTTAGAATATACATGTGCTTGACGGGTCATTTGTAGTATACCCTTATTCCCTCATTCCTTAGCCTCACCAAAAAAAATTTTATTGACAAAAAGTGTACTATCCTGAAAATTTTTAGGCTTTGAGGAAAGTTCAAATTACGATGTGGATGACTTGGAAAAATCTTTTTTGAAACATCGGTATCATTTTAACACCTTAGGCTTCATAAATTTAGAAATCTACCTTGATACCCCATGTACCATGGGGCTAATAATAATGTTCATAGTAAGTCCTTAGTAGTTTATTCTAGCAGTCAGCTTCGGCTTAAGCATGCTCTAAGTGAAGGACCGATGAATATAAGTGAATGATCTGTGTGTTCCATAAAATAATTGCAACTCGGGTGTAGGTAACCCTCACAAGGTCATTTAACCCAAAAAGTTGTAAAATCTCGAAAATATATATATATATATATATATATATATATATATATATATATATATATATATATATATATATATATATATATATATAATAAAATAATATAAAATATATTCCCATTGTTAGTTGGTTTAGAGGTGTCTGGTGCTGAGCTTGGTAGGGCGATTTACGATCCGATCCCCCACAAATACAATTGGGTCAATAAGAGGGATTACACCAGTTTGCGTAACAGAGCCCCATGCTTGAGATCAGAATCACTAACCAATCACTTCACTATGAGTATGTAGGGATAACGGGCTTAATGTGACTGCACCTAAATGAAAAGGGCCCAAAAAGAGATTTAAAAGTAGGCCCAGGTAAAGTGGGGTAGTATGGATTGATTTATATAAGAACGAAGCATATGTCCATGTTTTTGGAGAAGTGTCATTTCGATACCCGTGGTTCACTAAGTTAATACCTTGAACGTAGAAGCCCTTTTTGCCCAAATCATTTATGGATACCACTTTTTCTGTCATGATGTTTTGCTTGAGGACAAGCAAAGGCTTAAGTGTGGGAGAGTTTGATAGACCTAAAATGTACTATATATTTGACTCAAATTGCACGTGTTCCTTAGGATTTTATTGTTGTTTTCTTGTGTTATACTTCCGTTTTGTTTCATTTTCAGGATTTTATATTTCTAGAGCTCTTCGAGAAGAAATGAAGAAAAACGAGCAAAAAGACCAGCTTTTGTGGGAATTGTACACATGGCATCCACCATGGCGGATGCCATAGGGTATGCCATAACTTGGATAAGAGACCAACTTTTGACAACTACCACGTCTCCCACTTCTTTCTTCTCTAGTTCACATGGCGGGCACCACCCTTGTATTTCATTTTCCCTCCCAAAAGAAGTTGGGGGCATTCTAGTCTTTCCTTGTACTTTCCTAGAACTATAAATAGAGGAGGTATGCCTCATTTCTAAGCATCCAAGCTTAGTTACAGAACTCAAGCCATAAATTTTCATCTGTTGTAAAGTGATAAACTTCTCACATCGGGTAGTTATCACATTGTGTAATCGAGTATGTAATCGGGTTCAGAGCACTTTGGTAGAAGTTAATCCTACCGCCATTTACTTTCTAGTCTTTTACTTCAAGTTGTACCAGATTTAAAACCTCCCGATTGGATCAGGTTTCTATTTATTTTCCGCATTTATTTATCGCACTTTATTTTTCACACTTTTTTTACCGCACTTTTTTTACCGCAATTTATTTGCTCGCATTTATTTACCATGTCTATTTACGTTTCCATGTCCAGCTAAATCTTTGAGGTTAGGATGTGAGTATCATAGTTAAAGCGGTATTCCATATAGCTGTCGATAGAATCACTTAGGGGTTATTCTGACTTTTAACACATATTTTCTGCACTTAAAATCTGTTGGGTAAGATCGAAAGCCATCCAACCTTTAGTTAAACTTGGTTAGTCTTAACTGTTCAAAGGAAGCGAAAGCGCTTGGTCCAGTTAAGTAGGAATCTTTAATACTTTAGAAAAACGATTTTAAAACTATTTTCGGATGGGTTTAAAGTCCAATTCGCATGAACCTCTTTTGGTTAGGAATTCTAGGTCAAGATACTTTTCAACTAATTTAAGAAACTATATTTCTTAAAAATAGGTTTATTACTTTAACGCAATGCGTTCCATTTTATAAGTGACAATAAGAGGGATCTATTAGGGGATAAACTCGGTTCTGAATACATGAACACGATAGTTCTCGTCAAATTAGTTCTTTTCACGAGTAGAAAACACTTCTCTATAAGACGTTCTACTTATACGCACTTGGAATACTACCCAACTATGTGAATTACATCCAAGCCTGTTGTTTTAATATTAAATTTATTCTCGCACTTTAATTTTACTTTGCACAAACCAATTCCCAACTGATTTTCCTTAGATAAACACGTAACAATAATAATCGATTGATTGACGTTTAGTCTCTATGGGATCGATAATCTTTTGTATTACTCTGACACTATTCTTATACTTGGGAATTCCAGCATCATCCTTGTCACGGGGTTTTTTCCTTTGTAGTTGGGAGAAACCTTGTAACCTCTGGGCTCAACATTCTTGTTTGGGACTTTGCCCCCTCCTTCAAATCCAAAGCCTTCCACTTCAGATGTTTTCTCCCTTGTTGGCTTATTTGCGCCATCCACTTATCTTGTGGAGTATTTAAGGGAGGCACAAATGTTTTGGGGCGTGCTGGTTTAAACAGCGTGGCACTTCGGGCATAAGACAACCTTCGACCTGCTCACCCTGCATTTCTTTTGGAAATCAGTTAGACTCTCGGCAACTTGAGGGTACACTGCCTCGATCATTCCTCCAGTCTTCTTGTCGGGGCCATCAGTAGCCTCGATCATCATGCACTCAACCATTTCAGTTTCTTGGCACTCATTGAGACCTTCAGTAGCCTCCATTGTCATACAGTCGTATAGCTCAAAATACAAAGCCTCTTCGACTTTCAAAGGGTCTGTGTCCACTTGCATTTTGGGCCTTTCGTCGAATTGAAGTTGACCTTCCTTCAATGTTTTCTGCACCAAATTCCTGAAAAAAACACATTGAGATGTCTTATGACCAAGGAAATTATGAAAGTTACAAAATCCCCTTTTTTTCTTTTGTTTTATCGGGGGATCTTTTGCCCCTGGGGGAACAATAATCTGACCGTCTTTAACCAACAAATCAAAAATTTCATCACACTTAGATACATCAAAAGTATATATTTTTGTGACTTATTTGTATATTTTTTCCAGTTTCGACAGAATATATCCCATTTGACGGTTTTAGTGATTTGCATGTGTACGGGGGTCCTGGCTTTAGTTCAGCCATGTTGACCGTGTTACTCTCGTTAAGTTCCTCATTATTAGATGAGTATTCATCAGTTGCCACATACAAGACTTTCTCTTTCTTGTGATATCTAGTGACCTAGATTTTCTCACTTTTTAGACGCTCGACCTGACGGACTCTATCCGCCAGTTGAGCCATGTCCCTGAGATATTACGTGTCTAATTTTTTCCTAATCGAATAGTCTAAGCCACCGGCCGCTATTTCGACTAGTTCGTTTTCAGGGACTTGTGTGAAACATCACGCTTTCAGCAGTCGGAACCTGTTAAGATATTGCTCTACAGACTCTATAGTCTTTCGTTTGATGCTGGCTAACTCTTTCAGACTAATTTTCGATTGCCCCGTGTAAAACTTTTCATGGAACAGTCTTTCCAATTGCGCATAGGTCTGGATGGATTGTGGGGGTAAAGTGGTGAACCAACTGAATGAATTCTTGGTGAGGGAACTGGGGAAGTATTTTAATTTTAGATCTTCGTTGTTTGCTATGTCCCCTGCTTCGGTTTAGTATCGGGCAACATGCTCAACAATGGACTCCTCAGTTTCTCCAGCAAATTTGGTCAACATAACTCTTCACTTTCTTAGCACTGCCACCAACTGGTTTTATTTCTTCAAGAATCAGACTTGGATCTTCAACATTCTCTTCAGTTCCAACAATGTCCCGTGTCTTGAGTGTCATAAGTTTATCACTCTTTATTTTTTTAAAGTGGAACATGATTGACCTTTTTTCCTTTTGATATCATGCTTTTGACCTATAATGATAACATAATCATTACAAAATGGACAGTTGATGAAGGACAATTGAAGAGACTAAGTATAATACAATAATTATCATAACATAACTTATAGGTTCACTATTACTTGGCTTGTAAGTAGATTTCTTGACAACTTTTGGTTGTTTGAATGCAATAGACTTAAATAGTTTGGTTCTTACACCAATGAATGTGCTAACATCCCTTGACATTGGTTTGACAGGAATAGGTTATATGGAAGGACCTGTGTCAATACGAAGTGGTTGAATGTCAAGTATCATATTCTCTCCAATGTCTTAATTATTCAATAATGAAGCTAACATTTTAGGGTCTATCCCACAAAACTTTCCTAAGCCAATATTTTATTCAGCAGAAGCTTGAGTTTCAAGTTTAGATACATGAGTTTCAATTTCAGGTACACGTGTAGGTGGTTTAGGTGCATGAGTTTCAAGACCAGTTACATGAGTTTCAGGTTCATGTACATGTGTAGATGGTTCAGGTTCATGAGTTTTAGGGTCATGAATTGCAGGGTCAAGTGACTGAGTTATGGGTTGAGATGCCTGAGTTATAAATACATGAATTGTAGATTTCATGCTCTTTTTCTTTGTCAATATAGAGGCTTGCTTCCTTGGGTCTGCCTTCTTACCAGTCATAGACCCTTTGGGCCTCCCCTGTAAGAAATACAAGAAAGTTAACAAACACATGCAATTTTTATTAAAAACTGCCAAGAATTAAAGATGGCCTCAGTAGGATCAATAGCCCTTTCCTTTGGTTCCTTTTGGACATTCAGAACTTGGCTTGCCTGTATAGGTGGTGCAATAGGCTTAGTAATAAATGTTTCATTTTCCTAGGGATAATTGCAAGTTGTTTATCTTTCTTGCATGTTATACTATTGTACCCGTATTTTTCTTTTCCTTTTGGTTTGGTTTGCCTCATCCGGTTTCCTTTTATGGAATTTCTTTAGTTTTCCTAGCCCACATGTGAAATTGATGGCAATATTATAAGATCAGTGGTCTTGGTTCATTTGTTTTTCCCGTTTATAGGGGTGAAAAATTCAATATAGCATTCATGTAAGTAATCCTATGATAACACTTATTTATGTACTTGAATGGATCATCAACCTTTCTATGTATTATCACAACATCATGTCTACATGGGATCCCAACCAAGTATCATAAGTTACATATACACATGTGTTTTTCCAAAGTTTACAACAAAGATATCAATGATAAAGACATTTGTTACTTGAAATGTAAATTTCCTTGCATATATTGCAGACCAAGTTTCACTTTTTTCCTATCTCTCTCTATTTAATCTCTTAAGTGGTTTAGAAACTATCTCTGAAGGTGGGAAAACACACAAAGAAGAGGTATTTGAATTATGTGTGGCAAAAATACATATCTATTTCGTTTCTTTTGTTATTCATAAGAGAGATAAGATTATGAATAGACGTTCAAAACCAGATCATGAAGGCAGCGGAACTGAAGCCAGACACAAAGTAAACATCAAAAGAAACACAGAAGATTTATACTAGTTCCTCTCCCAACTGAGAATACTCTAGTCCCTTGCTTAGCAAGATATTTTTCACTATAATCAATGCTTGAATACACTTACTTATGTATTAAACATAATACTTTTATGACACTGACTTACAGTCTGAAACATTTCTATTTAACTAGATCCTGATTAAAACATTCTTTTGCTTAGAGCTTGTGTCTAAGACTTAACCTGCTCAGTCAACTCCTGATCGAGACTTCTTTTTCTTAGACCTCCTACCTAAAACTTTGCCTTGCTTATAGCTCGTTTCTAAGACTTCACCTGCTCAATTAACTCCTGATCAAGACTTTTCTTGCTTAAACTTCCTACCTAAGACTTCATCTTGCTTAGAGCTCGTATCTAAGACTTTACCTTGCTTAGGGCTCATGTCTAAGACTTCATTGCTCAGACCTTCTATCCAAGATTTTTCCTTTGCTTAGAGCACATGTCTAATACTTCTTTGCTCAGACCTCTTGTCGAAGACTTTGCCTTTTCTTAGAGCACATGTCTAAGACTTCTTTGCTCAGACCTCCTGTCCAAGACTTTGCCTTTTCTTATAGCCCGTGCCTAATACTTCTTTGCTAAAACCTCATATCCCATGCTTTGCCTTTGCATAGAGCACATGTCTAAGACTTCTTTTCTCAAACCTCGTGTCAAAGTCCTTTCCTTTGCTTAGGTTCAGAGTAATGATCCTAAAAAAGATCTTAAGTACTTAAGGATTTCCTAGATATTCCGTATTTAAGAAACCTTAACCCTGTTGATCTTTGTTATTTCTTCAATCGGATAGAGGTGTAGAACACCTCTATCTTCTTGTGCATACCGGCTACTTCTTGTCTCTGTCTTGTTCAAGTTTTTAGTATAACTTTCAGCTTTCTTAAATAGTAGATTTCTGGGAACTAGTCGTTGAAGGAGGAATAATTAGAAAGTACTTTGATCTCTTTTTCTGTACAAGAGGCGAACTCTTTAACCCCTAAGTTCCTCAGAAGAATTATGTACTTATAGAGCCGTTGGGAGAGATTATCCATAAAGTATGTCAACACTTTTTGAGCCTTGTGATTGTAGACTGTAGCCGCAGAACTGATTGGACATAGTGGTACTTTTTCTTCGGTACGGATAATCTTGAGTTTTGTCACAAATTCTAAACTCCTTATCAAAATCTAATTTTTATTCTGAGAGTAGAACTAACGAGATGCTTCTTCTGATGGTAATATAGTCAACATTAGAATCCATTCCAGAAAATAGCTTGGTAATGTGTTCTTCTTTACAACGGTCGTTCCTCCTTAACAGATTCTGAGTATGATTCTTTAAGCATTATGACCTGCACACATGATCACAGATTAAATAACACAATTGTTATTTTAATATTGTTATTATCATCAAAACCTAAGTGGAAAATATCAACAGAAAATCTTGCTTTAACAATCTCCTCCTTTTTTATGATGACAAACAAATGTATTTAAAGAACAATGTTTGTGCTATTTTAAAATTTATAAGATACCTATAAGAGTAAGAGGTGTGATAGCTCCCCCCTGAGTTCCGTTTCTTAGAAATTTTAAAATATCTTTAGTTTTCTTAGCAACAACAGGATACGAGGTTTGTAAGCTCCTCCTGAGTCTAGTAGTCCAAAGTTAAATTTTGAGAACTTATCCTAAGTTCCATTTTTCAAGAAAACTAAAATTTTAACTTTCTTAACACTGCCAGTTAAAGAGGAAATTTGTAAACTCCCTCTTTGATCAATGTAAAAGAGGAGTTAAAAATGTTTACCCGGGAAATAAAATAAAACTAAAATGGACAACAACAATTTAAATACTTCAAAATTTCTCCTCTTTTTATCACATCAAAAAGGGTAAAGTACTACGAAAGGCAAAGATGCAGTCAGAGTTCCCTAGATGGTCAAAGATGCTTTTTAGGACATAAAACAACTAAAACCAAGTAGAAACGATTTCCAAGAGGGTCAACGATAGTTGGTACAGGAAGGTACTTGACTGACTACTTAAAATATACTATAAAAATAGATCAAATTTTAGAGATCTTAAGTGTTTATCTAGTTCATCAAAAATAATTCCAAGCAAGAGTTAGCTACGAAAATAGAAAATCATAACTACATGCCTCTCAGAAATGAGCAGCATGGTTATGTAGAAGAAAAAAATTTACTGAAGAAGGTTAAAACAACAAAAATCAGAAGTTTGACCATAAGGGAACATTTTGCGTGACATCCTGCAAATGCAGCAAAGGAAAGTCAAAAACTGAAGGAAGAGAAGCCTATTCAAACTAGTTTGATTACCTACAGAGATCAGATTTCAGAATCAAAGAAGCACAAGAATGCTTCTGAAGATTCTTCAGGTGAAGATGAGGAAGCAGATAAATACTGGAGAGAACATTTAAGCAACACAGAGAGACATGAATGAAGCAATAAAGAAGGCTAGAAATAGACAAGTTTATTGTACAATCAAGTCTTTAAAAATTTAATTTTTTAATGAAAATTTTCCCTTGAATCAGTTCAAAACTTAACTTCGCTAGCAAGAGCGAATCTCATAGTACTTTCAGAGCTATTAAAGAAGCATAACAAGCATAAATTAAATAGAATAATCATTAGAGCACAAACATAGAATTTCATAGATATAACATGATAAACAGTAAATTAAAAATTTAATCAATCGAAACAACAAGATTTAAAATCAAACAAAGAAAACTTATAAGCAGGTTCTAAATCCTAAACCTAATATTGTTTCAATAATCCATGATTACCTTAAGGTCAGAACCAAATTCTTCTTGCTTTCTCAACCAGAAATTTGAACTTAGCATCCACTGAGAGTTTATTGGTAGTCTTCTGATTTCTCATATCCTATTGTCGTTTAGCAACTGCAATTACTTTAGCTTCAAGACTTTGTAGTTGCTTTTGACTAGACACACCAACTTCCTTAGTAGATAAATATCTAAGTTCTTCAATGATCAGATTGGCAGTTCTTCTGAATCTTTCCCATTTTCCATTGAAAGATATAGAGTTAGTGGCTAAAACTCCTTCTTCCACAAGTGCTTTTAATTCATCAAATAATCCATTCTTGAACACTTCTAACCGAGAAAGTACATGATTGGTTAAAGGATGGTGATTTGTCATATGTTCAGATGAGGTTTTCTGGTTTTTAGGAATTGATTCATATGTGCTATCATTTTCTAGAGCATGAGTAGATAGAGATTTGTGTTGATCATATATTTGGTGGATTTGAGGTGAGACAATAGTTTGGTCATTTTTTAGAGGGTTGTTCAGACCCAGCATGTTTAGGAATATTAGAGGGAAATTCATCGACATGATGATCTGAGATGGTTTTGGTGGAACTTCTAGAAGGTGAGGCAATGTTGAGAGGCTTAACATCCAAACCACGAGGGTCTTACTGCGTTGTGTGGATGAGCATGAAGCAAGCTTGTTGATGGAAGAGGTCCACGAGGTTTCTTTCGGTACTCATGCCGGTGGACATGCAATGGCTAGAAAACTGTTGAGAGCTGGGCATTATTGGATGACTATAGAATCTGATTGCTTCATATACGCCAGAAAATGCCATAAATGCTACATTTATGCTGATAAGGTGCATGTGCTACTGACCCCTCTAAATGTGTTAACATCTCCTTGGCCCTTTGCTATGTGGGGCATTGATATGATCGGAAAGATTGAGCCGACTGCTTCCAATGGGCATCAATTTATTTTGGTGGCCATTGATTACTTTACGAAGTGGGTAGAAGAAGCTTCATTTGTCAATGTCAGGAAATAGGTGGTAGCACGTTTCATAAAGAAGGACATCATTTGTCGTTATGAAATTCCAGAGAGAACCATTACTAATAATGGTTTAAATTTTAACAAAAAGATGATGAAGGAACTGTGCCAGAGTTTCAGGATTAAGAATCACAACTCTTCTCCATATCGTCCAAAGATGAATGGCATTGTCGAGGCAGTTAACAAGAATATCAAGAAGATTGTGCAGAAGATGGTTGTAACCTATAAGGATTGACACTAGATATTTCCCTTTTCTCTTCACAATTATCGTACTTCAGTGTGTACCTCAACCGAGGCAACTCCTTTCTCACTGGTGTATGGTACGGAAGCAGTTCTACCATTAGAAGTTGAGATTCCTTTTTTAAGGGTATTATCTGATGTGAAGCTTGACGAAGCTGAAAGGGTGCAAACCAGATTGAATCAGTTGAGCTTGATTGACGAGAAGAGATTGGTGGCCATTGCTCATGGTTGGTTGTGCCAGAGTAGGATGAAGAAAGCCTTTGATCAGAAAGTGCGTCCTCGGTTCTTCCAGACAGGTGATTTGGTGTTGAAAAGGATCCTTCCTCTTAAGACAAGTCATAGGGGAAAATGGACTCCCAACTATGAAGGTCCATATGTGGTAAGAAAGGTTTTCTCTAGCGAAGCCTTATTACTATCAACCATGGATGGTGAAGATTTTACATCCCCTGTGAATCCAGACGTAGTCCAAAAATACTTTTCTTAAAAGAGACCCGCTTGATAGAAAAAAGAAAAGTCCAGGCAAAAATGGGGCATCCCGGCGAACCATAAAATGAATAAGTTTGGGAAAAAATTAGGGATAAAAGAAAAAGAATGAACCGACAAGGTTGAAAACTTGAAAGTGACCTCATCAAAAATGGGTATCCCGGTGGATTGAACACCCGAAAGGATGATCTAGGCAAAAGTTAGGGATTTGAAAGAAAACGACTGCGGTCTACGTTTGATCTGTGAACTTACTCAATATGTGGTTATCCCGAAGGAAATGAATCAGTCCAATCATTCTTTTCAGAAGGCAAGACATTAGTGAACATCGAAGACATATAAGTCATAGCTGAATCGACACATGATGGATATCTGATCCCATATTGTCGACAATTGTATATATTCTTTTTTCTTTTTGTGCAATTACCTCTTTTCAAGAATTGCATCTGAATTGTAATTTTCCTATTTACAGGCCTTTTATCAATAAACTATTCATTTCAATCAAAGAGCTTTTCATTTCTTGTTTTTACTTTTACTGTTTTGTTTGCAAAAACGTCCAATATTTTTGATAAACATTACAGGTGAAAACATAAGACTTTACAGAGAATAATCAACGCAATGGATTTGTTTGAGCGATAAGTGTCATGAATTGTAACCCAGGTAGCCATTTCACACATGGGGTATCCTATTGTTTCTTGTTTGTTGCAGGATGGCGTGATCCTCTCCCCATTAGAGCTTTTATTCCCAGCGATGCAGTTCTAACAATAGTGCATGGTGAATTATTCCTCTCCTAGAAGGAGTTCATAGTTGTATTTCCCAGCCGAAGTGGATTCGTACTACCCAGCGAGTGTTTGAAGGTTGACTACTTCAAATAGAATGTAGTCAGGCATTCGTTCAACAAACATTGTTGTTTTCCCACAGCATGGATTTGGTCTTTCCCACAAAATCTTGTTATCAAATAAGAAGTGTTGTCACCGGGAGAGGTGTGTAGCGTATCTTCAATAGAGTAGATGTTTTGTCTCCCTACAAAGGCTAATCCCCAGCGGGTGGATTTATTCTCAGCATATTCCTTCAGTAGCAGGGTGGATTTCAATTCAGTGATACTCTCATGCAGAGTCAATGTCCTTAATGTCCTTTCTCAGTAGGATCAGTATTTAGGAACTTCTTCCTTGAGCAGAGGTTAGTGTTGATTCCCTCGACAGGTACATCAATGGCCGATTGATATCGCCAGCAAAGTCCAATGGTGATTGGCATCTTTCAGGATCAGTTTTCGGGGCGAAATCCCAACAGATGGTATTCCCATTTTCCTCAGAGCAGAGGTTTTAAGCAGAGCTTGTTTATTCCCCAGTAGAGTGGAGTTCTATGTAGATTTTCATTACATTCCCTGTGGAGCGAATCATTAATAGAGGTTACTTTCATCTCTTCGTCAGGATGGAATCTTCGGTGGAAGTCTCTAATATCTCTAGCAGGGCGGATTGTTACTTATGTATCCCCAGCAGGGCGTATTTTTATTCTTATATTCCAAGCAGAATGGAGCCTTCAGCAAAAGCTTGTTATCCCCACGATGTTGGATTTTTCAGTGCTATTCTTGATTCCCCACTGAGTGGAGTTTTGATGTTTCCCAGCAGGGTGAATTTTTAGGAGATCCATCCAGGGCGTATTCCCCAGCAGGGTGAAGTTTTTCTAGGAAGGACATCCAGGGCGTTTTCCTCAACAGGTTTGGGTTTCTGGTTTTCTCAGCACCCCTCCGGGTTGTGTTCTTTTGCATTTTCATTTTGCATAGCATCCTTCTAATGCATAGTATTTCCATTTCGTATGGAGCATTACACTATTTTAAAACATATGCATCTGAAGCATAAGCCAGGTTTGATACCTTTATTTCCAGTTGTCTCTTTGGATGATGATTATTTTATTCAGAAGATTTTCACATTATCCCCATCAGGGTGGATCTTTTGGGCTGTTCATTTTATTGGGTTCTTCCTGGCTGAGTCATTTGTTTAAATGTCTTTTCCTCAACAGAGTTGTTTGTTTAAGTTTCTCTTTCCTCAGCTGAGTCGTTTGTTTAAACGTCTTTTTTTCCTCAGTTGATTCGTTTATTTAAACGTCGTTTTCCTCAGCAGAGTCATTTGTTTAAACTTCTCTTTACCCGTCAGAGCTTTTTTTCAAGTTATGAGTCGGTTGATTCTGTTTCCTGCCTATTCTGGGTATGTCATCCCAACTCTTGGTTGGTAATGTAACACCCCACTTTCCCAAGTCTTAATAAAATACATTCATTTCAAAATAATATCAGAGTTTCCCTTTAAACAGTGGGATATTACATTCAAACAGTTCAACATAACTCTTCATTATATGATTTTCAAATTAAAGCAGCGGAAAAATTATCATTATTCATCGCTCACGGCCATCCGCCAAAATACACAAAAGTATTCATTAACAAGTTCATCAGACATGATACGTCACAGGAATAAACAAATCCAGTCATAATAAAAGTAAACCCCCAAGTCCCATATTACATATCAGAGCATCCTAAGACTCGACTCGCACACCACTATCCAAGCTAGCTATGTACCTGGATTATATGTACTTCTGAAGAAGCACAGACCACAACAACAACAACAAAGGGGTGAGAAAACATGATCAAAATTACTGGTAATAAAATTCATGAAATAAAGGTAGTAATTAAACAAATCATCACCCCACCAATATCAAACACGACCTACTGTCCAAACATCAACACATCATACAATAATGCAAGAATGCAACTCAACACCATGCATGCGGTACCGACTCATCATCACTGATGGACATTGGGCCATCAACCCTCCTTAAAGGAGCACATCATCACTGATGGACACTGGGCCATCAACCCTCCACAAAGGAGCACATCATCACTTATGGACATTGGGCCATCAACCCTCCACAAAGGAGCACATCATCACTGATGGACACTGGACCATCAACCCTCCACAAAGGATCACATCATCACTGATGGACACTGGGCCATCAACTCTCCACAAAGGAGCACATCATCATTGATGAATACTGGGCCATCAACCCTCCACAAAGGAGCACATCATAAACATCATAAGAGAGTACGGTTGAATCACTTACGCTCCCCCTGAGACATGATTCAACCCTACCAAGACACCATGTTATGCACAACACGAAATGCACAACACACAAACATCAAGCACACTAAGTGCACACGATCCTATTGATCACATCACCATACATCATACATATGTATAAATACACACCAATCAATTATGTCAATTAAAATGAATAATAGGGAAATCACAATCGAACACCGAATATACACGATCCTCCCGATCACCTCACTATGCATCATATATATATATATATATATATATATATATATATATATATATATATATATATATATATATATATATATATATATATATATATATATATATATATATATATATATATATATATATATATATATATATATATATATATATATATATATATATATATATATATATATATATATATATATATATATATATATATATATATATATATATATATATATATATATATATATATATATATATATATATATATATATATATATATATATATATATATATATATATATATATATATATATATATATATATATATATATATATATATATATATATATATATATATATATATATATATATATATATATATATATATATATATATATATATATATATATATATATATATATATATATATATATATATATATATATATATATATATATATATATATATATATATATATATATATATATATATATATATATATATATATATATATATATATATATATATATATATATATATATATATATATATATATATATATATATATATATATATATATATATATATATATATATATATATATATATATATATATATATATCTTGCCCACCAATTAATTATATCAATTAAATTCAATATTTCATAATTTCACCTTTCAACACAAGGTATACACTTTTTTCACCACTAAACATCATCTCTCAACCTATCACAACCCAAGGAATACTACAAAACGAATCACAAGGCAAAACATCACGAAAATCACACTCTATCATGCTCGCTGGCTCACTCGCCTAGCGAGGCCTCAGCGAACGCTCGCTGCCTCATTCGCCTAGCGAACCTGCTAGCGAATGCAGACAGTGGCTACTGGAAGTATTCGCTACCCAACTCGCCTAGCGAATCCCTAGCGAATTCTCGCTACTAGCTCGCTTAGCAAAGGTGCTGGCGAACGTCTGCGATTTGACAAAACCCTCACTGTTCAGAATTTCACCAGAAGCTCAAAAATCGTCTGATTCTCACTAAACTAGTACCTGTAGCCTTAGCCCAACCTTCTACGACTAATCTACATGACTTAACCCAATATTTACCCGATAAAACATCAACTCTACCGATTAAATCATTTCCGACCCAAAACGGTAAACTACTCAGAACACCCAACAATTCCTACATAATCACATGCAAGGCTGGAATAATAGAGTTTCACCAATTCATAACAACATAAGCATAATCCATCCATGGAAGCAACAATCAGAAACACAACAACATGCCAATCATGTTCATCAAATCCCTATGGGGTTAAGGAATCCCCTCTACCAAATATTCATGCAAACTACCAATCCCAATCAGTTTCTCCCCCTTACCTCGATTAGTTGCTTCGATTGATGAAGAACTCCCAAGCATCCGACAGTCTTAACTTTCTTCTTCTTCCTCTGTTCTTCCTCCTTGTTCTTTCTCTTCCATCTTCTTTATCGTGTTCTCTTTCTTTCCTCCTCTCCAAACTCACAAATACCCCTCTCATATCTCTTAAATCCTTATTTCTTTTATTCCAATAAAAATAATACCAATAATAATAATAATAGTAATAATAATAATAATAATACTATTAATTATCAAATTATTATCATTATTAATTATATTAATATTAAACTCCAAAATTATTAAATAATCTCCACAAAAGACACACCGAAAATAGAATCACACCAGAAAGGGCTAAATAATTAAAAATCGGTGTTACAGGTAACCCTTAGCTTAGTTCATGAAGTTTTGTGGATGTTATCCCAACTTTTGGTTGGTAGCCTTTGCTTCATTCCAACTTTTGGTTGATAGTCCATTGTTGGTTGGATGTTATCCCAACTTTTGGTTGTTAGTCCTCTTCTATTCCCTAGCAGAGTTTTTATCCCAACTTTTGGTTGGTAATCCGTGGCTTGTTGGATGTTATTCCAAATTTTGGTTGGTAAGGTTTTGTTGGTGTTATTCCAACTCTTGGTTGGTAATCTTCAGTTTGTGGGAGTTATCGTAACTTTTGGTTGGTTACCTTTGCCTCGATCTCGACTTTTGGTTGGTAATCCATCGGTAAGGTCCTTTTTCCCGGGCAGAGTTGTTATTCCAACTTTTGGTTGGTAGTCTTCATCTCTTAGGTGTGATCCCAAATTTTGGTTCGTAGCTTTTGCTTGATTCTAACTTTTGGTTGGTAAAAATTGTTGATGTTATCCCAACTTTTGGTTGGCAGTCCTTGGTTTCCCCTGCGGAGTCTGTTATTCCAACTTTTGGTTGGTAGTCTTTGTTGTGGTCAGTTCTCCCTCAATCGGTGTTCCGGCGATTCCAACTTTTGGTTGGTAGTCTTTACATAAATACAACTTTTGGTGGGTAACCTCCAACTGATTCTAAAGCTTTGTCGATGTTATTTCGACTTTTGGATGGTAGTCTGCCTTTCTTGGATGTTATCCCAACTTTTGGTTGGTAGTATTTAGTTTCCCCTGCGAAGTCGTTATCCCAACTTTTGGTTGGTATTCTTCGTGGTGGTGAGTTCTCCTTTGTGTGACGTTTCAATGTTATTCCCACTTTTAGTTGGTAACTCATGTTTCCTTGTTGACGTTATTCCAACTTTTGGTTGGTAGTCTTCGTTTTGAGTTGATGATTCCAACTTTTGGTCGGTAGTCTCCCATTGTTGGTTTAACTATTGGGGTTGGTATTTTTCTCCCCCAGAGTTCTCCTTTAGTCGCCGTTCTGGTGACTCTAACTTTTGGTTAGTAGCCTTGTTCTTCAGCTTTTAGGCTGGATGTTAATCCTTGCAGTTTTGAAGTGATTTCAACTTTTGGTTGGTAACTTGTGTTCGGTTTTGTTTTATCCAGTGATTCTATGTTTTGGTTGGTAATTTATGTTTGGGTTTGTTTCATTCAGTGATTCCAACTTTTGGTTGATAGCTTGTGTTCAGGTTTGTTTCATCCAGTGATTTCAACTTTTGGTTGGTAGCTTGTGTTCAATTTTGTTCGACGTTTGGATGATTCCAACTTTTGGTTGGTAGCTTGTGTTTATTACCTTTCGTTGTATTCCAACTTTTGGTTAGTAGACTCCCCAATCATTTTGCCTTCGGTCGGTATTGCGGTGATTCTAACTTTTGGTTGGTAGTCTTTGTTATTCCAACTCTTGGTTGGTAGTGTTTTGTTTTTATCCCTAGGGAGTCAGATGCTTCGACATCAGATGCTTCGACATTTATTTTGCCATCAGATGCTTCGACATTTATTTTGCCCAGGAATCGAGCGGTCAATTTTATTTTATTCAGCAGGATATTTTTAGCTCAGGGTACGGTATACATACTATCTATGGCATTCTCACTGTTATAATATCCAAGGGAAAGTTTCAGAGGCTTAATAGGACTCAGAACAGGTAACAACAGGGGATTATATAAGATTCCTTCCATTTGGCGCCAATTTTGTAAATTCTGAATGTGGTAACCGGTTACCACATATGGGTAATCGGTTACCTAGGTGAAATTTGCAAGTTTTCCAATCATTTTCAACCATTGATTTCACATGATCATCATTAGGATGATCTAGAATTGTTTCAATTTTCACCATTTCCCTCCAGATTTCAAACACTCCATTCCTAATTTTGATAACGTAAAATTATATCGTATATTTGACTTGACTTACATGAATTTTATCTACGACTATTGTTACTTTATCTGATTTATGTTTTATTTTGCATCTATTTTCTTGTATTTTGTAGGTTGTTGAAAATTTGGATTAAAAAAATAAAAGAAGAAAGAAAAGAAAGAAAAGAAGAAGAAATGGAAGGAAAGAAAAACAAAAGAAAGAATAGAAAATAAAAGAAAAAACAAGGTGTGGCACTTGCCACATAGGTATGGCGCCTGCCACCAACATGGACAAAGGGGGAGTGGTGAGTGCCACTCCGAAAAGAAAGGGAGATGGCGTGTGCCACTTCCTGAAAATCTCCATACACTTTCTCCACTCCTTCCTACATTTTCTCCGGCCTTCTCTCCATGTTTTACTCTGAGTTTTTGGGTAACCGATGCCAGTAACAAGTATAAAAGCCACAGATGATTTTTATAGAGGGGAGCCACTTTTCATTTCTGTTTTCAGCATTTTTCTTCAGCAGTTTATAATTCTTAGTTGTAAGTAGTTTACCGAGGGATTTTATAAAAGGAAATAGTTTTTCACACTGAGAAACAATTGCCAGTTACTATTCGGATTTATTTATTGTTTGTAACTTTGTACTGAACTACAAGCCGACCTCCAAAATCTAAGTGATTTTTTGTTCCTTGTAATTTCCAAGTCCATTTATTTACTTTCGTTGTTATTTTTATGCATTTCTTTTATATGATGTCTAGCATTAAGATTAAATTTTGTAATAGCATGCAAGCCATGTCTGGGTAAACCATTTAATATCGGTATGTGATTACGATCAGTCGGAAGGGGTTAAGTAACTCATGGCGTGAACTTAACAAAAGTATTCTTCTGGTCTCAGTTTCTTTTTAATAACTTAATAACTTTTGTTACGAGAGTAAAAAGGTAACGAAGGTTAAGATCGATAAAGCGAGAGTTTGAGGTCTTAACTGGATAGCTGAAACTGAACATTAACCTTAAATACAGCGAGAGCGCTTTAGGGTTAATTAGGATCTACTTATTTTCCAAAAGTGTTTTTAAATACAAATGGGAGAGCGAGAGCCTTCATTATGATTTAAGAGTATAGTCTAAATCAATAAACACGAGAGTGTGAGATAAAGTCTTTTAAATGAGTATTTTCTACAGAGTAACATTTTTACCTTTTAAACTAAACGCCCATGAATTACTAAACCTCAGATAATTGACAGAATTATATACCAATATTTCGCATTATCTTGAATTAAATTATATTTCAATTTGCACTTATTTCCTTACATGCATCTCAACTTAGAAATATATTAGCCTTAGATTTACGTAGTAGCATTAGATAACGGTAGATCGATTCTTGGTCCTTTGGGTTCGATAATCTTTAAAACTACGTGATCCGACTGTGCACTTGCAGTTACGAATCATTTAGACATACTAAGTCACGATCAAGTTTTTTGGGCCGTTGTTGGGGACCAATTAAGTCAATATCATAATTGTAGTGTTGCGTAGTATAGACTAAGGCAATTATTTCCCTATTTTAAGTCGTCAATTGTATGCCAAACATTTGCTCTAAAGGTGAAGAGCTTGAGCAACCGATTGTCGACATCGGGCATTTTATTAGTCTAAGACGTTGAATTAACGATTTCCAAATTAACAATTTCCGAATTAACTATAACCTTCCACCATCTGAAATACCCTTTCCAAAATTACCAATACCTATGGCTGAAGAACCTCTGAATCGACCTCTCAAGTACTATGCCATCCCTTCGCAGGAGGAGCCACATAACAGTATTGATGCTCCTACCATCGAGGCAAATAACTTTGAGCTAAAACCTTCATTGTTGTTAGCTGTACAACAAAACCAATTTTCTTGAATTCCCACGGAGGACCCAAACTTACATTTGTCAGTGTTCTTGCAATACGCAGACACAATGAAAGCAAATGATGTCAACCCCGAAGTAATAAGACTACGTCTTTTCCCTTTCTCATTGACAGAGCTAGAGCTTGGCTCCAGTCTCTACCGTCCACATATGTCACTACGTGGAACGAGTTGAAGAAGGTGTTCTTAGCACGATATTTCCCACCATGAAGACGGCTACGCTAAGAGCCCAAATAAACGGATTCAAACAGAAGGACAATGAATCTATTTTTGAAGCATTTGAAAGATACAAGGACATGATGAGGCTTTGCCCACATCATGATCTAGAAGAATGGTTGATCATCCATACCTTTTACAATGGTCTCTTGTACAACACAATATTGACAATAGACGCTGCCGCGGGCGGCACACTGATGGATAAACCCTACAATGAGGCCTATACACTTATCGAAAGTATGGCTCAAAATCACTATTAGTGGGGAAGTGAAAGAGCCTCGCTAGAGAAACCTCCAATGAAAAGTGGTATGTACGAAATAAGCAGTCTTGACCAAGTCAATGCAAAGGTAGATGCTCTCACTCAAAAGGTTAAAAGTTTGACCATAACACCTACAACCACCGTGGCTGCTGTAGCTCCAAACTGCGAGTTATACGGAGTTCCTAGGCATGCTGCCCCTGAATGTCAACTTTTGACAGGAGTTTCCACAGAACAAGTGAATTATGCTCAAGGAAAACCTTACTCAAATACCTACAACCCAGGTTGGAAAAACCATCTGAACTTTTCGTACAAAAACAACAATGCATTGTATGCACTTGGACAAGCACTTGTTGTACCACCAGGATATCATAAACCTGCCGTAGCTGCTCAAAATGCACCTAGGAAATCTAACCTTGTAATAATGATGGAAAACTTCATAGCCACCCAGGCTCAAACAAATAAAGAATTCCTGAATCAAAACATACACACTAGTGAGCAAATTAAGCAATTAGCAAGCAAGGTAGATGCTTTAGCCACTCACAACAAAATGCTTGAAACCCAAATTTTGCAAGTGGCACAACAACAAGCACCTACCGCTGCTCCTGCAGGCACATTTCCTGGACAGCTGCAACCCAATCCAAAAGGACATGCTAATGCTATCATACTACGAAGTGGTACAAAATTGGACGAACCATTCGACCGAAGACTTGAGAATCCAGCTATGTATTAAAATCCTGGTAAAGTAACTGAGAAGAAACTAAGAAGGAAAATGAACACAACATAAAGGACAAAGAAGGTAGTGACCAAGAGACCGCAGAGAAAAAAGAACCATATGTGCCTCCACCACCTTATAAACCTCCCACTCCATATCCTCAAAGATTTTCTAAATCTAAGAGCATGGGCCAATTAAGAAATTCGTTGAACTTCTAAAACAATTGAATATCATAATACCCATTACAGAAGCTATCACCCAAATGCCCTCATATGCTAAGTTTCTTAAAGAAATCTTATCAAATAAGGAAAATATCGAGGATGACGAAATCATTACGCTTACTGCTGAGTGTAGCGCAATAGTCCAAAATAAAATGCCTCCTAAGCTGAAAGACCCAGGTAGTTTTTCCATACCCTGTGCAATTGGAAAATTTGTCATAGACAAAGCTCTATGGACCTAGGAGCCAGTATTAGCTTAATTCCCTTTTCCATATGCAAAAGGCTTGATATGGGAGAATTAAGACCAACTAAGATGTCTGTACAACTAGCCGATCGTTCTGTTAAGTTCCCGATCAAGATACTAGAAAATATTATGGTACGCATAGGTCAATTTTATATCCCTATTGATTTCATAATCATGGACATAGAGGAGGATTCCAACACCCCTATCATATTAGGAAGGCCATTCTTAGCTACAGCCGGAGCCATTATAGATGTCAAAAAACGTAAGCTAACTTTCGAGGTGGGTGAAGAGAAATTCAAATTTATTTAGACACAATTCTTACAGACACCAGCTATAGACGATAAATGTTGTCTGCTAGATGTCATCGACGAATGCATAAGAGAAATGGAGATGGAACAAACTTCTTATTCAGAAATCTTAATAATTCCAATACCTCCGATTTTTGAAGATGATAATTGGTGTGGTGAATACCAAGACGACAGTCTAAGTGAATGTCTAGCACTGACACCCAATCATATGCCTTGCCCAAAGAAACCGACTTTAGAAATTAAAACACTACCCAAAAATTTAAGATATAAATTCCTAGACACCGAGCTTGAACGACCAGTGATAGTCAACGTAGACTTAGGACAAATAGAAGCTGAGAAACTACTGCATGTCTTAAGAAAATACCCATTCTATCTGTATGCATCACATTATGCTAAAGGAAGATTGTAAGACCTCTAGAGAATATCAAAGAAGGATAAATCCCATTCTGAGCGACGTAGTCAAGAAAGAAGTACAAAAGTTGTTAGAGGCAGGAATTATATACCCGATCTTCGACAGTCAATGGGTTATCCGAGTGCATGTCGTACCAGAGAAAGGAGGTGTTACAGTTGTTAAGAACGAAAAAGGAGAATCTATAGCACAAAGAGCTGTGATCGGGAGTAGAATGTGCATTGATTGTAGGAAATTGAACAAAGCTACTCGAAAGGATGATTTCCATTTGCCTTTCATTGATCAAATGCTTGAATGATTAGCTAAGCACTCATATTTATGCTATTTAGATGGTTATTCATGATTCTTTCAAATCCATATTCATCCTGATGACCAAGAAAAGACAACCTTCACTTGTCCTTATGGTACATTTTCCTATCGAAGAATGTCGTATGGGCTATGTAACGCTCCCGCAACATTCCAAAGATGCATGATGTCAATCTTTGCTGACTTTATAGACGAGATCATGGAAGTATTTATGGATGATTTTTCTGTTTGTGGACAGAGTTTTGAAGGATGCTTATCGAACCTAGAAATGGTACTTAAAAGATGCGTAAAAGAAAATCTTGTGTTAAATTGGAAAAAATGTTATTTCATGGTCCGACAAGGAATCGTTCTTGGACACATAGTGTCTACATAGGGGATTGAAGTAGATAAAGCAAAAATAGAAATTATAGAAAACCTTCAACCTCCTAAAACCGTAAGGGAAATACGAAGTTTTTAGGACACGCCGGTTTCTTCCGACGATTCATTAAGTATTTCTCTAAAATCACTAAACCACTGACTAGCTTATTAATGAAAGACATTGAATTCATTTTCGATGACAAATTCCTGAGAGCCTTTGAGCAGTTAAAAACATCTCTCATTACCGCACCCATCATGAAACCTCCTGATTGGAGGTTGTCGTTTGAAATCATGTGTGACTCTAGTGATTATGTCGTAGATGCAGTTCTAGGAAAGAGAATAGATAAAAAGCTTCATGCGATTTATTACGCTAGTAGAACCCTGGACCCTGCGCAAATAAACTACGCCACCATAGAAAAGGAACTTCTAGTTGTCGTTTTTGCTTTGTATAAATTCCGTTTTTACTTAGTAGGAGCAAAGATAATTATCTATACCGATCATGCCGCAATCAGGTACCGGTTGAGTAAAAAGGACGCCAAACTGAGACTCCTAAGATGGATACTACTACTGCAAGGATTTGATTTAGAAATCAAAGACAAGAAAGGTACTGAAAATGTAGTAGATGATCATTTATCGAGAATGGAGGATATTAAGCCTGAGAAAGTGCCTATCAATGATGATTTTCCTTATGAGAGACTCATATCTCAGTTAGAAAACACGGTTGAACAATCTTTAATATATAATGAGATTGAAAAAAGAGACTTCGTGGAAGCGATCTATCATACCCCAAATTTTGACCCTTAGTACTTTTCCCTTAGCAAGCAAACTGTAGCAAACAAAAATATTAACAAGAGGTTCCTGTAGAGTACTACAGATACTTAGGATGCTAACACCTTCCCTAGGTATAACCTGTTAGAACACATATTGGTTCTTAATAATAACTCTTTGTTTTGATGATAACTGTTAGGAAATTTTATATTTAAGAATTATATACTCTAAAATTTGTTTGAGAGTTTTACTGCAGATTAAAATGAAGTTAACTCTCTAGAAGCAAATCTGTATTGTATACAAGAAATTATCCTGACTCTAAAGCGCCAGATGCATCTTGCAGAAGATTCTGATTGTTGTTTACAGAAGATCCTGAGCATAGTCTCCAGAAGGATCTGAAGCAAGAAGCTCCAGAAGATTCTGAAGCTAGTCAGAAGCATCTGAAGCTTAGAAGAATATTGTATGAAGAGTTTCTCAAAGCATAATTTCTACAGAAGTTTCTGAAGGTACTAACGCTGCCAAGTACTGAAGATCTGTGTCAAATATGCTCTAATGATCAACACGCTGAAAGCATACATGCTGCAGAAGACTCTGATACAGCAAAGTTCTGAACATCATTAGAAGACTCTAATCCATTCAAACTCTGAAGAACTTGCTGAAAACTGAAGAAGAAATATTCAAAGATTATATCCGTTGGAGTAAATCAAACGTCTCTTTCCTCATTTGTGCTAGACACAATAACACAGACAAAAAGGATTTTTCTGTGCTACCTACTTCTAGGAAAGGTCACTTGATGTGAAGACAAAAAGGCTCAGACCTTTTTGGGACTCTCTTTTCAACGCTCAGCTTCCTTGGATCAGCTGCCTATAAAAGGAGGACTCCACCAAATTCTTCAGTTACACAATTTGCTGAAAAGAAATCATATTATTCAAGCTCTCATTCTTTCATATTCTTCTTAGAATTTCTTGTACTTAAACTTAAGAGAAAAATCACTGTTGTGATAAAAGCTTTATAGAAGCATTAATACTCTTGTATTTGATTTACATTGATTGTAAAGGTTTTTCCTTAAGAGGATTCAGGTTGAATCAGTAGCTCTTGAGAAGACTAAGAACAGTTGTTCTTAGGTGTTACTATTGTAATCAGTTTGATTAAATAGTGGATTAAGTCCTTGTTGAGAAAGGCAAATCACTCTAGGAAGGGTGGACTGGAGTAGTTGTTTTAAACGAACCAGGATAAAAATAATTGTTTCATTATTTTTAAAGTCTTAATCTTTCATACTTATTCAACCCCCCCCCCCCTTCTAAGTATTAACTCACCTTCATAACCAACCCCCGAACCTTTAGATCTCTCTCTTTGCTTAGCTTTAGGCCTTGCCTTTTGCTTTGCATTTTTGTAGGTTTTTCTTTCTTTAAACCTTTCCTTTTTGGATAAATTAAAGTTCGGTTGTAAATGAATTAAGATTCAAGTTAATCAATAGCTTGGTATCCAGATTTCACCGCAACTGAAAAATGGCGACTTCACTGGGGACTCTCCCCTAAGAGGGTTAAACCCACCTTGTTTGTATTTATGCTTTCTATATGTTTGCTTGCTTATACATTTGTACATATATCTGTTTGTGCTTGGATTCTTCTGTATGCAGGGTTGTTGCTTTGAGTGGTGAGATAGTACTATACCCGTACTTGAGCGCAATTATGATAGGAAGGTGGTATATTTAAGAAGGTTTATAGGGAGTTGATTCCCGACTAAGCTGACTTGAGAAAACCACCGCTCAATGGAGGTCCTTTTTGAGGGTTGGTGTTGTTGATCGAGTATTCGTGAAAACAATGTTGCTTTCTATAAGGGGCCCATGCCATTGAGGACCTTTAGTTACCTTTTACCCCACTTGGCCTTTTTTAGAACGTAGTGCGATGACTATAAGGGAGTATTCCCGAGGTAGTTGATACGCGATACTACACTCAGACGAGACTCTCTTGAGAATATTATCGACCATCGAGTTATTTGGGAAATTGATAATATCCAAAAGATGGGTTGTTGACTCTGGGAACTTTGGTAGAACCTGTTGTGCAGGTACGTTACCCCTAGTACACACCATATGGCTGGTTCTTTACCCAGACTTCAAGCTGTAACCTGGAACCTTGGATCCTATTATGTGTGACTTGCATCTTCTCTTGCATCGCATTGCATTGCATTTGCATCTTTACATGGTTCATTGCATACCTCTGTCGCTCATGTCCAGCTGTCTTCACTGTCCAGTGTACCTTTGAGTTGTCAAGCTGATTCCTCGACACCGATATCAGACTAGAGCTAACTATAGATGCAAGATGTCATAACAGGAAGCACATAATACAGAAGTCCGAATGGAGATTGATGAGTTGAAAACAGGTATGGCTAAGCTCACTGAGATGCTTCAAGTCTTGATTGCTAGAGGAGAATCTTCCCAAAGGACTGTTATTCAAGAAGTTTCTAGTTCTGAGCCTCTTCCCATTCAAATGCCACAATCTACTTGGCCAGAATTTGGTTTACCCCCCAACTATTCTCCACCCTTTGCATCTGCTGCTATGATTGGTCAAACTTCTGGACCAGTTCTTCACACTCCTATCTTTGCTGAGACAAGACCTGTAGTCCATACTGTTAACCCAAATATCCGAGCTTCTTTTGAAAATCCTCTCTATGAGCACAATGCTGCTAGTGTTCAAGGAGAAGACCCTGAAGAGTTTATTGAGCCTGGGATTGCCCGCGAACATTTTCAGAATATAGACAAGAGATTAAAGGCCGTTGAGGGTACAGATTTCTTCAATGTTGATGCAGATAATATGTGTTTGGTTTCTGGTTTAGTCATGCCTGCAAAGTTCAAGACTCCAGAGTTTGTGAAATACAAGGGGCACTCATGTCCAAGAGCCCATTTGGTGATGACTACCGAAGGATGGCCGCCTATACCAATAATCAGAAGCTGCTTATCCATTGTTTTCAGGACAGTTTAAGTGGGGCATCTCTCAAATGGTATATAAGTTTAGAGCATAACATCGTCCATTGCTTCCAAGATCTCGCTAATGCCTTTATGAGAAAATACAAATACAACCTGGATATGGCTCCTGACCGTCGTCAACTGCAGAACATGTCTCAATATGAAAGAGAAACATTTAAAGAATACGCTCAACGCTGGAGAGAGTTAGCTTCCCAGGTTGAACCCCCTCTGGCAGAGAAAGAATTAACGGGAATGTTCATGGATACTCTGTCTCCTTTCTATTGGGAGAAAATGATTGGGAGTGTGTCTTCAAACTTCACAGATCTGGTAACTATTGGTCAACGGTTAGAAGAAGGGCTGAAAAGTGGTAAGGTGTCCAAAATTGCTGAATCTTCTAATAGTGCAAAGAAGTCCTTTGGGAATTTCCATAAGAAGAGAGAAGAACATACTAATGCTGTCATGGCTGAAGCGAGGAAGCCTCATCCCCGACCTCAGTATAATCACAACACTATTGCTGCAGTTGCTGCTGCTCCACGACCCGTTCAAAATCCTCAGCGTCCTGCTGCGAGACAGAACCAGTATCAGAATAAGAATCAATTTGATCCTATTCCTATGACTTATACTGAATTGTATCCAAGCTTGGTTCAACAAGGATTGATCACTACCAAGACTCTGCAAACTCCTAATCCTCCTCCAGCTGGATTTAGAACTGATCTTCATTGTGCCTTTCATGAGGGTGCCCCAGGCCACGACTTGGAGCATTGTTTTGCATTAAAAGCTAGGGTACGTGAATTGATTAGAACTGGGATCCTTGATTTTACAGACAGTGAGCCGAATGTTCAGAAAAATCCTCTACCAGAGCATCAAAAGTGAAACTTCAGTCTGACTTCAGCAGACCATCTTTTTGAGCGCCAGTGTTTCAGACAGGACAACCCATCTTTGTACTGATTTAGTCACTAGGCCTTTTTGTTTCTCATTGTTTGCATTCTCCTTATTTTGTTTAAGCTGTTTGTTTTTAATTAGTGTTTGTACTTTCATCTTAATGAATGAACATTACAACTTTTGATTTCAATTCATCTATTGCGTGCACTTCTGTGCTTTAACTTTCAAATATTTACTCCTTGTCCAAATTTTTGATTATGCAAATATTGGAGGGAGGATGATGAAAACGTTATACCCATAATCGCTATCAGTATGCTTTCAATCAAACTTTGTTGACGATGTAGGGCATTGTTTCAACTCCCAAACACTGGAGAAATAAGGAAGATAACCCCTTGTCAACCCCTTTGAGCCTAGAAGTTGGAGTTTCTTTCTTTACAAAAAAAAAACCCCCCGCAGTTTTAACCTTGGGGTGGGTAGTTCTCAGTTAACTCGGTTGTGTGTTCATACAAGACACCTTTTCATATAAAGGATGCAACTACAATATTTCCTTCGTACACAACAAATAAGTGTCGAAGATGTTTTCCAAGCCAAAAAGACGATGATGGTTCACCGTGATCATTAAGCTAGGCAGCCACTTTATATAAACAAAAAAAAGATATCAAAGAAAAATCCCGCTAAGTCAAAACCTATGAAGGAGGCTTAGGCAAAACTGGGGCATCCCGCTGACTGTAAAACTCTGAAAGAAACAGTTCAGGCAAAAGTTAGGGATAATAAAAAAGAGGAGATCTTTAAAATCCTACCATATAAATCCTCAATGCCAAAATAACCAAATATTATAAAGCAGTGACTGCCTTTTCAAAAAGTCTGTTAACTTCTGAACCATCATCACTATTATCAGTGCAATTCCTAACCTATGGGAAACTGAGCGCATAGTCTGATTTAAACTGAGCATAGGACTGTAGATCATCACGTAGATGGGGTGGGCACCAAATAAACTTTGAGCCTTTATCCTTTGTTTCTTAAACCATGAACCAGGCCACGCTACAACCTTCAAAAGACCTAATTGAAACAAGGTTATTTTGAAAGCATACTACAGCAAGGTTGCGTAAACTGACTCCTAAAGATTTTTGCAAATCAATTATTTTGGCAGTACACCTTTGCTTTAAAACTTTGAGTGTCTTGAACCACCGTGTTCTGACCAATGACTTTTTTACTTTGCATCTTTCAAAAATGGTTTTGATTTCAAAAAGTTGCATGAACTTTACATTACCATGTTTGTATGAACACTTTTGTTTGCAAATTGGCTTTCCTCTTAAGGAATTTTCAAACATTGAGAAACTTGGTCAATGATCCTATCAGGGGGCAAGTTCCTTTTACATCCTGTCAAAGAACCAATTCAATATTTGTTCAAGATATGGTTTTCTCAGATTAAGTTTATCCAGAATATGTTTTAAGACTCAGACTGGGGCAAGCTCTCCAAGCACTCAGTAAATCAGTCATCTTCCAACCTCAAGACAAACTGAAGTTATCATCAGTTCATCTACAACAGACAGCTAAACTGGGGCAGTCTACTTGAGGGATCCCTAAGCAGCTATTTATCCTTCCTACAAGGATCATCAATTTGATACAATTTATCAGTGTGGCAGAAATGTGTTCAACAATAGCATCTTCAGTCCCCAAGCAGATTGAAAGTGATCTTCGTGTTGAGGAATCAGTCATCCAGTCTTGTCTTCTCACCAAAAGAGTCGAGCCTTGTCGTCGACATTTGCATTTACATTTGATGATATGTCATCTGAATAATCTATACATGCATAATTCATATGCATGTGCATATCAGGGGTGCTTTATTCCCCATTTTCTCTTTCTCCCGAGGTCGTGTTTTACTCGCGTTTTTACCTTGTGGACGAGTTTACCTTACTTGGGTGTTTTACTCCCCATTTACCTAGCATCATGGTGTTTTACCCCCATCTACCTAGCATCATGGTGTTTTACTCCCATCTGCCTGTTCTCCCGAGGTCGTGTTTTACTCGCGTTTTACCTTGTGGATGAGTTTACCTTACTTGGGTGCTTTATTCCCCATTTACCTCCTTTCTCCCGAGGTCGTGTTTTACTCACGTCTTACCTTGTGGATGAATTACAATTTCCTTGGCATCATGGGTGCTTTATTCCCCATTTGCCTCTTTCCTCCGGTGTTGCTGTTTTCCCCAGTGAGCAGTTACTCGTTGTTATACCGTTCTGTTATTGTCTTGCATCATAAAGAATCATTTAGAATTCATGGCATATTAACATTTGTCCTTTTGCATACCATTGGATCTAAGGGACAAAATTTCTGGTCTTCTATATTTAAATACCTTTCACTACGATTTTGCAAGGATTCTCATCTCTCGCCGCCATCCAGTGAAAGATATTTAAATAGGGGCAACTGTCATACCCCAAATTTTGACCCTTAGATATTCATTATCATTTTAGGATCATACTCATATGATTATCTAACCTTAACCCAGTTCAAGTTTTTCTTTGTTTAAGATGCAGATGAATCAGGGTTTTCGCACCGACAAATTCAAAACAACCAAGGAATGGTCAACCAATGATTTGGGCCAATTCAATCATGGAATGAAATCAAAGATAATATTAAAGTCAAATGAGAAGTCAATTTGAAGAAATCAGTTCAGAATCAAAGACAGTGCAGTCAGGAGGCCCCGATTAGGGTTTTTAACTAGTGAAAAGTCAATTGTGGTTTGACTTTGATATTGGAAGGTGTTGTAATGGTGGGATTTAGGTCCATGAAGTTCATATAGCTTATTAAAGACCATTCAAAAAATATCAAAGTCTCAGGATGTCCAGAATGTCAACAGGCGACTCAATCGGCACCGATCGATCGTACGGTTGACCGAAAAGTCAACTCCTCAAATTTTGAGAATTGGAATCCAAGTTGTGAATCAAAGTTGTTCCTTATGTCATAATGGACTTGCATATCGATTTTCATGATCATTGGATCAAGGATGAGAGAGTAATCGAAAAATCGGGAAAATTGGGGTTTCAAAAGGGGCTAAACCCTAACTCCTTAACCACACACTCAATTGAGTTGGTTCCAAGCTCATTAGAAAGCTCTTGACAAGTCCTACAAAAGTCCCATACTAGTCCACAACCAGAAAATGCATACTTTTTGAGATAGAAGCAAAAACATTCCTAGAAGGGAAAATAACTTAGAAAATTTCTAAGTTATTTTCACTTTAAAAGCTTGTGTGCAGCCAACTTTGAAAGGATTTTTCACCTAATTCCAATTGGAGTTTGATTTCGTGGCAAACATGAATGTTTTAGAGCTATATGAGGGCTTTCTAAATTGTACTAGAACATCTCAAAAAGGAGTTATGAGCAGAAAGTTACATAGGTGCAAAGTTGGAGGTTTCACATAATAGTCCCACATTGGTTGAATTTTCAAGATTGATTTCTTTCACCAATTTTGCCAAATATTCTTGATCTAACTTGTTGTATCTGATGTATGAGATGTATGTATCATGAAACAAAAGAGAATTATGCAGAATAGCCCAAAATCAAAGGTTTGAGTCCATTGCCTTGCAAGTGGACAAGTTACATTCCCAAGCATGAGGTGTAAAGTGGAAAGGCTGTACCAGCCCTTCCCTATGGTTTCTAGCCTGCTACAAACATCAAAAATCATTGGGAAATATTGACAAATGAAGCCTTGGACAGAGCCAATAGAAAACCCTCCAAGGGAGGTTTTCTCAAAATATCTCCAAACCTTACTTCATGATGAAGCAATCTCACCAAGCAAGCTCCTCACCCCATTTGCCTATAAAAGGAGGGTGTCTTCACCTTATTTAGAACACAACACATCTGCTAAAAACCATAAAGAACTTCTGTCATCACTCTTCCACACCTTTGCATCAATTTCTCAAAATCACAAAATCCATAAAAAACCCCAAAATCTGTCTTGGAGAGAATTCTGCCCAAACTCTATTCTACCCTTTCAAACACTTCAACCACCTTCCACACAACTTCTAAATGAAACATAAAAGGTGTATAATCCATTGAACCATCAAGAAACCTCAAAAATCAAAAAGTCAAACTTGTTCCCACCACACTTTAACCAAAAGCCACATACATTGCCAAAACATGGAGCAGGTGGTTTCTTGATGTTCTAACACTTGGAACACCTCTTATACATCATATTACAACTGTCCAAAGTCTCACAAATCAGCTGGAAGGGCTACATCTCAAACTGGTATAAGTGTTGGCTTTATTGCAACATTCTTGAAAACTCAAAGCAACAAGAACATTCAAAAGGATCTCTGGGTTTCTAGGAGTATTTTAGCTTGCTTAAGGTCATCATCACAGGTATGTAACTTGTAAAACTTTGCTTTTGCATCATTTCAAATGTTTTGCATACTTGGCTTTTTAAAACATAAAAGCATGAACATATGAGATTTCCTTCATGACATTTTGTGTGTGCTTGGTTTATTTGGTTACAAGTTATCGTACACACTTGTTGCTGCATAAAATGAATGTTTATGTCTTTGTTTTCCCAATATTTTTGCTTGGATCAAAGATCTTGTTGTGGCTGCTGTTGCATAATGATGTTTGTGCTTGTGTTCACATATCAAACTTACCTTTTGTGAGAATAGTTCAAGTCTTTTATTTCTAACAGTTTTGACATGATATTTATGGAGTGTATACATGCTTGAGTGCTTTGTTTTTGCCAGCATGAGTCTTGTCATTTCAAGAATGTGTTTTTTAGCCAAAACCCTTGCATTTGTCATGGTGATTTCATAATCTGATGTTTGTTGACATGTTTGATGCTTTGAAACATTTCTATTTGGATCATGTGATGTGTAGAGATTGATGTTTTGCACTGAAATTGTGTATTGTATGTTGCTTGCTTTTTAAGGTACTCTTTTCACATTCTTTCAAGCATAAAACACCAGTTCTGGTTTATGGTACTTTTCAAACTTAATTACTTGTTGAAACACCTCAAGCACATCATTTTAAACATGTCTAAAACCTGGCTTGAGTTGTTACAACAAATAATGAAGATTTTGAACTTCAAGTGTAGCTTTTTCAAGCATTCTTTTGCCAAAACATACCAGATTTTGCTCTAGTGTTTTTCCACTCAAACCAAGTGTTTAGTCACTTCCAATATGTCATTTTAAAAGTGTTCAAACCATCACTTAATGGTTATAACAAGTATCTCAAGTTTTGACTCTTAAAATGCAAGTTTCAAGTGTGTTTTGCAAATCAAGTACCACTTTCTCAAGCTGTCAATTTCCATGGTATTTGGAGCTTTAAACTCTTTTCATATGATATATAGGAAGTGTAGAACCATTCAAAACGAGATGGAAAGACCTGAAACCAAACTGTCCAAAAACTCATCTTGAAAATGTCACATTTTGTACTTAACTTCCAATGGTGGAAGTTAGGTGTTATTTTTGACTTTTTTTTCAAAAATGTCACTTTTTGCTCAAATTTGCAATTGTTATGCTAACTGTCATGTTATTTGTTTTTTCTCACATGTGATGTTTGAAACATCTCATATTGGTCAAATATAACATGTATGTATGATCACTTCATTGAAAATCACTCTGTCATGAAAAATCACTTTCAAAATGCAAAATGGTCACATACACTTCCACACACCAAGTCACTTTTGGCCACAAACTTGTTTCTACCAAAAACACTTTACATACACTTTATATTGATCACATATGAGATGTTGGAATGTTCATTTTGCTTTAAAACACACTGCCTCACAATATCACTCTTGAAATGCTCACTTTTTTCACAAAAATGACACATCACATACCAGTTCTTGCATTGGCTTGTTTTAAGTTGGATTGAGTGTCCTAACAGCTTGTATTTATCATTTGTAATGTGTTTGTATGTTCATTTGACATTAAAACCAACTGTCACAAAATCCACCTCACAAAATGCATTTGTAATGAAAACTTGCATTTGACATACTACATTCATATTCTATTGACATAGGACATACTTAAAGGTTCAGAATCACTCTATGTGATTTATGTGGTTTGTGTGCATAGTTGTTTAAGCTTGAAAGTGGTTGTATCATGACATTTACATGAAAATGCATCACATAAACATTAAGGTACAGCTGCTATTGAATTTTTCAAAAGAAAGGAATTTCAAAAAACTAACACCACCATCATGTTCCTCATATTTTTCTAGGCCAGTTACATATAAAGTTTGTTTAATTTGGATAAAAATTGAGGAAGTTATGGTATATTTTGCAAACCATGTGAGTGTATGTGTTTTTGCCCAGAAAATTCAAGTAAACAAGCCATATATATTTATTGTTTCATTTTAGTTAATGGATGTATGGCCACCCCAGTGGTAAGAGCATGCACGCACATTATACCTTTCACCAGCCTGACCAGGGTTCGATCCTTAGTGATGACCCTTTTTGCTATTTTTTCCATTTTTCACACAAACTTCAAAAAATCATATCTCTCTCAATTTTAATCATTTTTCACCCGTTCTTTTTTCATTGTGCTCATTTTAATATGTACTTTCATGTCATGTTTTTATTTTCCATGTTTGATTAATATTCCATCATGTTTTACATGTGCGAAATGCACGTTTGACAGTATAAACCCTAGACTGTTGCAGATGAAATTTCTTGTGGTTCCCCTTAATTTTGTTGGTGTAATTTATTTGTTTTCATATCCACATATGTTATTTAACATGCTAGGATTTTTGTTTTGAGTTATAACCATGTTCATCTCATTCCCCATCCTCCTGAACTACGAGGTTAAACTGATTCACCTGTACATAATTTACCTGTACTTAACAAACAACTTCCTTTTCATTTACACGAGTCGCCGTACTCGCCTTTAACTGTCCCGCCGCGGACATTCTCCCTTTATCCTAGCCTTAGGATTTGAGTCGCCGTACTCACTTTTAAAGTCCCGCCGTGGACATCCTTTATCACAACAATCTCAACTTATATTGGGAGTCGCCGCACTCCCTGTAAGTACTTCCTTATGAATGCTTACATCCCCCTTGGGACCTTGACCACAGTCAAGAGTTCGTCATCCCTAGATATGGGAACTACGATTGCTCTGATTCCATTCCCGTCCGGATACGTAGGCACGAGATGCGATGTCTTTGCGAGCAAACTTTGTACATACCCTCTACATCTTTAGATTAATACCCTTAGTACTTTTCCCTTAGCAAGCAAACTGTAGCAAACACAAATATTAACAAGAGGTTCCTGTAGAGTACTACAGATACTTAGGATGCTAACACCTTCCCTAGGTATAACCAACCCCCGAACCTTTAGATGTCTCTCTTTGCTTAGCTTTAGGCCTTGCCTTTTGCTTTGCATTTTTGTAGGTTTTTCTTTCTTTAAACCTTTCCTTTTTGGATAAATTAAAGTTTGGTTGTAAATGAATTAAGATTCAAGTTAATCAATAGCTTGGTATCCAGATTTCACCGCAACACGATCTTTACTGAAACCACACTGTCGTGGTATGCTGACTTTGTCAACTACTTAGCAACTGGAGTTCTTCCACCAGATTTAGCTTACTAATAAAAGAAAAAATTCTTCCACGATCTTAAACGCTATTATTGGGATGAGCCTCTGCTTTTCAAGAGAGATGCCGATGATATCTTCCGTCGATGTGTTCCCAAAGACGAAGTTGAAAATATAATCTCTCACTATCATTCTGCTCCCTATGGAGGACATGTAAGCACTTCAAAGACTTGCGCTAAGATCTTACAATACGGCCTCTTTTGGCCCACTCTATGGAAAGGTGTCTATATTGCAATCATAAACTACGATCGAGGCCAACGCGCCGGAAATATCTCTAGACGCGACAAAATGCCAATGAAAGGCATTCTGGAAGTAGAAGTCTCTGACGTGTAGGGAATCAATTTCATGGGACTATTCTCGTCATATTTTGGTAACAAGTACATACTCGTTGCTATTGACTATGTGTCGAAATGGATCAAGGCTATAGCTTTTCTGACAAATGATGCATGAGTAATAATTAAGCTTTTCAAGAACATAATTTTTCCTAGATTCAGTGTGCTGAGACTCGTCATCAGCGATAGTGGCTCTCATTCTATTTCAAGGATTTTCTAAAAACAATTAACGAAATATGGAGTCTGACACAGTGTAGCAACGCCTTATCACCCGCAAACCAGTGAGCAAGTAGAGGTTTCAAATTGAGAAATTAAATAAATCTTAGAAAAAACAGTTGCGACCTCTAGGAAAGATTGTTCTTCCAAAGTACACGAAGCTCTGTGGGCATATAGGACAGCCTATAAGACCCCAATAGGAACCACACCATTTAAGTTGGTTTATGGCAAATCATGTCACCTGCCGGTAGAATTAGAGCATAAAGTGTATTGGGCCGTTAAGTTCCTTAACTTAGACTTTACTATCGCAGGCGAAAAGAGAATTTTAGACATCCATGAACTAGAAGAGCTTAGGTTAGACGCTTACGAGAATGCCCACATCTATAAAGAACGAACTGAAAAATGGCATGATAAGTGTATATCGAGGAAAAAGTTTACTGAGGGTGATGTAGTACTCCTATTTAACTCTCGACTTAAACACTTCTCGAAAAAACTTCGCTCTAGGTGGTCTGGTCCCTTTGAGATGACAAAATTTTTTTAAAATGGCGCAATAGAAATAAAAGGAAAATCTAGTGAACCGTTCATCGTTAACGGGCAGCGCCTGAAACATTACTATAACATTGAAAATAGAGACTACTCTGCCAATATAAAGCTCGCTAAGTTGTACACTCATCCCCAAAATTAGTAAAATTTAAAATTATGTCGAGCTTACGACATAAAACAAAGCGCTTGGTGGGAGACAACCCGATTTTTAGTATTAATGTTTATTTTTTTAATCTTTTATTTTAATTTCTTTTATAGGCTTTTGATTTTTCTTTTCCAAGAATTTTCATGCAATCTTATCCATTTTATTTAGTCATTACTAACTTGCTTTCATTGTCCACATATATACAAGCTAACTAAACATTAGTTAGTTACTAACTTTAGCAATGAACCGAGTTGACTATATGGGCATTATTTTCAGAGGCAGAGCTCAGAGGAGGCAGTTTGAAGCCCTTGCTCAGAGGAGGCGCTTTGAAGCCCTTGCTCAGAGAGAGATGTCACTTACTATCTACCCTGATGGACCCACCATGACTAGACTAGGTATCTGAGATAGTGTTATGTATATCCTCAACCAAATTGGTTGGGAATATTCTGCTATCAACAGAAGATTTAGTTCCTACCGCAGGCTCACCCTAGAGTTCCTTAGCTCACTAGTTTACCATCCTGACCACGGGTATGGATTCATTAGTGGCCTTATCAGCTTTAGGATGTTTGACATGGACTACCATTTTAACCACCTAAAAGATCAACACTGTTCCCACATGAAAGCGATCGCCACCGCTAAAAAGGGAGCTATAGTTTTTGAAGGCATAATAACTACTCTAGGCCGAATTCTTGGCTTAGAAAATAAATTTTCATTTTTAACACCCCTACAGCCGCGAACTATAGATATAGACATGGTTAGGAGACGGCGAGACGGGAACTTTGACTTAATGATTAATAATCAAGTGTTCACGGATTTTATTCTGCCAAACCCAACTTGCACGGATATGCGTAACCATGGTAATTATTGTTATATTGATAACCCAGCCCCCGCGCATATTCCAGTGAATGTTGCTGCTGGCGGGGACAATACTGACACACCTCCATGTCACATCGCTGCGAAGAGGGGCCGACAAAGACAGAAGAGTCGCCACCGTTCGTTATTTATCCCAAAGAGTGGGAAAGGAAATGATCAGAGTAAACCTACAAAAAGGGAAAACACAGGTCATCGCAACTAAATCTTGGGTTCGGGAGTTGGTTACACAAGGGGAAGGTATGAGCACCCCTCACGTCTGTTGTACTCAACATGATCCATGCTTGTTGTCTTTCTAAAAGGGTGTTAATCTATCATAAGGCTGACTCACAAGAACAAAAGAAAAGAAAAGAGACTCGATAAAGCACCGCCGCTCTATGCCTACGTACTCCCTCGTGCAATGGGAAAGTCAGAGTCAACGTAGTTCGGAAAACTACGAGTGATGGGGGGAAGGTTGCTCGACAAGACATCGTCGTCTTGTGCCTACGTATCCTCGTCTGGTATGAGAAATAAGAGCAAATGTAGTTCGGGACAACACGACCACTAGTTGGCTCAAGTGTTTTAACTGAGTAGCGTTAAACCTTCATTCTAGTAGTTAGGTGTATTGCTGCTCGACCATTGGAGACTTAGGTGTTCCCTGTTTGCGGTAAAACCAAGAGTTAACACACTCTTTCTGAAAATGGTTTTCAATTAATCCCGAAGGATAAAAAGGTTTGATGTTTTTGTTTTTGTGTTTTTCATGAAAGAAGTGAATTGAGTTAAGATTTGTAACTCATGTTGCACTAAAGACTATGACTTGAGAGCGAATGCCACTAGTAGAAAAAATGCTTGTTAAGTCGGTTGAAAATGACTTTTTAAGTCGGGTCCGAAACTGACCTAAGAATTGCCGACATAAGAAGTTTTAACTTCTTATGTCAAATTTGGAATTGACTTAAGAAAATTTTATTAGGTCGGTTTAACTACGTCCGACTTAATAAGTCTAGGTTTTTAGAAAGCCCTTATGCAATTTGTACCCGACTTAAGAACTTCTTTTCTTAAATCAGATATATTTAACCGACCTAACAAGTTTGGTATTTTTTTAATATCAATTTTTTTGGGATAACACACACACATACAAATATATATATATATATATATATATATATATATATATATATATATATATATATATATATATATATATATATATATATATATATATATATATATATATATATATATATATATATATATATATATATATATATATATATATATATATATATATATATATATATATATATATATATATATATATATATATATATATATATATATATATATATATATATATATATATATATATATATATATACTTATTTTAAGATTAACAACAACACAGTTCTGTATAGTTGATCCAAAATCCAAAAGTGCCAAGTTATAAATGTTAACTCGTCTGAAACTATTTTTAAAATAATGACAACACTACACTATGTAACACAATTACTTAGTATAATCTAATCAAATTCCTTTCGATAATTGATAAATTATCCAATATGCTATGTGAGTAAAATATATAAGCATTATTTATAAATTTACAAATTATCCAACAAGATTTTGTTTTTAGGAGCATTTAAAACATGGTGAAGGGTAATAGTCAGTGGTGAAGGGTCCCAGTGGCATCCATTAATTCGGATTGTCTACTCTACATATCTAGTACCAGCTGCTCCAAAAAAAGGTTCTTCTACATAACCAAACTTAAAAATTAAAACAATTTAAAAACACACATACAAAGACCGATAACTTGTACGACATGAAATCATTAGAAACTAATAAAACAGTTATTAGAGCACCGTGACAACAAAGCAACAAAGTAATTGGGAAAAGTGAAGATTAAACTGTTGGCATTACCCAGAATACTTTAATGGGTAGGGGAGTGGAGCAAAGATGTAAGTAAATTGGACTGACACTGTACTGCTTATTAGGCTGCTACCAATGCACACTTTAGATGCAAAAATTATGAAGAGAAAAAGGAGACAACTTCATAATGCAAATTGGAATTAAAAGTTAAAGACTTACAGTTAAAGCATTTCCTGATTGCTTTCCGGTTTGCGGGTCCCAACATATAAGTTCTCCTGACTTGCTACCACTTACAAGATACTTGCCATCGGGTGACCATCAAATACAAAGGACCCAGTTCTTGTGTCCTGTATAAAATGTAAGCAACTATATATGACATTCTAATAAAAGATACAAAAGTGTGCGTTAACAAATATGATGTGAATCAACCGAAACTGAAAAAAGAGAATGAAAACTCTTCTAACATATACATTTCTAATAAGCAGCCTCCTACCAAAACTATGTAAGGAACAGTGGCTTCATATAGCAGAGGTAGACCTCTGTAATTCTTCAAACCAGCTCAAACAAAAAACTGCAGTACATTGAAGAGACTTGCAAGTTACAACATCCCTTCTTATCACAAATCATTGCTCGGAAATTGATTATGTTCATACTTCTAAATTTCTAAGCTTTCCCCTAACCTAATTTACACCTCCCATTTTCCTAGCCAGCTCAACATACAGTTATGCTCTAGACTCAACGGAGTGAATATCACATTTCCTGCTCCTTGTTTTGTTCCACTGCTTCCCATCCCTTTCCCATAGCATACTCCAGCAGTATTAAGCATCAATTTAAAATACCATACCTGTGCATGTGTACATTGGTGTCTGAGTGCCAAACATAAAAATTGAGTAAGGCTTGATATTATTCTTACCAAAATGCGTAACATGTATCTATAGATTTATTAGGTCTACCTTGAAATCCACCATCAGTTCCTTGTCTCTGAAAAGGAAGATAGAGTAAATGAATCTTGATCAGCAGAAAAGAGAATTCATTCATGTACTAAAGTCAGTTTTGTCAAATATCGGTCATGGAATGTCGTGGCTGATTGTAGTGGCAGATTTTGGCTCTATTGCCATGGTTTGCCATCCACAATTAATAAGTATTACCCTTTAACTCGTTATGGTAGGGAAATAAATAGGTGAAATGAGATAATAAATAGTCGTGGATATTATACGGAAAAAAAACACATAATTTCTTTGAAAGAAACAGATTGAATACGCTTTATTGGTATATGATAAAAGCTTCGGTGGCACTGTCCGTGCTATGCTTGTGATTACGCCGACCCTTGTGATTACGATCAATTTATTCATTTTTTAAAATTATTACTGGTGTCAATGTGTCAGTGTTGTGTTGGTGCTTCATAAATAAAACTAATAACTGAAAAGAAGAGGATGTGCTACAATTGATTCATCTTATGTTAAAAGAGTTGGTATACACACCTGCAAGATCCAGTTCAACAGCAATGGCAAATCTATCAAAGAAGACAAATTACAACTTGAGAGAACATTGTCTTCGATAAATCCCATTAACCGGAGAGACACAATAGCACAATAAGTTGTACCACCTGTGACACTAAAACAAGTAATGTTGATAAATATGAGCAAACATGAGCATTTAAATAAAATCGAATGAAAATTTCCTTTCAAGATGTGCGCGCGTACAGAACCGAAACTCCTACATTTTAATCTCCTACTATCAACCAAGACATCGTAGAAATGTATCAAGAAAAAGTAGAAAATTCATGCAAAAGATTATGATAGTTGATGCACTAACCGGGACTAAAACAGTCATATCTGGACTAAAACAGACAGTTCAACTAGTGGAACCACTAACTGAGACTGTCTATGGTTCGGTTATTTGAGCAATTAAACCATGACCCAAATGTCTCGCTAGTACGATATACTATTCAGTTTTTAAAACATTGAAAAGATGTAACTTATAACATTGCAACAACCTTTCTTACAATATAAAATCATGTCTATATTGTGATATAAGAGATCGTTTGAACTCACCGTGAGATTCTGCACCGGGAACTAACCCAAATCCACCATCATAAGACTAGAAAGAAAAAAGGAAAAATAAATATATCAGTTTTATTACGTGTGCACACATGTTCAAGGAAAATGCATGTTCATAATAGTACAACCATACGATAGCAGTAACTCGTTTTCGATAACAAGTATTGTCGGATGCGGTCAGATTCTGCAATGGTGCAACCGTGCTATAGCACCGCTATTGGTCAACATTTCGTACTAATTAGTGATTTGTTCAAACTCCTCTATGCTATAGGAAAATTTAAATTAAAATAAATAAATAAATAAAATAAATAAATTATGACTGGTAGACCTAATATGAATGTTTCTTGCTTTAATTAAAATAAATAAATTATGTTTGGCACACACAAAGAATGGCTTATCATTTTTAAATACCACACATGTGCATGTGTACATTGGTGTCTGAGTGCCAAGGTCCCAAAATCGAACAGTGGTATCTCCATAATCACTTGCTAGCTGCCGCCCATCAGGACTAAAGGCAACACTCAATACAGCTTCACCATGACCTACAAACTATCGAACTGTCAAACTCCCACAGCTGTTGCACAGTGTTGTTTACTTCGGAGACGGTTGGAGCGATGAGTGTCAAATGCACAAACTGCAGTGATAAAAACCATGTAAAAGACTCATAATCCATTTAAAAACGGGAGGCCGTTGGCGGCGAGAAAACTCGACACAAGAATTACACAACAATTGCCAGGAAATAACATACCAGAGTTGCTGAAATAGCACCTCAGAATTGATTCCAACACCAATCTTCTCGCCAAAGCAATTCCAAGGCTATGCCGAATCCGCGAAATTTATTCGAGGTTTTCAGAACATTTGGACGTCGTCATTGATGTTGCAAGAGTAACTAACAGTCCGACAAGTTCTTCTTTGCTGTCATATAATCAACAAAATCATTTAGCATAAGTGTCATCACTTGCTAATTCTTCATGCAAACTTACTGAAGTTGGTGATATGCCATGAAAAAAACCTACAACCGAGAGCTTATTCACAAACCAAGCCGAGATAGAAAGAAGCATGAAAGACGGAATTGAAGCAGCATGTCCACTCACCCTGCATTTCAACAAAGGGATTTGAATTATCATTCAGGTTTAGAATGTGCTTTTGAGCAATCTTAATGTAGAAAGGAATTCAAACCGTACTACCTTCTTCATGCACGTAAACCTCAATGACAACTCCGAGCAGGTTTTCTTTGTCAAGCTTCATCACTCTCAATTACTTATGTTTCCATTTGTTTGCCGTGAGAGCCATAATCTCGTATGCAGTTTCAACCTGTTGTACAAGACTCCTCCATGCCAGCATTCATCAAAACCGCCTAAAACCAGCTTCTCCATAGCAGTGGTTCGTTTGAACTTAAGTAACAACTTCACCCCTTAAACTACCTGTATAAACATAGACAGCCACTCTCTGCAATGCGCTCACTATTTTCAATTACCAAAATTTTAATTGCATTACTCCTCAATCCATTTAACTAGGATTTACGTTTCCCGTTCATATATACTAGCATAAAATAAACAAAGTCACAAGTTTATAACCTGTGATTCGAGATGAAGAAAGCAGAGGTGGTTTTTATCCCTTCTCCCGGTGTTGGTCATTTAGTTTCCACTCTCGAGTTCGCGAAGCTTCTAATCAACCGTGATAACCGTCTCCACCTAACCATCTTGATCATGATTCATGAAATACTCAAATACCACAGAAACTGATGTCTACACTAAATCACTTCCCATCTTTAATTCTCTCAATCTTATCAACCTTCCGGAATGTTCTCTTCCTCCAAACATGGATCAAAGTTCTGCCATGATCACTCTCATTGAACTAGCAGCAACAACATTACACAGTCTATCAAAAATTTCACGCAACCAAAACAAGACAAATAATGTGATATTCTAGCATCATGCAACATTATTTTAGAAGAAAAGAGAGTTCATATTGAACCATATTGATTATGAGTTTAACACAAATTTAACTAGCAAACAAATAGATTGTGAAATGTTTAAAGTAATTGATTCTCAACAAAACAAAACCAACCAAGTGATATTCATTACAAATGCTTACGCAGAGAGTTTCAAAATTTTACCGTAGTGTCGACACGAACAACTCCGCAAAATGATGTCGTGCAGGGACCAACAACTCTTGTAAGCTTCTGTATTCTGGTTTCAGAGTAATTTTGTACATCGATTACCACCATATAAGGATCATTAGTCAAAGAATTACATTCCTTCGAGTTGTTGCTGCAGTATGGTATCGCATAACAGAATGACTCACCATGTCGAATGGTAACAATGTACCACCTCTAATCAAACCAATGCTCCAAAACCGAGTCACTGTTATTTCCGTGAGCTGTTGAGTTGTAACTAGCCAGCACAAACTCTTGACCGCTGAGCCGCCTTTTTTAATATTGTCTGCAAGTCGCGAGAAGATAACGAAGTATGGTGTATCAACGAGGGTTATGAGGTTAGGATTTATTGATGACGAAGAAGACACTGGTAGTATTGTGGAGAAAACAAAGGTTTGAGGGGTTTCAATGGTGGACTGAGGATTTACGGTGAAAATAAAGGATATGGTTGATATGATGTGAAGGGTTTCTCGGTGATGAGAAGGAGATAGAAAGTTGCGGAGGAAGACGAAATCGGAGGGTTTCCGGTGGAGGGTAGTTGGACGATGGTGATGGTATTTCACGGTGAGGGAAAGATGAAGAGGGAAAGGGGATTTTCGAAGGAGAGTGGCGGCTAGGGAGGAGAGAGAACCTGGAGACAAAAGAGAAGGGGATTTTCGCCATGAAGGAGACGAAAGTTGCAGTGAGAGATAGAGAGAGTGAGACGTTGTTGATGAAGCATGAAACCTAAACCTGGAAACGAAGAGGAAGAGAAGATTTTTTAGTATTATTGTTTTATTTCACTAACTTGTTCCAAGTTGGAATCGAACATGCGCTTTGTTAGGAGTATATAAAATTTAGGTCAGGTGGCTGGCACTTGACTTAAAAACTAGATTTCTTAAGTCAATTAATAAACACATACATGTGATTTAAGAAATTTAATATAAATTATATATTTTTTAAATATTTTTTTAGGTCGGTTTTAAATGCACCCGACCTAACTAAGTTGCCAATATTTATGAAATTGCCACCGTGTCATTTCTTAAGTCAGGCTGCAAGTGAACTGACTTAAAAACCTCTGATAAAAAGTTATTTTTACTAGTGTGCGTCGCATATCGCCCAAATGGAATATGTTAAACACTCTAGACAGTTAAAAGGAGGCCCCCCAACCATCATTCCATAAGTACTTAAGGCTTGTAGCATACAACACATGTTATCCTTTATTAGATGTTTTGAATTGTTTAGGAGATGAGAAGAGAAAGACATAGACTAAGGGGAAACTGGACCCTAATGTTATCATACACAATGCTCCTAAAGTTGGGATAAAGGGAAAGAACTATCCTAATGTTATCATGCGTAGGATTGAACACCTAATGTCTCTCCTACTCCCATCTTAAAACAGAGGGACTAGGAATCCTAGGGGGATCATGGCCAAGGCCAAGTAAACAATAGATAACTCACTCACAGATGAAGTGAAAAAGGAAAAGAAGATGACTTAAACAAGTCAAAGAACAATGCAATCAAAATATGCAAGGATGCAAAGAAGAAAGGCAAATACGAATGATGCATACACAAAGAAAATAGGGAGGAAAAAGTGTGGGGCAACCACCACCATAAGCACATCTCCACCATATCATGCTTTGAAACAAATAAAACAAATGCAAACAAAACAATGCAAAACTAACACCAATGTTCATTACAAACTCAAAATGCAAGCATAAGCATCAAATTATCATGAACAAGTGTCTAAACCTCATTGGGCAGAAGTGAATCATAATGGAAATGATCTCAATCAAAGTTGAAAACAAGGCACAAACATCAACCAAGCCATGGCAAGTGGTGGAAACAAAGTTTCATAACCAATTCAACACTTAGGAATAAGTGGAAATGCCTAACTTTTAGGTGACTTGTGAAATAAGCTAAACAAATGTATGACCTAAAAAATGGAAAACCAGCACCTTGATCAAGTTACAGACATGTGGCAACACTCACAAGATGCACATTTGATCATTAAGAATCATTTCCCATAGAAACTAGGTCAAACTATCTTATATGAACACCTTCAAAAGTGACTTGACTTGCAAGCTTCACTAAAAATGGAAGGATTGTTCAATAAATGCCAAATAAATTACAAAAAGTAGCCAAGCTCAATGGAAAACAGATGCCGAAGTTTCAAGAGGAAACTCACCTCAAGGCATCACCAAACAATTTCATTGTTAAAGGTGCTCCACATTATCGAGGGGCAAGTAAAGTCAACCTTAATTTGATCAAACATGGATCAAAATCCTCCTCAAGAGTGCCTCAATCCCTTACCTAGGCGAGGCAGAGGCCTTGGTCATTGGAGATAAAATTTGACGTCCAAATGAATAAGATATCACAAGGTGCACACCAAAATACACATGACTTTGTAAAATCAAAATAAAATAATAAAATAAAGTGAAAAATAAAATAAAAATGTGGAAAATAAACTAAACATCTTAAAATGTCAGAAAACTATTTTTGGGAAATTATGATGCTTAAAACTATTTTAAAATAATTAAAACTCAAATAGCAAATAAATGAAATAAACACAAAATACAAATGGGATGACGGGTGCATCCAGTAAACAAAATGAACTGAAGTCATGTGTAGCATGCTTGGTCCAGGAACAGTGGGGTGTGGAAAGCAAGCACACGCTGGACCCAACCACTTAAAACCAATAAGCACACCAAACAAACAAAAATACAAGGCGAAACGTTGTGTTTCATTAACGCGTCAGCGTCCACCTCAGCCCTAACTGGCCACGCAAGCAAAAAACTCGCCACCTCATCATCTTCTCCATGTGAAAACTCTCAAAACCAGGCCATGCACGAAGAGACCCGAGTATGACACCCTCAATTTCCTCACTCACTCAATGGTTTTCAAAAGTGTAAAGACCAAAAATGGTCTCCAAATTACAAGGAACAAAACCAGGCCAACTATATCCAGTATAGAGCACTCTATAGCGTAGAAAAGTAAGCTCAAAGTCACGAGTTCAAATGAACTTTCATCATACAACTCAAGCAAATAACAAACAGAAACAAGATGATGCCCTCTAGGACTTCAAACACCAAGCATGAACATGATTGTCACATCATAACTCAAATGAAACAAGTAGGAAAAATGGAAAGAGTTCAGAGGCTCTGACCTAGTGGAGAATGGTCCACTGCCTCTTCAAAGTTAGCTGAAAGCTCTCCAAAAGATGCAGAATGATCCTTTATGAATTGTAGAGGCTTGAGCTAGGCTTAAATCTCTTTGTATCTCCTTCTGAGCCTCCAAACGATTTTGAATAGCTGAGGAACAATGTGCACACAATTTCTTTCTTTTGCAAACAGTTGGAAGAGAGGTTTGTGGTGATGATGATTTGAGAAGGACTTTGGTGAATAGCTCAAAAGGGAGTGAGTTTTAAAGGTATTTTCAAAGAGAACCAAAATACCAACTTCTGGTTTCTTGCTCAAATGGTGGCTGATTCACTCTAGGGTTTTGCCTTTAGAATATATATGAAGTAAAAACATGAAATGGAGGGTTTGATAGTGGTAAAAAATGGAGGGATCAGATGTTGCAAATTTCATGATTCTTGGATCAATGGTGGATTATGGAGTAGGACACGAGCTGCTTGCATTTTTGTTGTTTTTCTTGAGTGGAGGGAACAAATAAGAAGGGCTGCATGAATTCAGAATGAAGGGCAGTTTGTCTTTTCCTCTTTTGGGCAAGAGATTCAAAATGGCACAAAAGTGGTACAAGCTTGGTTTGCATTGATTTGGTAATGTTTGGTGTGTGCCAAATGGTCATCTTATGCGCATGGGATGAGCTAAGCAAGAGTGCAGCATGAATGAGTGAACAACATGCCAAAATGATCTATGGTTCATGTCTTGTAAAAATGTACAAAACATCACCTTTGAGCCATCGTATCTTGGTGCACAAGATTCATCTTGCTTAGGACTTGGGCTCTAATTAAAGAGTGCATGGCATGAAACAACTTTGATGTTGAATCCATTTTGATTTGCAACTTGGAAGACCATGGAAAATGATGTTGAAAATCATGTCATGCAAGCTGCCTAGAGATAACTTAGAAAAATTCTAAGTTATGAACTTTGAACCATTTGAAACCCTAACTTTAGACATCCATATCTTAAGCTTCAAACATCACATGAAGGAATTCTAGTAATGGATGGAAAGCTTGGAACAAGATCTACAATCATGTGGGACTAAATTTCATTTGACAACAAGAACATGGTGAAATTTGGCTTGGAAAGTTGGTCCAAAAATCTTCATAAACTTGCTAATTTTGAGGTCATTGAAAACCCTAACTTTGAACCACCATAACTTGAGCTTCAAGCATCACATGATGATGAATTGGTACTCAAAAGATATCTTGGAACATGAGGAACAAGTTTGATGTTGGACAAAAGTTCATTTGAAACCTTGATCATGAAGAAAAATGGCTTGGAAAGTGGCTGGTTCACACATGAAACTTTCCATAAATGGAAAGGTTCTAAAACCTTAATTTTCCTAAAATGGTAAGTTTCAACATTTCTTGATTTTTCATGATTCCCTTGACATTTCTTGGTCAAATCTCACCTATTGGTCACATTGCACTTGAGGAACATGATTTTGACCTTAAAAAGTCAGGAGTTGACTTTTTCCTTTGCACAATTAACTTTTCCCCAAATTTCCTAATTTTCAATTGACTGGCCAATTGAAGCTCTTCTGGTTGAAATTGATGATCAATCTTCTACCTCTAAACACCTTGGTATATATTAATGACCATGGAAACAAGTTTTTCTCCAATAACAAGTCTATCCTGATTAAATGTGGAACCCTAATTTCATGCTCTTCTACCTAGGCCCTTTGCAGATGAATTGAATAACCATTGTCACTCCACAATAGCCCCTGAGATATTCAACAAGCCTATACACCATTCTTACACCAATAATAGGGCCTTATGAACTCTTGATAAATCCCCTGGTGGTTCTCAAACAATGATCTATTGCACACCTTTCCTCTCAAGGAGCTTGGACAACTTTATGATGATAACACACACTTGATGACCTATACTAATGCCTTTGCTTGACCTAGAAGCCAATAAGATTCTCCTCTTGGATGGCCCGGAAACAATCACTTGATCCCCTGTAAGAACTATGCTATGCAAATGCAAGATGCTAAAATGCAATGAAACATAAGCCAAACACAAGAAAAAGGGTTGGTCAAATTTTGGGGTACAACAGCTGCCCCTATTCAAGTGACTTGGACCTGAAGGGATGAAAAGCGAACGAATTTCAAACATGCAAGGTAAAAGTCGATTGAATACCAAAGAACCTGTAAATTTGCCAACCGCAAAAAGAAACAGTAATTGAATAAACTCTGCTGGGAAGAGACAAAGATAAGATGGGCATCCATCGAACATCACCATATGCCAGGGTCTGGATACCACACCTGCGAGAGGAAATTTTATAATCTGCCAGGGTATGGATACCACATAGGCAAGATAAACCATCAGCCGGGGTCTGGATACCACACAGGCTCAGGAATCACACACTGTAAGCTAGGGTCTGGATACCGCTCGAGCTTATCGGGATAAAATGATGTCAACCGGGGTCTGGATACCACACGAATTAAAGGGAACATCATGGTCTGTCGGGGTCTGGATACCTCACGGGCAAAACAAATCACTGTCGGGGGTCTGGATACCGCATAGGCTCAGGAAACAAACCCGTGGAAGCCGGGGTCTGGATACTGCAAGGGCTTGAGCCAAATAAACTGGTGAAAGCCGGGGTCTAGATACTGCACGGGCTAAGAAGATAAACCGCTGGAAGCCGGGGTCAGGATACCGCACGGGCTTGAGCCAAATAAACCGGTGAAAGTCGGGGTCTGGATACCACACGGGCTAAGAAGATAAATCAGTGGAAGCCGGGGTCTGGATACTGCACGAGCTTGAGCCAATAAAATCGGTGAAAGCTGGGGTCTGGATACCGCACGAGCTAAAAGATGCATCGATGGGTGCCAGGGTCTGGATACCACACTGGCTTGCTGAAACAAACATCAACTAGGGTCTGGATACCGCACAAGTTGGTTGAACAAAATGGTATGAGCCGGGGTCTGAATACCATACGGGCTTGCTGGAATGGAATGGAAGAAGCCGGGGTCTGGATACCACACGGGCTTGAAGTAACCAGAGGAAGCCGGGGTCTGGATACCACACGGGCTTATTAAAATAACCGGAGGAAGCCGGGGTCTAGATACCACACGAGCTTACTGAAAAAACCGAAGGAAGCCGGGGGTCAGGATACCACACGGGCTTACTGAAATAACCGGAGGAAGCGGGGGTCTGGATACCGCACGAGCTTACTGAAATAACACTGGTCGAAGCCGGGGTCTGGATACTGCACGGGCTTGAGCCACTACCATTGTCTGCTGGAGATACACCTGAAAACAAGAGGTAATAACCTGGCTTATGTTTCAAATGCACATGTTTGAAAATGGCATAATGCTCCATCGAAATGGAAATGCTACGCATTTGGGAGGATGCTATGCACAATGCAAATGCAAAGGAACCGCTCTAGCAAAATAAATGTTGAAGAAAAGGAGCCAACTCCGTTGGGGATGACCGGGATCCAAGTAAGATTGGACTTATGCTGGGAGAAATAAGCCCTGGATAGCTTCCTGGAAAAGAACTCTCCTGGGTAAACTGTTCTGCTGAGAATAAAGATCCACTATGTTAGGGATCACACAATCAACTCTGCTGAGGAAAATGGCCCTGGATGGCCTACCCAAATACAACTCTTCTGGGGAACAAACAACTCGACTGGAGACAACAAATCCACTCTACTGGGGAAATCAGCCCTGGATGGCCTCCCAGAATACATCATTCTGGGGAACAGACGACCCTACTGGGGAAGCTAAGTAAACTGCTGAGGACAAGCTCCATTTTGCTGGAGATTCCACTCTGATGGAGGTTGAATCCGCTATCTTCTAGGGATGATAAGTAATATTTACTGGGAGATTATCCCAAACTCTCTCTGCTGAGCATGGAGAAGAAAAACAATCTCTGAGTTAGTCCTATTCTGCAGGGAAGAAAACTACTCTGCCGACCTGGTCGGGGATTAGGCAATGAGGGAATCAACATCGACCTCTGCTTGGGGAAATGAGAAAATAACTCAACAATATCAACGTCAGATTAGAGAAATGAGTCCCTGACTCTGTGGGGGTAACAACACTGCACTCGTCCCACTGCTAGGAGAATAATCCCCAATACCTGTCGGGGATAACCTTGATTGCATATAATTCCAACTTGCTGGGGATGAAAACAATCTTAACCTGCACACCTTCTTCAGTTGGGGGACTTTTGGAAAAGTCTCAAGGATGAGAGTCCTGCAAATGATAAAAAACAAACATGTTCTGTGTAGCGGTCACTGTAACACCCATTTTAATTATTTAGTCATTTTATTATTATTTTAAAAATTATACGTTGGTGTGTCCTTTGGTCGGGGTGTATTTGGTGATGTTTGGTGGGTGTCCCTAATGTGGAAGGACTATTGGTGGTATTTTGGTGTGAAATATAATAATATAAAAATAATAGTAACATTGGTGGGGGGTGTTATTATTATTATTATTATTATATTTATTATATTTGTTAATATTATTAATATTATTATTATTTTGGTGAAATAATGATATTATTATTATTATTATTATTATTATTATTATTATTATTATTATTATATTTATTATATTTGTTAATATTATTAATATTATTATTATTTTGATGAAATAATGATATTAGTATTATTATTATTATTATTATTATTATTATTATTATTATTATTATTATTATTATTATATTTATTATATTTGTTAATATTATTAATATTATTATTATTTTGGTGAAATAATGATATTAGTATTATTATTATTATTATTATATTTATTATATTTGTTAATATTATTAATATTATTATTATTATTTTGGTGAAATAATGATATTATTATTATTATTATTATTATTATTATTATTATTATTATTATTATTATTAATGAGTATTATTATTATTATGATTATTATTATTATTAGTATTATAATATTATTAGTATTAATAATAATATTGTATTATTTTATTAAGTTATTTTATTAATTGGGATTAGATTTAATAAAGAAAATAGAATGTGAAGGGGTGGGGAGAGTGGTACGATACATTTTAGAAATTGAGAAAAAGGGCGATAGAAAAGAGAGAAGAGAAAAGGACGAAAGAAAGGAAAAAGAGCGAAGGAAAAAGGGAACGAAGAACGGAAGAGAAAAGGGGAAGGGCAAGAGACCAATTCTAGGAGGATTTCTATCGATCAACCAATTGATAAGGTAAGGGGGGAGAAATTTGATTGGGAATAGTTTATACATGTATAGGGTAGAGGGGATTCCTTAACCCCGTAGGAATTTATCGTTATATAAAGTTTTATATTGGCATGCTATGATTATTGTTGATGTTGGGGGATTGATGAATGCTGATGATGCATTTTGGTGTATATATATATATATATATATATATATATATATATATATATATATATATATATATATATATATATATATATATATATATATATATATATATATATATATATATATATATATATATATATATATATATATATATATATATATATATATATATATATATATATATATATATATATATATATATATATATATATATATATATATATATATATATATATATATATATATATATATATATATATATATATATATATATATATATATATGGTGATGATAGTAACTGTAATATTGAGCCATTTTGTTGGATTGTTGATGTTACTGTAGTATTGATCCATTTTGTTGGATTGTTGATGTCACTGTAGTGTTGATAGTAACTAGGAATATAAAGCTGATGAGATTCTGTCTTGTTACCGTAGTGTTGGCAATGACCATGATTATAGCTTTGGGAAAGTTATGTGTTGTTTCCCTATAGTCTTGTTAACGACTATGGTTAGGATCTTGGTGAGATTCAGAGTGACTCTGAAGTGTCGGTAATGTACCATAATGTCGGTTCTAGAGTAGAAATTATAGGATAATTGGTAAGTATAATATCTATTGGCATGTTTGTGATTGTGGATTGATGTTGATGAATTGTTGATTTTGGTGTATAGGATGAGGTGTTGGTTTAGGGAGGTTCTGAGTAACCTCAGAGACTTTTGGTGAGATGTCTGAATTGGTCTCGTGTGATCCTTCTAGCCTTGCTGTAGTGTGAAAATGATGAGTATGGGATATAACTTGTGTACTTGGTGATAGTACGCGTTTCCCTTAATATTGTTGGTGAGCAATTAGTTAATGTATATGTGTGTAGTGATCAGTAGGATCGTGTATCCCCGAGTGGGGGGACGTAGTTATATCCGGTGTGATAGTATGAATTCGTTTACTATCTGATTGATTTATATGGTGTTGGTGTAATATATTTATACATATGCATTGTTGTATGATGATATGATCAGGAGGATCGTGTGCACTTAGCGTGCCAGAATATAATAATTATGCATTGGTGTCTTGCATATCATGGTTTTTTGGTGGGATGAATCATGTCTCAGGAGGAGCGTAAGTGATTCATCCGTACTCCTTTGTGGAGAATGGTGGGGGATAGATCATGTCTCAGGAGGAGCGTAAGTGATCTATCCAGGTTCGATTGAATGAACCAACGAGTCGGTACTGCATGCATGGTGTTGAGTTGCATAATTGCATTATAATATGTTATATTGTAATTTGAACAGTAGGTTCGTTATATGGTGTTGTTGGGGTGAATAATTGATGTGTTGGTGTGTTTTACTGCCTTATTACATGTATTACATTACCATTATATTTTTGATCATGATTTCTCACCCCTTTGCTGTTGTTGTGTCTGTGCTTCTCCGGAAGTACAGATAATCCAGGTACTTAGCTAGCTTGGATTATGGTGTGACAGTCGAGTCTAGGATGCTCTGATACGTAGCACGGGACTTGGGCGTTTTTATTTGTTTTATGAAGAACTTACATTTTATTTTCCTGTGAACGTATCAAACTTTTATTGGGTTTTATATTTAATATTCCGTTGTATTTGGAGAAAAACCTTTTTATAAGGAAACGTTATTTTCATGTGATATCCCACTTGGGAAATTGGAACTCTGATTTTGTTTATTTATAATGTTTATTAATTTAATTGATTTTGGGAAGTGGGGTGTTACAATTGGTATCAGAGCAGGTCGGTCCGTCCGGCCAGTGTTGTTGAGTCGAGTTGAGTCTGTCGTTTATGATGTAGTTGAATATCTTTTAACTTGGTGTTGCTATGTTTGAGCAGTATGGCAGGAAGGAATGATGCTACATTGGCTGCTGCTATGCAAGCAATGGCGCAGGCGGTTGCTAATCAGAATCAAACTGCAGATGCCCAATTCAGGAGTTTGGCGCAGTTTCGGAGCAACAAGCCGCCAACGTTTGAAGGAGGAATTCTGGACCCGGAAGCTGCTCAGAAGTGGCTGAAGGCAATTGAGAAGATCTTCAGAACGATGGAATGTACTGATGAGCAAAAGGTGAGATTTGGTACTCACATGCTGGAAGGTGAGGCTGAAGCCTGGTGGGACAATAGTCGCCAAAGATTGGAAGCTGCTGGAACCGCCATTACTTGGGAGGTGGTTCGGAAAGGTTTTCTGGAGAAGTATTTCCCGGAAGATATCCAAAGCGCTAAGGAGATTGAATTCCTAGAGCTGAAACAGGGTAGTATGACTGTAGCAGAGTATGCTGCTAAGTTTGAGGAGCTGGTGCAGTATTGTCCCCACTATAATGTGGAGGGTGCAATGACTTCTAAGTGCTTAAAGTTTGAGAATGGACTGCATCCAGAGATTAAGTTGGGGATTGCTTGTCAGAAGATCAGGAGCTATCCTGAGCTGGTAAGCAGAAGCAGGATTTATGATAATGATAACCGAGCAAGGATTGCGCACTACAAAGCTGTTAATGACCGTAAGGGTAAGCAGAGGTTTAGTGGTACTCCTTATAGTGTTGCTGCTGATAAGGGAAAACGTAAAGCTGTTGTTGATAAGAAGCATAGAGATGGGAGAGCATCTGCTGAAGGGAAATGTTTTCAGTGCGGTGGTATGGGACACCGTGCTAATGATTGTCCTAATGAAGCCAAGAAATGTTTTAAGTGCGGGAAACCAGGTCATGTGATAGCTGACTGCAGAGCAACTATGCCGACCTGTTATAACTTTCGTGAGAAGGGTCATATCAGTACACATTGTGAGAAGCCGAAGAAGCCTCAAACGTCTCCGGCTGGTGGAAAAGTGTTTGCCTTGGCAGGAACTCAAGCTGCTAGTGATGAGCGTGTTATCAGAGGTACTTGTATTATCAATAATATTCCTTTGATTGCTATTATTGATACGGGTGCAACGCACTCGTTTATTTCTGTAGATTGTGTGAAGAGGATAGGTTTGGTGCCGTCCACTCTGGAGAGACGGATGACTATTGAGACACCCTCTATAGGTTCAGTGACTACTTCTTTGGTATGCCTGAAGTGTCCGCTGACTATTTTCGGTAGAGAATTTGGAGTGGATCTGATTTGTCTACCACTTGGTAAGTTGGATGTTATTCTGGGCATGAACTGGTTAGAGTTCAACCGAGTCTACATCGACTGTTTTCGGAAAGAATTGTTGTTCTTGACCCCTGAAGAGGAAGCTTTAGCAAGTTCTTTGTCTAATAAAGAATTGAGGGCCTTGTTGGAAGATGAAACTAGAGTGTTTGCTTTATTTGCAACATTATCGGGGGATAGCAAAGTGTCAATAGAGGAAGTAGCCATGGCGAATGAATTTCCAGAAGTGTTTCCTGACGACATTACGGAATTGCCTCCGACGCGAGAAGTGGAATTTGGTATTGATCTTGTTCCTGGTACGAGGCCTATTTCTATGGCGCCGTACAGGATGTCTGCAGTGGAATTGGCTGAGTTGAAGTCTCAGATTGGAGAATTGTTGGATAGGAAGTTTATTAGGCCAAGTGTATCGCTGTGCGGAGCTCCAGTGTTATTGGTGAAGAAGAAGGATGGTAGTATGCGTTTGTGCATCGATTACCGTCAATTGAATAAAGTGACTATTAAGAATAAGTATCCTCTACCTAGGATTGATGACTTGATGGACCAGCTGGTGGGAGCTCGTGTATTTAGTAAGATCGACTTAAGATCAGGTTATCATCAGATAAGAGTAAAAGAAGGTGATGTTCAGAAGACTGCCTTTAGGACTCGATATGGACATTACGAATATGCTGTAATGTCGTTTGGAGTGACTAATGCGTCGGGAGTATTTATGGAGTATATGAACAAAATTTTCCATTCTTATTTGGATCAGTTCATTGTAGTGTTTATTGATGATATATTAATTTATTCTAAATCTGATGAAGAGCATGCAGGACATCTGAGAATTGCCTTGCAAGTGTTGAAGGAAAATAAATTATTTGCTAAACTGTCAAAGTGTGACTTTTGGTTGAAGAAAGTAAGTTTCTTGGGGCATGTAATATCTGAAGATGGAATAGCGGTGGATCCGTCAAAAGTAAGTGCAGTATTGCAGTGGGAACCGCTGAAGAAAGCGACAGAGATTAGAAGCTTTTTGGGGTTAGCCGGTTATTACCGCAGGTTTATTGAAGGGTTCTCTAATTTGGCATTGCCATTAACTCAGTTGACGAGAAAGAACCAAGTTTTTGTATGGGATGCTGCTTGTGAAGAAAGTTTTGAAGAGTTCAAAGAGAGATTGACTACGGTACCGGTGTTAGTGTTACCGACTCCGAGTGAACCGTTTGTGGTGTACTGTGATGCGTCTAAGATGGGATTAGGAGGGGTTCTGATGCAGAATGGTAAAGTAGTAGCATATGCATCGCGGCAATTGAGAGTGCATGAGCGAAATTATCCGACTCATGATCTTGAATTAGCTGCGGTTTTTTTTGTGTTGAAAATCTAGAGACATTATTTATATGGTTCAAGATTTGAAGTGTTTAGTGATCATAAGAGTCTGAGATACCTGTTTGATCAGAAAGAGCTGAATATGAGGCAGAGAAGATGGTTGGAATTTTTGAAGGATTATGACTTCAGTTTGAGTTATCATCCAGGAAAGGCCAATGTAGTGGCAAATGCTTTGAGTAGGAAAGCAATTCATATGGCAGCTCTGATGGTGAAAGAAATTGAGTTAATTGAACAATTTAGAGATTTGAGCATGGTTTGTGAGACTACTGCAGATAGTGTAATGTTGGGTATGTTGCAGGTAAATAATGACTTCTTGGATATGATTAGAGAAAATCAGAAGTTGGATGTGAAATTGGTAGATTTGATGCCTGGAGTAGGAAGTGACTCCGATAGTGACTTTAAATTGGATAGTACAGGTGTGTTGAGATTTAGAGGCAGGATTTGTGTACCAGATGATGAGGAATTAAAAAAGTCAATTTTGAGCGAAGGACATCGTAGTAGCCTGAGTATCCATCCGGGAGCTACGAAGATGTATCATGATCTGAAGAAATTAGTTTGGTGGTCTGGTATGAAACGAGACATTGCTCAATTTGTGTATGCTTGTTTGACATGTCAGAAGTCGAAGGTAGAACACCAAAGACCTTCTGGATTTATGCAACCATTAGAGATTCCGGTTTGGAAATGGGATTGCATTACTATGGATTTTGTTACAGGTTTGCCGAATACGGCGAGAGGTTTTGATGCTATCTGGGTGATTGTGGATCGATTGACGAAGTCTGCACATTTTGTACCAATCAATATTAGTTTTCCATTAACGAAGCTGGCGGATATTTATATTCGGGTAATTGTGAAGTTGCATGGCGTTCCGTCCAGTATTGTATCGGATAGAGATCCGCGGTTTACTTCGGAATTTTGGAAAAGCTTGCAGGAAGCTTTGGGGACTAAGTTGAAGTTGAGTTCAGCTTATCATCCGCAAACTGATGGTCATTCGGAGAGGACTATTCAGTCACTTGAGGATTTGTTGAGAGCTTGTGTGTTGGAAAAGGGTGGTGCGTGGGATACTCATTTACCATTGATTGAGTTCACGTACAATAATAGTTACCATTCTAGTATCGGAATGGCACCGTTTGAAGCTTTGTATGGGAGGAGGTGTAGGACTCCTCTGTGTTGGTATGAAACTGGTGAGAATATGGTGCTTGGACCAGAAATTGTACAGCAGACTACTGAGACAATTCAAATGATTCGTGAGAAAATGAAAGTGTCTCAGAGTAGGCAGAAAAGTTATCATGATAATCGGAGGAAAGAGTTGGAATTCTGTGTAGGTGATCACGTATTCCTAAGAGTTAATCCGATGACTGGTGTGGGTCGTGCATTGAAGTCCAATAAGCTGGATCCTAAGTTCATTGGACCTTATGAGATTTTGCAGAGAATTGGTGTTGTGGCTTATAGGGTGGCGTTGCCGCCTGAGTTGTCAAACTTACATAATGTGTTTCATGTGTCGCAATTGCGAAAGTATGTTTCTGATCCATCTCATGTGATTCAGAGAGATGATGTTCAGATTCGGGAGAATCTTACTGTTGAGACGATGCCGTTGAGGATCGAGGACCGTAAGATGAAACAGCTCCGAGGGAAGGAAATACCTTTGGTGAAGGTAGCGTGGGGAGGTGCTGCAGGAGGCAGTGTGACCTGGGAGTTGGAAAACAGGATGCGAGAACCGTATCCGGAGCTATTTCCATCAGGTAATTTTCGAGGACGAAAATAATTAAAGTGGGGGAGAGTTGTAACACCCATTTTAATTATTTAGTCATTTTATTATTATTTTAAAAATTATACGTTGGTGTGTCCTTTGGTGGGGGTGTATTTGGTGATGTTTGGTGGGTGTCCCTAATGTGGGAGGACTATTGGTGGTATTTTGGTGTGAAATATAATAATATAAAAATAATAGTAACATTGGTGGGGGTGTTATTATTATTATTATTATATTTATTATATTTGTTAATATTATTAATATTATTATTATTTTGGTGAAATAATGATATTATTATTATTATTATTATTATTATTATTATTAATATATTTATTATATTTGTTAATATTATTAATATTATTATTATTTTGGTGAAATAATGATATTAGTATTATTATTATTATTATTATTATTATTTTATTTCTTATATTTGTTAATATTATTAATATTATTATTATTTTGGTGAAATAATGATATTAGTATTATTATTATTATTATATTTATTATATTTGTTAATATTATTAATATTATTATTATTATTTTGGTGAAATAATGATATTATTATTATTATTATTATTATTAATAATGAGTATTATTATTATTATGATTATTATTATTATTAGTATTATAATATTATTAGTGTTAATAATAATATTGTATTATTTTATTAAGTTATTTTATTAATTGGGATTAGATTTAATAAAGAAAATAGAATGTGAAGGGGTGGGGAGAGTGGTACGATACATTTTAGAAATTGAGAAAAAGGGCGATAGAAAAGAGAGAAGAGAAAAGGACGAAAGAAAGGAAAAAGAGCGAAGGAAAAAGGGAACGAAGAACGGAAGAGAAAAGGGGAAGGCCAAGAGACCAATTCTAGGAGGATTTCTATCGATCAACCAATTGATAAGGTAAGGGGGGAGAAATTTGATTGGGAATGGTTTATACATGTATAGGGTAGAGGGGATTCCTTAACCCCGTAGGAATTTATCGTTATATAAAGTTTTATATTGGCATGCTATGATTATTGTTGATGTTGGGGGATTGATGAATGCTGATGATGCATTTTGGTGTATATATATATGGTGATGATAGTAACTGTAATGTTGATCCATTTTGTTGGATTGGTAATGTTACTGTAGTATTGATCCATTTTGTTGGATTGTTGATGTTACTGTAGTGTTGATGGTAACTAGGAATATAAAGCTGATGAGATTATGTGTTGTTACCGTAGTGTTGGCAATGACCATGATTATAGCTTTGGGAAAGTTATGTGTTGTTTCCCTATAGTCTTGTTAACGACTATGGTTAGGACCTTGGTGAGATTCAGAGTGACTCTGAAGTGTCGGTAATGTACCATAATGTCGGTTCTAGAGTAGAAATTATAGGATAATTGGTAAGTATAATATCTATTGGCATGTTTGTGATTGTGGATTGATGTTGATGAATTGTTGATTTTGGTGTATAGGCTGAGGTGTTGGTTTAGGGAGGTTCTGAGTAACCTCAGAGACTTTTGGTGAGATGTCTGAATTGGTCTCGTGTGATCCTTCTAGCCTTGTTGTAGTGTGAAAATGATGAGTATGGGATATAACTTGTGTACTTGGTGATAGTACGCGTTTCCCTTAATATTGTTGGTGAGCAATTAGTTAATGTATATGTGTGTAGTGATCAGTAGGATCGTGTATCCCCGAGTGGGGGGACGTAGTTATATCCGGTGTGATAGTATGAATTCGTTTACTATCTGATTGATTTATATTGTGTTGGTGTAATATATTTATACATATGCATTGTTGTATGATGATATGATCAGGAGGATCGTGTGCACTTAGCGTGCCAGAATATAATAATTATGCATTGGTGTCTTGCATATCATGGTGTTTTGGTGGGATGAATCATGTCTCAGGAGGAGCGTAAGTGATTCATCCGTACTCCTTTGTGGAGAATGGTGGGGGATAGATCATGTCTCAGGAGGAGCGTAAGTGATCTATCCAGGTTCGATTGAATGAACCAACGAGTCGGTACCACATGCATGGTGTTGAGTTGCATAATTGCATTATAATATGTTATATTGTAATTTGAACAGTAGGTTCGTTATATGGTGTTGTTGGGGTGAATAATTGATGTGTTGGTGTGTTTTACTGCCTTATTACATGTATTACATTACCATTATATTTTTGATCATGATTTCTCACCCCTTTGTTGTTGTTGTGTCTGTGCTTCTCCGGAAGTACAGATAATCCAGATACTTAGCTAGCTTGGATTATGGTGTGACAGTCGAGTCTAGGATGCTCTGATACGTAGCACGGGACTTGGGCGCTTTTATTTGTTTTATGAAGAACTTATATTTTATTTTCCTGTGAACGTATCAAACTTTTATTGGGTTTTATATTTAATATTCCGCTGTATTCGGAGAAAAACCTTTTTATAAGGAAACATTGTTTTCATGTGATATCCCACTTGGGAAATTGGAACTCTGATTTTGTTTATTTATAATGTTTATTAATTTAATTGATTTTGGGAAGTGGGGTGTTACAGTCACCATCTTAATCATCACTTGTGACATTATTCAAGCAAAGACAATGTTTCAATTATAGTTGGCAGAGCCCACAAGTTTATGTATGCAAAGTTTTATCGAAAATATTAGGCGTCTTTTGCAAACAAAACAGTAAAAAGCTAAGACAACATAAAATGTTTTCTGAATAATGTATTTTTATTGATTGATGGCCTGTAAATAGGCAAAAATACAACAGATGCAACACCTGAAATGAGAAAGTTGCGCAAGAAATATACAGAAACGCACAAAATTTCGGCAATATGGTACAGACAACCACCATGGGACGACTCAACTATGACTCGCATGACTTTGATGCTCCTCCGGTGCTTTGTCTTCTGAAGAGATTGATTTGAACGGTCGACCCTCAGGCTCTCCCATAATCCACTATACTCTAAAGATCAATACGCAGACCGCAGTCGTTTGCTTTTTCAAATCCCTAACTTTTTCTTGAATCGCCCTTGCTAGTTTTCGATTCACCGGGATACCCATTTTGGGCAAAGTATCCGTTTCGGGTTTTCAACTTTGCGGGTTCAGGTTTTTCTTTTTATCCCTAACTTTTGCCCGAACCCATCCTTTTATGGTTCGCCGGGATGCCCCATTTTTGCCTGGATTTTTCTTTTCTTTCCAGCGGGTCTATCTTAAGCAAAGTATCTTTTAATTGTGTATGTGTTCACAGGGGACGTGAAATCTTCACTATCCATCGTTGAAAGTAGTAAGGCTCCTCCAGAGAAGACTTTCCTTACGACATATGGACCTTCATAATTGGGAGTCCATTTGCCCCTATGATCTGTCTGTGGAGGGAGGATCCGCTTCAATACCAAATCACTTGCCTGAAAGCTCAGAGGACGCGTCATCATTGTAGGATCATATTCATTTGATTAACTAACCTTAACCCATTTCAAGTCTATCTTTGTCAAGATGCAGATGAATCAGGGTTCCGTACCGTCAAAATCGAGGCTTCGATGGTTTGATCAATCAATGTTTTGTATTGATTCAAATTTAAACAAGATCAAGAATACTACATTGGGTCAAGTATGAATTCAATTTGAGGTGGTCACCCAAGAATTGGGAACAGTGCAGTTCAAGACACCCGATTAGGGTTTTCGATTAGGAAAAGTCAACTGTAGTTTGAATTTTGATTTAAAAAGTGTTTCAATGGTGGGATCTTGGTCCATTAAGTTCCTATGGCTTAGTAAAGTCTATCCAAAGAGTTTCAAGTCCTCAGAATACCCGAAACCCTAACAGTCGACTCGGTAGTCACTGATTGATCGTACGGTTGACCGAAAAGTAAACTCTTCAACAATAAGGAATTTAACTTCAAGATGTGAATAAAAAATGTTCCTTATGTCATATTACACCTTCCCATAAAATTTCATGACCATTGGATCAAGGGTTAAGAAGTAATTGCAAAAATTGGGAATTAGAGTTTTGAAAGGGGCAAGACCATAACTCTTCAACCACTCATCCAAATGAAGTGGTTCAAAGCTCATTGGAAAGCTCTTGACAAGTACTACAAAAGCCTCAAAGTGTTCCATGATCAAAAAATGCATAGATTTGGAGTTATGACAAAATTCATTTCAAGAAGGGAAAATAACATAGAAAATTTTCACTTTTAGGCTTGGTTTTTTTTACAACTTTGAAGGGTTTTTCCACCTAGTTCCATCTAGAATTTGGAAATCTCAAAAACATGAAAGTTATAGAGCTACTTGAGGGCTTTCTAAATTGTGGTAGAACTCCTCAATAGCATTTGTGAGCAGAAAGTTATGGGTCATGGATGTTGGGGCTGCCACACTTGAAACCACTATGTCAAAATTTCTCAAAATTCAGATTTCCACAACTTGAGCTATCCTTAACCCTTGGATCGTGATTCAATCTGATAATTAGAGGTGTGGATGAGTGAAAATGCAGAAAAATGAGAGATGTGAAGAGAGAGGCAAGTTGGAAGCAACTTGTAATAAAATAATCAAAATGTGTAAGAGGAAAGAGAAACTTTTCCTCCAAGAACTGTGGCAGCTGCTCACTCTACACTATAAGCTCTATTCAGTCCCCTCAGGTCCATCATTCCACTTTATTTTTTCTTGCCTTGAGTCATAGAACTGATGTGTAGAGCTGCCACAAAGATTTTGGCAAGATTTCTTCACAATCTCCCACAAAAAATGGAAAAATCCAAATTTGCCCTCACCTTCATTTTCACTATAAATAGAGGCACTCTCTATGATGTTAGACACACCAGAGCGCTCTTAGAAACTAAGAGAAATCACAGCTCTCAACTCTCATTCATTTTCTCAAAGAGCTTTATTTCTCCAAATTCCAAGTTTTTCACCAAAATCTGTCTTGAGCAAAACTCTGCCCAAACTCATTTCCACCACTTCCAAGCCACTCAAAACCATTTACACAATCCATAAACATTATGTAGAACGTGTTCATACACTCAAACCACCCAAACACATCATTTTTCTAAAATTCAAACCTCATACCTTCATATGTTGACTTTCATGCACTTTGGAAGCCAAGTCTTTACTTAAGGCCTTTCCTACTACCTCAACACTCCCAACACCTCATATATATCATATGTCAACTGTCCAAACTCTCAAAAACCAGCTGGGAGGTTCATAACTCAAACTGTCTTGAAAGATAGTTTGTTGCTTCAAGAGGAAGAAAGCTCCAAATCTTTGCCAAGGAAGAAGATCTCTGGGTTTCTTAGCTTTTTAGCTTATTCAAGAAAGTATACAAGAGGTATGTAATGCTCAACCTCTTTCTTATTCACATATTTCCATGTTTTACCATTTTGAGATTCTTGTTGTGAAAGTATAGTCATACTGTCCCATATTGCTTCTCTGTCAAGAACTCATGTTTTATGGCTATGATATTTGCTTTTGTTAAAGTATTTCATTCATGAATGATGTGTTGATGATATGTTACCAATATTGGACTTTGATGTTGTGTACAACTTGTTTTGAGAACTTTATCCAAGATTAGCCTTAAGGATCCAAACATTGAAATGTTGGTTTGCTTGCCCTAGATTTGTCAATCTTTGTTTATTGGTGATATTTGCATAACTTGTTAGTTGTCTCATGAGATCCCTCTGCCCCTAGGTCATGTTTGAACCTAGTTTGGCTCTTGTTTCACACTTGTGTTATTTTGTGTCATTTTGCTTTATCATTACCATGAGTTTTGTGTTAAGAGGCTTGTGCTTGCCATGTTGTGTTTTAAGTGTTCTAAACTATTGATTTGTGTTTATATGATCTGGTTTGCCTAGTTGAGCTTGTTAAAATGATGAGAACTTAAGATTTGGTTGTTGAGGACAGTTATGAGGTTTTATGTGTTTTGTTGTCAAAAATATTTGAACTAGCACACCAGTTTTCATTTTGTGTAGCCTGTGTGGTTTTTAAGTTGTGAAAACATCATTTAACTTGTTTTGAGGTTGTATGTGGTATGTGTATGTCCAAACTGCCCTTGCTTTCTCAAAAAATAACTTGTCACTTCCAAACTGCATTTTCAAAACCTTATGATACAAACAACATACCATTTTCTGTTCCAACTGATTTTTGCTTTATCCATGTGTATAGAATCTTCATTCTACATGTTTGAAACTTGTATGTGATGCTCTATCATCCCAACTGCCATAAACTTACCTATTGCCTGAATGAGTTGCTTTTTTGTATTTCATGAGTTTCAATATACCATATTCTGTTTGGTGTGGATTTGATTTGATTTTGAAGCATGATCTCATCTTTTAGCATGTATATGGTATATGTATGTCATTTGTTTCATCATAGAACATCATTACTTGCCAAATGCCCTGTTGTACCACTTTTCTGTTTCAAAACAGCTTTTTCATAGCCATCAACATGCCAAGTTCATTTCTGTTTGCATAAGCCTGAGTTCCTAAGCATGATCCCTTTCATTTTCATAAGTATGATGTGTGTGTGATGATTGCATGACCTATGTCTACTTATTTCCTCATCTCACTTTCAAATTGCTTTTTCAAGCCAAAATATGCCATGACTATACCAAATCTTGTCCCAATTGCAAAATGCTTGATTTCTGAGTTTGAACTCATTTTCCTTCATATTTATGATGTGTATGTGCTATTTGTTAACATGAGACCACTTACTTTTAGCCAGACCAGCTTGTACCACACTGCTGCCAAAACTGTTTTAAAACCACAGCTGTACACTTCATCATGCTATTTGTTTGATTTGAATCATTCCATGACCATTAGTACCTCTAGATAGTGTTTAGGATTTGTATGTGCACCAGAACCAACATCTTTGTGAATGATATGCTTTCTCTGCTTGACAGCCTGCCTTCCATATGTGTTACAATTGCAACTTGATAGCGAATTTGTGTTATGTGCATTTCATGATCAATCTTAGGTTGTAACATCATCCATAGACATATGTGAGACTTGTGTGTGGTATCTTTTTGATCTCAACCTGTTCCAATCATGTTTGGTTTCAAATTATGCATTTTCATGCTTAAGTGAGCAGTTGGTATGTGACTTTCATTTCTATGTTATTTGTGGCTAATTTTGAAGTGTAGACACACTTTATATCATGTTTATGGTTTGTGAGATAGGTCTGTCCAACCTGATTGAGTCTGTTTCATGACTTGGCTTCCAATTTGCATCTTTCAATTTCATTTTACTTGGCATGACAGTTGTGTTTTGTGTTAGATCTTAGCATGTTGATTTGTTTCTATCTTCTTTCTCATTGGATTCTAGTTGTTTTGTTTGAAGTTTCATATCCTTCTTGTTCTATGGTGATCAAAATGAAGTTTCATCCATGCTTTGCCTTCATGTTAAAATTCTGGACAACAGGCCCTTTTTTGGCCTTGGCCTGCTGCCTTCCTGTTTGTGTTCATCATCTTTTGATCCCCTCATATCACTTGGTACCAACCATGTTTGGTGTGTATTTTTGTGACTGTGGTCTGTTTGGATTTCAACAATTTGCTTTGGAGGTCATTTTGTTCTTAAGCATGAGTTCACTATTTGGCAAGTTTCAATTCATCCAATATGCTGTGATGCTGCATCCTATTTCTTTTTTCTGCCTGAGCATTGGTGTTTGATTTGTAAGCATGTGAGAGTATCATCAATAACATGCTTAGAACGGTTAGGCCATGTGTATGTGATCTGAACCTCTTCCATCTGCTTTGACAGTTTGCTTCATTATCATTCTATGTTATGCAATTCATGAACCTGTTTCATTTTTATTGACCTATGCTTGAGCCCTAAGTGTCTAACCTATCTGTTATCACATTTGTGACTTGTGTGCAATGCCTATTTGATGTGTATGAACTCAGAACTGATGTTAGTTTCCATTATGCAACTCATTTGATCAACTTGCATCTTCAATCGTGTTTTTTGTTAGAGACATTATTTCAAAATTTGGTGGTTACCATCGTAATCCTTGTTAAATAACAGTCATGTTTGACTAAAATTTCACAAAAAAAGATTGAGTTTTGACCAAGTTTGGATTCTTCACGTTTTTGGTTTGGTTTGTTTGTTTGTTGCCCAGAATATCCATCATATCTAGTGTTATCTATTTATGGGGGTGGCTTAATACACAGATGTATAGCCACCACAATAGTAAGACACTTGCGCGCTTGTACCTTTCACTTGCCTGACCTGAGTTCGATCCTTGGTGATCAACTCTTTTGGCATTTTTATTTTCAATTGTCATTGATCTATTTTTGTTTTTCTCCTTCCATTTCCCAGCATGCGCGCGCATTGTGCCCCAGTGGATAGGTGTTGTGTTTGTGAACACAAGGGCGTGGGTTTAATCCCTACCCATGCCACTTTTTTTTTATGTGCTTGTTTCACTTGTTTATTTTATTTTCATAAAATCTTTGAAACTTCAATAATTCATAACTTGTTCATTCTTCATTGTTTTTAACCCGTTCTTTTTGCAAATGATTCATTGTAATGTCTATTTTCACTTAATTGATTAAAATCTCAATTTGTTTGTATTTACAAAGCCCTTTTCCCGCTTGTTAGTTGGTTCGTTCTTAGGTCGTTACCTTACGTTTTGATTAAATTTCCCTTATACCATGCTTAACTTATCTTATGGGATTTATTGGTATTTGATTTCTTTATGTTTGTTAACATGTTGAAACTTCATTTCTTGTTGGTGGTTACCATAAATTTATTGATTTATTCCTAAAGTCTTGAATTTAACCGTTGTGAGCAATCCTTGCATATTTGATTGTCATCAATGCCTAAATGTTGTTACATTTGATACACCTTGAACTTATGACATGCTTACCTTCAAGTTGTGACTTGTTTACATGGTTGTTACCTTTGTCTTTGTCAAATATGTTTTCATCTTTGTTAAGATATATGATTCTCGGTTGTAACCATTTGTACTATTTGATCCTTGCCTATTGTGATATGCATGCTTGTTTGGTTGTAACCATATCCTTTATTCATCATGCTTAATTGTTGATTGCTTTGTTAAGTATTTATTCCCCAAGTGATGGAACTTTTTAGTTCACATCCAAGTTGCCTCTCTCTCTCTCTCTCCGTCCAAAGGAAAATCTCTCCATTGACCCTTGTGTCATGGATAGTTCATTACCCGCTCCCTTGACTTTGTGAAGTCATCTTGAACCTTAGTATAAGCCATTAGAATTTTCTTAAAGTCTAAAAGACCTACCTTAACTAGGAGCGTCCTTCAACTAGAACCCTAGGATAGAGTTTGTAAACTCTGTGTAAGAATCATAGTATTGATTACTTACTCCCCTCTTGAGTGTTACAACATAGATCTAGAGAGTTTTGTTAAAATCTATACAAACATTGTTATGTTTGTTCCCCTTTCAACCCTAGTGAGGTGAACTACGATTGCTCTGATTCTATCCTAGTTAGGATACGTAGGCAGAGGACACAACGTCTTTGTGAGCAAACTTAGAAACTATCTTTAGGTTTTAACCTACACCCTTTACCCAATCCCAATCCTTAGCAAACATTTAGCAAACTTAGCATGCAAACAAACAAAAGGTTCCTGTAGGGTACTGCAGATGTTTAGGATGTGAAATACCTACCCTATGCATAACCAACCCCCGATCCCCGAATCTCTTAGCGTTGTTGTTACATCGCGAAAAGGGTTTTTCTTTCTTTAGACCTTTCCTTTGGATAAATTAAAGTCCGGTTGTGAATTTAAGAATTTAAGATTCAAGTTAATCAATAGCTTGGTATCACGATTCTCACCGCAACTCTTTCTTGACCGTACACCAAAGGCGCACTTGCTTGGATTCAGCCTTAGTTTGAACTTCCTTAACCTCTCAAACAGCTTTAGAAGATTCACCAGATGCTCCTCCTCCATCTTTAGAAGTTAATAAATTGAACAAACATGGATCAAAATCCTCCTCAAGAGTGCCTCAATCCCTTACCTAGGTGAGGGAGAGGCCATGGTCATTGGAGATAAAATTTGAATTCCAAATGAATAAGATATCACAAGGTGCACACCAAAATACACATGACTTTGTAAAATCAAAATAAAATAATAAAATAAAATGAAAAATAAAATAAAAAATGTGGAAAATAAACTCAAAATCCTAAAATGTCAGAAAACTATTTTTAGGTATTTATGATGCTTAAAACTATTTTAAAATAATTAAAACTCAAATAGCAAATAAATGAAATAAAAATAAAATACAAATGGGATGAGGGGTGCATCCAGTAAATAAAATGAACTGAAGTCATGTGTAGCACGCTTGGGCCCAGGAAAAGTGGGGTGTGGAAAGCAAGGACGTACTGGGCTTCAAACACCAAGCATGAACATCATTTTCTCATCATAACTCAAATGAAACAAGATGATGCCCTCTAGGACTTACAACACCAAGCATGAACATGATTTTCACATCATAACTCAAATGAAACAAGTAGGAAAAATGGAAAAAGTTCAGAGGCTCTTACCTAGTGGAGAATGGTCCACTGCCTCTTCCAAGTTAGCTGAAAGCTCTCCAAAAGATGCAGAATGATCCTTTATGACTTGTAGAGGCTTGAGCTAGGCTTAAATGTCTTTGTATCTCCTTTTGAGCCTCCAAACAATTTTGAACAGCTAAGGAACAATGTGCACACAGTTGCTTCCTTTTGCAAATAGTTGGAAGAGAGGTTTATGGTGATGATGATTTCAGAAGGACTTTGGTGAATGGCTCAAAAGGGAGTGAGTTTCAAAGGGATTTTCAGAGAGAACCAAAACACTAACTTCTGGTTTCTTGCTCAAATGGTGGCTGATTCACTGTAGGGTTTTTCCTTTAGTATATATATGAAGTAAAAACATGAAATGGAGGGTTTGACAGTGGTAAAAAATGGAGGGATCAGATGTTGCAAATTTCATGATTCTTGGATCAATCGTGGATTATGGAGTAGGACACGAGCTGCTTGCATTTTTGTTGTTTTTCTTGAGTGGATGGAAGAAATCAGAAGGGCTGCATGAATTCAGAATGAAGGGCCGTTTGTCTTTTCCTCTTTTGGGCAAGAGATCAAAATGGCACAAAGGTGGTACAAGCTTGGTTTGCCTTTATTTGGTAATGTTTGGAGTGTGCCAAATGGTCATCTTATGTGCATGGAATGAGCTGAGCAAGAGTGCAACATGAATGAGTGAACAACATGCCAAAATGATCTATGGTTCATTTCTTTTAAAAATGTCCAAAACATCACCTTTGAGCCATTGTATCTTGATGCACAAGATTCATCTTGCTTAGAACTTGGGCTCTAATTAAAGAGTGCATGGCATGGAACAACTTTGATGTTGAATCCATCTTGATTTTAAACTTGGAAGACCATGGAAAATGATGTTGAAAATCATGTCATGCAAGCTGCCTAGAGATAACTTAGAAAAATTCTAAGTTATGGACTTTGAACCATCTGAAACCCTAACTTTAGACATCCATATCTTGAGCTTCAAACATCATATGAAGGACTTCTAGTAATGGTTGGAAAGCTTGGAACAAGATCTACAACTTTCATGTGGGACCAAAGTTCATTTGACAACAAGAACTTGGTGAAAATTGGATTGGAAAGTTGGTCTAAGAATCTGCTTAAACTTGCTAATTTTTAGGTCATTGAAAACCCTAACTTTGAACCACCATAACTTGAGCTTCAGGCATCACATGATGATGAATTGGTACTCAAAAGAAAGCTTGGAACATGAGGAAAACATTTGATGTTGGAAAAAAGTTATTTGAAACCTTGATCATGAAGAAAAATGGCTTGAAAGTGGCTGGTTCACACATGAAACTTTCCATAAATGGAAAGGTTCTAAAACCTTAATTTTCCTAAAATGGTAAGTTTCAATATTTCTTAATTTTTCATGATTCCCTTGACATTTCTTGGTCAAATCTCGCCTATTGGCCACATTGGACTTGAGGAACATGATTTTGACCTTAAAAAGTCAGGAGTTGACTTTTTCCTCTGCACAGTTGACTTTTCCCTAAATCTCCTGATTTTCAATTGACTGACCAATTGAAGCTCTTCTGGTTGAAATTGATGATCAATCTTCTACCTCTAAACACCTTGGGACATATGAATGATCATGGAAACAAGTTTTGATCCAATAACAAGTCTATCCTGATTATGTGTGGAACCCTAATTTCATGCTCTTCTGCCTAGGCGCTTTGTAGATGAATTGAATACCCATTCTCACTCCACAATAGCCCCTGAGATATTCAAAAAACCGCTACACATTGCTTACACACCATAAATAGGGCCTTATGAACTCTTGAAAAATCCCCTGGTGGTTCTCAAATAATGAGTTATAGCACACCTTTCCTCTCAAGGAGCTTGGACAACTTTATGATGATAACACACACTTGATGACCTCTACCAATGCCTTTGCTTGAGCTATAAGTCAATACGATTCTCCTTTTGAATGGCACAAAAACAATCACTTGATCCCCTGTAAGAACTATGCTATGCAAATGCAAGATGCTAAAATGCAATGAAACATAAGCCAAACACAAGAAAAAGGGTTGGTCAAATTTTGGGGTACAACACTCCACACACTACACGTGCCGGTTTTGAAAATGTTACAGGTACATCGTCGAGGTGCAGACTGAGAAGAAGTGAAGACACACCCGCCACTCTCGATGACATATATGTTGAGATGCTACGACGGAGAGAATTAGACGCTTAGCACAATCAGGGAATTTAGAACATCGAAGCTCAGTAAGCCGAGATGATGCAGATTCTCTAGCAGAAGCAAAGTAAATAAAACAGCATGTCAGGCTTAATTGCAGAGTAGGCGAATTTATCAGTACGTGTGGAAAATCCTGAAGATCCACCTAACCACCTTGGAAATGGTAAGCAGACACAAACTCGCGGCAGAGGCCGCAGATAGAAAACTTTCCAGGTTCTACCTTCCTTTCTTACCTTAATCTGTTGCATTGGGGACAATGCTCGATTTAAGTGTGAGGAAGGAAGCTTTATCGATTTTATTTACTATTTTCCCTATTATTTACTATTTTCTAGGTAGATTTTAAAATTTTAATTTTCTGCTTAATCTTTTTGTTTTAGTGTTAATAAAATCAAATTCATGTACTGTTGAGTCATTATACATAGTTTTCGTCATTTCTCGAATTATCCTAAATTCTTGAGCCATACATTTTTTTAATTTCGGTTTAAAGCATGATACAGACCCAGAAAGTATATTTCTTGATTTAGAATGAGTTCGAAAGATTTGGGAAAGTATTGATAATATCGGTACCGTCTTGACACCCTGAGCCCCTGGAATATGCTGATGAATTTGAATACTTATTATGCCAAGGCCTTAAATTTTAGACTAGCCTCTTGATTAGTTTATACTAGTAGTCAGCACCATCCTGAAGCACAACCTATGTAATAAACCGATGAAAAAACGTGTTTGATCTCAAAAATACGAATCAAATAGAATTATTAGAAAAGTGAATGAAAGATATGCTCTTACTAAGTTAGGTGGTCCTTACCCGACCATTTAGCCCAACGGATCTGAATCTTGGAATTCAAAAATGCACAAGAAAAAGAATGTGAAAAAGTTTTGAAAAAGAGATCAATGAACACTTACAAGTTTACTTACCATGGGCATACATGGATAACGAGCTTAATGTGATTGCGCGAGAATGAAAAAGAGGTGAAAATGAATAGGCTAAGTTATAATAACATGATTCGAACTTGTCTGCATAGAGAGGGAGTACGAGAGTGTGAGATAAAGTCTTTTAAATGAGTATTTTCTATAGAGTAACATTTTTACCTTTTAAACTAAACCCCCTTGAATTACTGAACCCTCGATGATTGACGGAGTTCTATACCAAAATTTCGCATTATCCTGAATTAAATTATATTTAAATTTGAACTTATTTCCTTACTTCCATCTCAACTTATAAATCCATTAGCCTTAGATTTACGTAGTAGCATTAGATAACGGTAGATCAATTCTTGGTCCTTTGGGTTCGATAATCTTTAAAACTACGTGATCCGACTGTGCACTTGCAGTCACAAATCATTTAGACATACTAAGTCGTAATCAAATTTCACTCCTAATTTCCATTCCAAATGCTAATCCAAATTCCAAACCATATTTTGATTCCAAAACTAGAGCTTATTTAAGTGAATTTGCTCCAAACCTCACACAATTACCTTCATTCACACCAATTCACTCTCATTCTTCATCTCAATTTAAAAAATTTCTCTCAACTTTTTCACTCCCAAAACCTCCATTAAAGCTTTTTCCAGTTTAGTTCATTGACTCTTCATTGGAATCCTTGAATTCTAAAGCTAAACCTTCACCATTCATCTCCATTATCTTCAATTCATCACTCAATTTTTGTTTGAATTGAGATCTGAATTTGGAAGCTAGATTGGAAGTGCTTTTTTGAGTCAATTTTTCTTGATCTTGCTTGTTCTTCATTTCTACCATAAGGAAGCTCTTGGATATTGAAGAACCTTTAGGTTTCTATCTTGGATTTGTTAATTTCAAGTGAATCAACACTCACCAAAGTAAATCTCAGCTTTGAAGGTTGGTAATTTTAGATCTAATTCAGTTTTGAACTTATTTGCAAAATCACAATGTAGGTTCATTGCTTTTGATGCATTTTGATCCATTTGGATGATTTGAATCTTTGTGATTTGTGATTTCAATGTTTGATTGTGTTTACATGATGCTTGATCACTGATTCTTGATGATAAATCTGTGCTTAATTGATAACAGGTTCATGTGATTGATTTGATAAGTTGTTTGGTGCTGAAAGCTGATTTTAGAGGTTGTTATTCTGTTTTTGGTTTAGTGGTAACCGGTTACCACATATGGGTAACCGATTACCCTTCATAAATTTCACATTCCAGGATGTTTCTTCAGCAGGTAACTGGTTACCTGATTACAGTAACCGATTACCACTGAACAAAATGCTTTGTTTTTGCATTTTTCTTGCTTGTTTGGGCTCCTTTTCACATGTAAACTTCAGGATTTGATATGATGCATTTATGTGAATTATTTTGGACATATTTCATTATTCTCAATAGTTGGATCTCGATTCTTTGACACATAGCGTCCGGTTTCTATTTGAGTGCATAACATGTTATTGTTACTTGATTGATGAATGATCATATGATTTGCTTGCTTATATCATGTTAATTGGTTATCATGAATTGTTTTCTTTGTTGATTGTTTGACGCACATTTGCATTTGTTTCCGACTCTGCTTTGTTGCGCGTCCGTTTGATGGTTCGATCATTTGATTTGAATTGAAAAGCACGATGATCTTGATGATTCTTGTTGATGCAATGTTGTTGATTAATTATGTTTGATTGTTAAAACATGTTCATACTTGCATGATATCTATCCATGATTAATGCTTGCTCTCGACTAATTGCATTCACGCTTACTTGCTGCCCAATTTTCCATAACTGTGGTTGTTTTGAATTTTCCATGTTGTCTTTGCCTTGCTTCCTGCCTGCCTACCTTTTTACACCTGCTTTTGTGTTGAAACATGTGATGTTATAGGCTGTCTTGCTTTTATGCTGAATTTTATCACTGTTTTATGCAGGAGGCGTTGTTGTAGCTATTGTTTTGCTTTGTTTTCTTATTTTTGCTTTGCCTTTGCATGTTCCTTTAGGTTTCTTATTCCAATTTAATTTCCGATGAAATATGGAGTAGGGTAGACATTATGATTGCAATCCAAGTATGATAACAAGTAGGCTAGTCCCATTTAACCTCAACCTTAGGTCCATCTTTTTCATGCTAACATTAGGATAGAATCTCCTTTCGCATCCCAACTTTAGGACCACTTTGCATGACAATGTTAGGGCCGAGTTTTCCTTAGACCTTCTGTACGTCTTGTTGTACCCCAAAATATGACTAACAATTTCTTGTACTTGGCTTATGTTTTCTTCACATTTTGCATTTTTGCATAGCATAGCATTTACTCTTGAGACAGGGTATCAAAGGTTTTTCTGTGGCTCAGGTCTCTTTTTTTTTATTGCAAGAGACCGAACAGCGAGCATCAGGAGCTCTGGCATTTATTTTGCCTGGCGATCGAGCGGCCGAGTTTATTTTTATTTTGCAGGATAATTTGTAGCTCAGAAGGCAACATTCAAGCTATCTCAAGCATTCTCACAGTTTTGATATTCGAAAGCAAGTTTCAAAGGCTTAACAGAGCCCAGAACGGAAGAAAACAGACCAATGTGCGGATTTCCCTCCAAAAGGCCCTAAAATTCAAATTTTCAAGGTGTTAACCGATTAACCAATATGGTTAACCGGTTAACCATAGCAAAATCAAACCAAATTTGAATTTTCAAGGGTGTTAATCGATTAACCAAAATGGTTAACCGATTAACTAAGGCAAATTTTGCCTCTGCACGTGAGTTTTTCAAGTGAGCCACTTTGGGGTCCATTTTGATCACTTGTGAAGTTGATTTTACACCAGAAGAAGGATCTAGAACCACTTTGAATTTTGATTAGTTTTCAAATTAATTCAAATTCCCTTCAATTTCCCACTCCTAATCCCGTTCCAATTTTCATAACCACACTCCAAACCACCATTCTACTCCTAACCTATAGCATATTTAAATGATTTTCTCCAAAACTCACACAATCAATCCTCATAGATCCATTTCATATTCAGAATTCAATCTTACTCTTTGAATTCTGCTCTCAACTTTTCCATCTCAAAAACTCCATTAGAGCTCTCAGCTTGGAATTCTTTGATTCTCCATTGGAATCATTGAACTCTATAGCTAAACCTTCATCCTTCATCCATATTATGTCCAATTCTCCATTCAATTTTCGTGCTAGTGTGGATTTGAACTTGGAAGCGGATCTAGAAGAGCTTATTTGGATCGGTTTAGCTTAACTTTGGTGGATCTTCATTTCTACTACAAGAAATCACTTGGATCTTGAAGAACCTCTGGATTTCTTGCTTGGATCTGCTTATTCAAAGTTGAATCAACATTTACCAAAGCAAATCTCTGCTTTGTAGGTTGGAAATTCTAGATACAATGCTATTTTGAGCTTATTTTGCATAATTGATGTGGATCCTTAATTTTTGGTGGATTTTGATTCATGTGATTTGTGATCTTGCTGTTTGAATGTGTTTACATGTTGATTGGATCACTAATTTCTGGTTTAAAATTCATGCATAATTGATTACATGATCATTTGGATGATTTCACATTGGATTAATTGCTATAAGTGCTTTTGAGTTGCTGTTTTTCTGCTTCTGGTACAATGTTAATCGATTAACCAATTGCAGTACAAATTGGTTAACCGATTAACCAGTGCGAATTTACAAAAATCTTTATTGGTTAATCGGTTAACCAATAGTATTAACCGATTAACACTGAACCAAAATTCCACTTTTGGTTGTTTTCAAGCATGTTTTAGTTGCTTCTCACTTTGAATCTTCATGGATCAATATGATGCATTTGAGTGAGTTGTTTTGGATATGTGTTGCTATTCTTGATTGTTTAATCTTAATTATTCGACACGCGTGGTTCGATTTCTATTTGAATGCATACTTTTGTAGATGTTGTTCAAGTGATGATCACTTGCTTAAGTTTGAAAAATTGTTTGGTTGAGATGTGCTTGTGGTGGCTGTTGTCCCACACTTTTTTTCCTCCCACTTTTCTTTGATGATTGATGGTAATCGTCGTAGGAGCTCGCTTCTCCCATTTCATCTCATCCTTGCATCTTTTGTGCTTGCATTTCATGTTGCATTTTATCTTTCATTTCTTTCATTTTGTGATTGAATTTCTTTGTACTTTCTTGGTCTTTTGCCATGATCCCTTAGGATTCCTAGTCCCTCCGTTTAGGATGGGAGTAGGAGAGACATTAGGTGTTTAATCCAAGCATGCTAACATTAGGATAGATTTCCCTCTTAATCCCAATCTTAGGAGTGTAACACCCTTCTAAACCCCGCGGAATATATATATATATATATATATATATATATATATATATATATATATATATATATATATATATATATATATATATATATATATATATATATATATATATATATATATATATATATATATATATATATATATATAAATAAATAATCAGAGTAAATCATCATGCATTCACAAAAGGGTGTCACACATAATTTTCAAAACATCAAAAACGCCTGTCATGCTCATTAACGATTTAATAAATAATCATGCTTTTCAAGGTTTCAGTTCGCATGTAGCAGCGGATTCAATTCATATCATAATTCTCGTAACGGAAACATTCATGTTCATCACATAATTTCAACATTACTTAGGCAGTAAAGCCAACATCATGATATCCCGATGAATATAAAAACATAGCGTAGAGTACATAATGTATCTCTAAGACATAAACCAAGCGGTCCCAGTGTTAGACGACCAGAGCACGACTTGACCCCATAATTAAAATACTAAACGGTTGCACCAACAACGACCTTGCAACTACGAGCAGTTCTATTCCTTGATACCTGCACGATGTCGTATAAAACATCATTCCAGCAGAAGGGTGAGAACTCACATCAATATTGAAATCATAAGATAATTAATAATGTAAAGCATGTCAACACCAACACCAATATTCTCACACTTCAAATTTTTCTCAGCCAATAACATTCAACCACACATTCACAACCCTCAATTCAACAAGTCATACACATACACATACTTTTAATTCAACCAGTCATACACATACGCATATTTTCATACAACAATTATATATGCCATACGACTCGATGCAACTCAATGCAACTCATGCCATGTGGTACCAACACTTGTTATTATTTTTCGGTATTTACATTTAAACCGGGTACGTCCTCTAGACCAATAATAAACAAAAGCCCATCCCCTAGGCTTTCAAACCCCACTCTAGGTTTGGGACAAGTCACTAGTATCCACGAAACTAGCAAGCATTGCCTCTTGACAACAAATGATGTGTATGCAATCAACAACCAAATGCACTTAAGACCGTTCTCGCATCTTAATCCCATGCATTCTCAAATAATTCATCACACAAGAATTATAACATGATTGCACACACAACACATTTAATAATAATCAAAGTATTCATACTTTCAACATCATCACTACATTTATCAAGTAATGCACAAGAATCAATTTGATTCAATCACAATTCACAACATAGTTCAATGATTACACATAGGACAATTAATTGGCATCTTAGTGCAATCGATTGCTGAGTTCAAAAATTCAATTTACAGCAGCTTTGCTAAGTGTATAATCGGTTGTAGCTTTGGTGCAATCGATTGCTCACTGTGCGTTTTGGAAAAGTTATGCAAAAAATTATATTTTCACCAAACATTTCCTCCTTTGCTATAGTAATTGATCCCCTCATATTATGGCATTCATAACAATCAAAAATTCACTAAATCATGGGAAATCTAAGGGTTTTTTTTTCCTACACAAACTTCTACCCATTAATCATTAACCCACAATCCCAATAATGAGAGAATACCCTCCCTTACCTTAGGTTTTTCTTTGGGAAGAATCCTTGATTCCTGAATGCTTGAATTTAGAGTTTCTCTCTTCCACTATTCTTTTCCTCTTGCCTCTTTCTCTTCTTCTCTTCTAGGTTCTCTATTCTATTCTATGTTCTTTTCCTCTTTTCCCTTCTTCCTTTTTCCCTTCTCTTACTAACTTCTCTTCTCTAAAACCCTAACAATTTAATCATTCTATTGGGCTTTACCCAACCCACTCCCACTTTCTATTACACACCTATAATTAGGCCCAACTAATTAATCTAGCAATTATACACTATTCTACCAATAGAATAAATCAATTAAATTAATTAATTTTATAAATCATATATATCAATTAAATAAATTAACTCATATAAATTAAATAAATTGATTAATTTATATAAATAAAATACTTCATATAAATTCAATAAATAAACTAATTCAAATATATCAAGTAAATAAATTAATTCAAATAAATCACATAAATTAGTTAAGTCAATTAGGCACAAAATCACACAATTAATCAATTAATTTAATTAAATAAATAATTACTAAAAATTGGGGTGATACAAGGAGCACATTGCATGATAACATTAGGGTTGTTTAGTTTCCCCTAGAGTTTGTGTCTTCTCTTCTCATCTCATAATCACTTAAGACACCTAATAAAGGATAATAAGTGTTGTACGCTACGAGCCTTAAGTTCTTGGGAAATGATGTTTGGGGGGCCTCCTCTCAAATTTCTAGAGTGTTTAGTGTATGCCCTTTGGGAGATATGCGACGCATTCGCTCTCAAGTCATAATCTTTAGTGCGACATGAGTTACAAACTTAACTCAATTTACTTCTTCATAAAAAACACAAACCAAAACATCAAACATTTTTATCCTTTGGGATTAATTGAAAATCATTTTCAGAAAAGAGTGTGTTAAGTCTTGGTTCTACCGCAAATAGGTAACGCTTAAGTCTCCAATGGTCGAGCAGCAATACACCTAACTGCTAGAACAAAGATTTAAGCCTACTCAGTTAAAACACTGGAACCAATCTATGGTCGTGTCAGCCCAAAATACGTTTGCTCTGATTTCTCGTACCAGACGAGGATATGTAGGCACAAGATGGCGATGTCTTGGCGAGCAACCATCCCCCACCTTCACCCGTAGTTTTCCGAACTACGTTGACTCTGACTTTCCCATTGCACGAGGGAATACATAGGCATAGAGCGGTGATGCTCTATCGAGTCTCTTTTCTTTTCTTTTGTCCCTGTGAGCCAGCCTTTTAGGTTAACACCCTTTTAGATAAATAACAAGTGTCGATCCCGTTGAGTACAACGGACGTGAGGGGTGCTCATACCTTCCCCTTGCGTAACCGACTCACGAACCCAAGATTTGGTTGCGATGACCTTGTCTTTTCCCTTTCCGTAGGTTTTGTCTAATCGTTTCCTTTCCCTCTCTTTGGGATAAATAACAAACGGTGGCGACTCGTCTGTCTTCTGCCGGCCTTTTTCGCAGTAGGGACAGCTGGCGACTCTGCTGGGGACTCTGCCCATCCTTTATGCGAGTCAATCCTAGCGCTCGCGTGTTTTATCTTTGGGTGTGTTCATATGTGTATATGTGTTACATTTGTACTTTACTGCATTTGCATTTTACTTTCAGCACTTTTTATATCGTTATTGTTGTGCTTTTGGGTGGGACTGTTCCATTTAGTGATAAGCTAAAACCCAGGCTTGAGGATATCCATAGCATTAGAGTGGAGAGTAGTGAGGACCTGTATGGTAGCATGCACTAGTCCCCACGAAATTCGCGTTCAGACGATGTTTTCTTTGAAGACATCTCATCCTGTGCATTGGTCAGGATAAGGATGTTTGATCTGAAAACTGTTGACTCTGAAGACCGTTCATTTGGGAGTCAGCTAAGTGAGGCCGCTTTGTTAGACTATGATGCCAAACCAGAAATGGTGAACATATCATTGTTTCTCGAAAGTCTGTGACGCTGATGACCCAATACGATGCCAGACCATATCAGAGATAGGTTCATACCTATGAGTGGGGAGGGTTATACTGGAAACCTTGACCTTCAACCTACTCGGTTTTCTCGTCAGTGTGAACGTTTGGTCCTTGATACAACGGGTCCTTATGTCAGTGTTGTGTTATTATCTTGCCGAAGTGAAGCGTTGTTCATCTCAGTCAACAACACATCAATCTTGATCCCCTGTTGCATTTGCATATTAACATTGACATGTATTTATGTTGCAGGTGCATATTTACCTCTTGATTCTAGTGAGCCATTCCTCTTCTGACATGGAACTTGGTTTGAAGAAGACTATTGTGTACAAGTTTCCCACGCCAGATATAGGGTCACTGCTCAGTTTGATTTTTGTTGCTGATCGTAGTATGATGGAAGATTTAAAGAAGGAGCATGGGAAGCTTCTGGGATGTGTCTGTAAAGTTTCAAGTGTTTGAGTTGGGAGGTGTTCACACCTTGCTTCAGTTCTATGACCCACAGTTGAGATGTTTCACTTTCCCTGGTTATATGTTGATGCCTACTTTGGAGGAGTTTTCTATGCTGTTAGGAGTTACTATTCTGGATCAGATGCCTTTCTATCACTCTGAAGCAGAGCCTGATTTGACTAGGCTTGCTAATTCTCTTCATTTAAATGCTTCTGAGTTGGAAGGGAAGTTGATTAAAAGGAATGGAATGCCTGGTTTCCCATTGCCTTTCTTGGTTGGTAGAGCTCAACATTTTGTGAAAGAGGGTTGATGGATTGTCTTTAATGCTATACTGGCTCTTTGCATATACAACATAATCTTGTTCCCGAATATTTCAGATTTTATGGACTTGGATGCTTTCCATATCTTTGTTTTGAAGAATCATGTTCCCATACTCTTAGGAGATGTGTATCATTTTGTGCATTATAAGAATGAGAATAGGAGGGGGAAGAATGTCTCTTGTTGTGTACCTCTCTTGTATAAATGGTTTGTGAGTCATCTTCCTAAGTCTGGTCCTTTTGTCGACATCTCAGATACCGTTGAGTGGTCAGAGAAGCTTATGGGTTTGACATCTGAGAACATTGTTTGGTTTGACAGAGATCATTTGGATATAGAGATCACCTTTAGTTGTGGTAGTTTTCCAAATGTCCCTTTGATCGGAAGAAAGGGTGGTATTAACTATAATCTAGCTCTTGTAGTGAGGCAATTTGGTTACGCTCTAAGGGAACCTCCGAAGGAAGAAGAAATACAGGAATCTCTGTATTTAACTGGTTTGATTGATAGTGAGACCTTGATTAGAGTAGAGAAGGCTTGGAGCAAGATTCACCGAGAGGGGAAGTCTTCTTTGGGAAAGAGCGATAACAGAGCCTATGATCCTTATGTGGTTTGGATTCAGGAAAGAGTTGAGAGATTGTTGTTGCCATTTCCAGTCCGAGAACCTTCGTATCCTTTGATAATTGAAGAACCAACAACAGTTAATATTTAGAGATATAATCAACTGTGGGCCGAGAAGGAAGAGCTATGCAAGGTAAATGAGGAGTTGGAAAAGGAGATTCTTCAGCTCAGAAGTGAGAGAAATCAAGCTACTTATTCATCCAAGAAGCAGACAGAGCTAGTGAACAAGCTGGGTAGAGAACTAACAAAAGAGATTCGCACCCGAGAGCGAGTGGGCTTGGACCTGAAGAGTGTTAGTGATGTTCTCAGAGATAATAAGAAAGAGCTAGACATAACATATGTGGAGATATCAAAGTTCAATAATCAATGGAACTCTATTCTGACTAACAACAAAGAGCGAGAAGACGGACTTCGGCAACAAATTGTCAAGTTGAAGACTCAACTCTGGGTGAGAGATGAGAAAGTTATAGTTGAATCCTCTCGCCTGTATAAGAGTGACTGCAAACTGAATGAAGTTCTTGCAACGTTGGAGGAGCATAAGTCAAGAACAGATCTGAAGAGGCCTAAGCTTGAGGAAGCATTTGGTGAAGGCGCTTGAGAAGATTATGCTCAAAGCTTGCAAACTACCATTAGCCGGAGAGAGTTGCTCATTCAGGGATTGATTGCTAGGGCAGATCATCCTGATACGAAGGAGTTATTGGAGGATTTCCAGACTCGCTGTCGTACTTGATAGGTTTCCTCTCTTTGTATTTTGTTGTATCTCGACCATCATCAGGATTGTTGGATGGGGTCGTGTTTGATTCCATTGTATTTCTTCAGTGACGTGTTGTGTATTGACTCTGGTTCTCATTTTATTTATGAGAAGATCGTGTGACCTTATTTGTTGGATCTCCATTGTCTTGCTGTTCTCGTGGAACTAGAATCAAGGGGAAATTTTCTCTAAAGCATATTTACATGTCTGCATACTGCATCATTTCTCATTTTGCATCGCAGGTGTTCTAGGATCTGTTAACCTTATCTCCCTTCCGCTTTGTAGCTTGTCTCAGGATTGAAAACCAAGTGATTCATCGCTACTCTACCGGGGGAAATCAACGCAAAGCTATGGATCAGATTCAGCTCGAGCTTCAGGAATTTCATGACCGTATGGATATGATGCAAGGGGTCGCCAATGGCCAGGAACAGTTGAGAACACTGGTGCAACCTTTGATTGCTAGGGTTGATGGGAGTGGTGTGCTTCATGGTGGAACTGTTGTTGTTCCTCCTCAGAATGATGCGGGTACTCCACATGCTAATACTGTTCCAAATGTTGTTATCCCTTCGGGCGGAGGTAATGTAGGCAGAGTCTATATTCTTGAGGTAACGTGTGTTGTACACGGGAATGCTGGTCCTCAATGGGAACAGAATGACCAAGACGATGTTTTCTCTATGAGAGATCTTGGTGGAGGTCTGCAGTTTGACGCAGACAGAAGGTTCAAGATGATAGAGGAAAAGATGCGTTATGAAAATCAGAATTCCTTGGGGTTGGATATGTCAAATCTGGGGTTGATCCCAGACCTGAAGGTTCCTCTGAATTTTAAGGTTCCGAACTTCGATAAGTATAAGGGGACAACTTGTCCTAGGGTGCATCTCCATTCTTACTACTGAAAGATGTCTTCGTACTTCGATGATGAGAAGCTGCTCATACATTTCTTCCAAGATAGCCTTTTTGGTCCATCTCTGGAATGGTACATGGGTCTATAGCCGGTCAACATCACAAGTTGGAGAGATTTGGCTGAAGCTTTAACGATGGTGGATTAGATTACTAGAATCAAAAAGAAAATCTGCACCTGAAACACAAATACATGTAAATGTTAAAATGCAGATGCAAACAGGGGATCAAGATTGTTGTGCCGCTGGCTGAGCTGAACCGGAAATCTTACTCGGCGAGAAAATACCAGAACATCAGGACTGAAGCAATAAAAACCCCAAAATATCAGAGATCAATGGTCCGCACTGATAAGAAACCAGAAATCCGGGTAGGTTGGAGGTCAATTTTCCTGCATAACCCTCCCACTCACAAGGTATGGACCTAATATCTGATAAGGTACGACATCCTATGTGATCGTCAGTGTCACAGACTTTCAAGAAACAATGATACGTTCACCATTTCTGGTTTGGCATCATGGTCAAACGAAGAGGCCTCACTTAACTGACTCCCAAATGATCGGTCTCCAGAGAAGACAGTTTTCAGATCCAACGTCCGCTCACTGTCCCAATGCACAAGATAGAATGTCATCAAAGAAAACCTCATCTTAACGCGAATTTCACGAGGACTAGTGCATGCCAAACATACAAGTCCTCATTACTCTCCACTCTAATGCTATGTATATCCTCAAGCCTGAGTATTGGCTTATCTCTCAATGGAACAGTCCCACCCAACAACACAGTAATAACATGATAATAAAGTGCGGAAAATAAAATGCAAATGCAATATTGTACAGATACAACACATATGCACATAAATACACACCCATAAACATAAACAAACAAACACTAGGATTGAATTGCATAGGGGATGGGAAAAGTCCCCAGCTGTCACATCACTGGGAAAAAAGGGCCGGCAAACTGGATAGAAGAGTCGCCACCGAACGTTGTTTATCCCAAAAAGAGGGAAAGGAAACGATCAAATAAATCCTAAGAGAAAGGGAAAGACAAGTTCATTGCTACCAAATCTTGGGTTCGGGAGTCGGTTACGCAAGGGGAAGGTATGAGACCCCCTCACATTCGTTGTACTCAACGGGATCCACGCTTGTTGTCTAATCTATGGGTGAAAGCTATCTAATGCTACTGCAAAACGGTGGTGAACAGAAAGAACTGACTCGATAGGACATCGCCGCCCTATGCCTACGTATTCCCTCGTGCAATGGGAAAGTCAGAGTCAATGTAGTTCGGAAAACTACGGGTGATGGGGGAAGGTTGCTTGCCAATACAACGACGTCTTGTGCCTACGTATCCTCGTCTGATATGAGAAATCAGAGCAAATGTAGTTCGGGCTGACACGACCACTGATTGCTTCAAGTGTTTTAATGAGTAGGGTTAAGTATCTGTTCTAGCAGTTAGGGACGATGCCTGTTTGCGGTAGAAAAAAAACTTAACACACTCTTTCTGAAAATTAAGTTTGAAACAAATCCCGAAGAATGAAAAGGTTTGATCTTTTGTTTGTGTTTTTTATGAGAAGAAGTGAATTGAGTTAGTTTGTAACTCATGTTGCATTAATGACTATGACTTGAGAGTGAATGTGTCGCATATCGCCTAAAGGGCATACGCTAAACACTCTAGACAGTGTGAGAGGAGGCCCCCCACCCATCATTCCTCAAGTACTTAAGCGTCGTAGCATACAACAATGGTTAACCTTTATTAGATGTCTTATGAAGTTATGAGATGAGAAGAGAAGACACAAAACTCTAAAGGGAACTGATCATCCCTAATGTTATCATGCAAGGTGATCCTAAAGTTGGGATTGAAAAGGGAACTACCTATTGTTATTATACAAAGGATTGAAGGCCTAATGTCTCTCCTACTCCCAACTTAAACATAGGGACTAGGAATCCTAAGGGATCATGGCAAAAGAGCACAAGTAAACACATAAAAATTCAATCACAGATGAAAAGAGATGAAGGATGAGACTTAAACAAGTCAATGCAATAAGAGATGCAAACATGAAATGCAAACACAAATGCAACTATGAAAAGATGCAACAAGACTCAAAAATAAGAGACTCAAACACAAGGAAATGACTTAAAGAAGTCAAGAAGGATGAGATGAAATAGGAGAAGTAGACTCCTACAACCATCAACCATCATTCATCACAAAAGAGGAATGCGAAGCATAAAACAAGAGTAAAGAAGTATGATCAAAGAAATGATGGGAGAAAGAGGATAAGGCAGCAACCATATGCAGGTTATCTCAACCAAACATCCACATTTGATCATACAAAGAGAAGCAAGCAAACAATGCCAGACAAGCACAAATGTTCATGACAAACTCAAAGTTTATACATCAACACCAAATCATCATGAACATGTGGTAAATCATCTAGGGTAGAAGTGAATCATAAAGGGAAGGGTTCAAATTCAAGCTCAAAGAAAAAGGGAATCACAAGCATGATCATGTACAAGTGAAGAACCAAAGTTCTATCATAATCTCAACACTTAGAACAAGTGGAAAATCATGATTCAAAGATGACTTGTGATACAAGTTAAACATTCAAATGACCCCTAACAAGAAAGGCATCACCTCAAGCATGTTTGAAAGATGTAACAAAGCTCAAAAGGTGCTTAAAGGATCACTTATGATCATATCCCAAAGCTTAGGCCAAGACTAGCATGTGTAAGCATGGCAAAAGATGACTTGGATTTGAAGCAACCATGAAAAATAGAAGACAAATCCAATAAATGCCAAATAAATCACCAAATCAAAATTCATCAATCATAAAATAGGAAGCAAATCCTCATGATCAAAATCAACTAAAAGCACCACCAAATAATTCCAAGAAGGCATGGTGTTCCACCTTATCGAGTATGTGTCGAGGGTCAACAAAAAGGCAATTGAAACCAAATTAAAAATGATCATGGTCAACTCAAATCTACCCTCAAAGATGCCTCAATCCATCACCTAAATGATGGAGAACATTTGGTCATAGGGGATTTAAAATTGAGGTTGAAATGATCAATTCAAATTAGGGTAAACACCATGAAACACATTGACTTGTAAATTCCAAATAAAATAATAAAATAAGTGGAAAATAAAAATAAAAAATTTGAAAAATTAATTAACATGTTGAACTATTAGGAAAATATTTGTTTTTTGTATGTTTATAAATTAAGGAACTAATTTTAAAACATTAAAATGAAAGAGTAAATAAAATAAAATGAAAAAAATGGGAGGGTGCAAATAGAAAATTGCCAAATCCCAAACAAGAAACAAACTCAGATAAGTGAAACGCACCATTTCACTTATCCAACTGGTTGCCACGCAAGAAATCAACGCACACATCAGCAAGGTCAAGCCAAACACAAAGCAACACTGTTGCACCCCAAATTTTGGCCCCTTAGATTCTCATTATCATTTTAGGAGCATACTCATAAATTATCTAACCTTAACCCAGTGCAAGTTTGTCTTTGTCAAATTACAGATGAATCAGGGTTTCGTGTAGTCAAAATCGAAACTTCAGGGTTTGTGATTAGTCAATGTTTTGGGCTTATTCAATTAGGAAACAAGGTCAAGGGTATCATATAATGTCAATTGAGAAGCCAATTTGAGGTTGTTACCCCAGAATTCAGAACAGTGCAGTTCAGAGCACCCGATTACGGTTTTTGACTAGTAAAAGTCAACTGTAGTTTGACTTTGATGTTGTAAGATCTTTAAGTGATGGGATTATGATTCATGAAGTTCATATAGCTTAATAAAGTTCACCCAAGAAGTTTCAAAGTCTCAGGAGGCCCAGAATGTCAACAGGCGACTCGGTAATCACTGATTGGTCGTACGGTTGACCGAAGAGTCAACTCTCCAAATTTTAGGAATTGGACTTCAAGTTGTGAAACAAAATTGTTCCTTATGTCATATTGGACTTGCATATAAATTTTCATGACCATTGGATCAAGGATGAAGGAGTAATCGAAAAATCGGGAAATTAGGGTTTTGAAAGGGGCTAAACCATAACTCCTTAACCACACATCCAATTGAGTTGGTTCAAAGCTCATTTGGAAGCTCTTGACAAGTCCTACAAAAGTCCCTAATTGGTCCATGATCAGAAAATGCATAGATTTGGAGTTATGATCAAATTCATTTCTAGAGGGGAAAAAGACTTCACTCTTTCCATTCTTTGCTCTCAATTCACAAAATTGCAAAATTGCAAAATCACCAAAAACCATTTTTCTTGACTAATGAGGCTTACCTTGCAGCCAAGGAAACCCTCTTGTGGAGGTTTAATAAAAAAAATCCAAAACCTTTCTTCAAAGTGAGGAAACTTAAAATCTTCCCAAGCCATTTCATTTGCCTATAAATAGGACTCTCCCTCACTTCATTTTGGACATCAACAATCTTCTAAAAACCAGAAAGATTGAAAACCTTCACTCTTTCCATTCTTTGCTCTCAATTCACAAAATTGCAAAATCATCAAAAACCTCCAAAATCTGTCTTGGACAGTTCAACACCCAAAACCATTTCCAACAATTCTAAACTTTCAAATGTCATCCACACAGTCCATAAACATAATATAGAAGGTGTCCAAACCATTAAACCTCTCAAAAACCTCATTTTGCAAAAAGTCAACTTCTACATCAAGATACTTTGACCAAAAGCTACAAATGCTACCAAATCTTATTCTAAGCATTTGCTTAGTGTTTTAATCACTCAAACACCTCTTATATATTGTTTTTCAACTGTCCAAAGTGTTAGAATTCATTGGTGTGGCCTATTTCTCCAACTGTCCTTGTATTTGCACATTGCTTCAAAAGGAAGAAGGTCTCAAGTCAAGGAGGAAGTTGGAGTTCTTTGGGTTTCTTGGTATTTTCACTTGTTCAAAGCTATCTACAAGAGGTATGTCTTGATGAATCTTTCTATTAATATATATTTTCATGCTTGATTCTGCTATACCATACCATGTATGTTTGTAGTTTGGTGTGTACATTGTTGGTTTTAAATACAATCATGTGATTGGGCTGTTTTTCAAAGTTTACTTCAGGCTTAAGCTTAATGTTCTCATGTTGTTTCCTTATTGTGAATTCAACTTAAATACCTCAGAGTTGTTTAGTATTGTTGTAAAGTTCATAAACTGGTCATTAAGTTTCACTGCCTAGAACTGTCATAGATAGAACCTTATTGCTGCTAGGATGTTCTTCATGAATTTAGAATATGGCAGTGATCCAGTTTGCTTGTGAATACATGTGTGGTTTAGGTGAGGACTGTGACCAGAGGAGACATTCAGGTTTGGTTATATCACCTCTGTTGATAGGGTTGTTGACCCCTTGAACTATCTTGACATTTCCTTTAGATTTAGTTTTATAATGTCAAGATCTTGGTTTTTAGATGGTTGTGCTGGGAAAGATATTTCATTATGCAGTGAAATGAATACTGTCATGAGAGGTAGGTTAGGACATTTGTTGTTAGAAATTGAACATTTTTTTTGTTTCATGCTAAAGTTTCATGAGGGCCTGATATTTGGAAATTAGTAAGCCCTGCTGTTTTAAGGTTGATTATGCCAAACATTTCTAGGCATTGTGTTGGTCATGTTTAATTGCTGATTCAGTTTGGTTTATTTAATAAGGATTGCATATAACTGTTAGAGTATCAATATTGGTGGATATAGTGTGATGTTGTTGTAAGACCTGCATGATATAGTGGCTGACTCCCATTTTTGGTCTGACTGCCCTTTGGACTTGACTTTGTGATACCAACCTCAGTGGTTCTGTTTAGGCCTGGGTGTATCTGACTTGTTTTTGGTTTGTTGCATTTTCACATTCTGGGTTTCAACAAGGTGTGTATGGGACTGTCTTCAAAATCATGCACTAGGGCTGCTATTTCTGTTTAGAATCACCAATAAAATTGTTGCCTCCTTACTGAAATCATGTGCATTGTTTGGTTTAGTTGTTGATGTCAAACTTGCTGTTGTTAGAGGAACATTATTTCCATGAGGAGTTTACAAGCTGTTTGGTTTGGTTTTGTGTCAGAATTGGTTATAGGATCAATTCATGAGCAAGCTAGTACACTGATGTGGCTGTTTACCATAAACCTAGAATTCACCCATCATAAGACTTACCCTCCTTTTGATATCAGTTCAGACTGGCTTGTTTTAGGAGTGTTTGAATTCTATATGTCAAAACTGAACAGACCTATCTCATCTGGTTGTCAACCTCTATTCCCATTAGAACCTCAGTTGTTGTCTTAGAATCCACATATGACAAGCTCAGGTGGCTGTTAACCTTTAGCAGCCTGTTGGAGGTTAGGGTGATTTGTTTAAAGTTTGGATTGGTAACTGTTATACAAGTAGGCTTTGTGTGCTTTTGTGAATGTTAATAGGGTTTGTATGTTTGGCTTCTAGTTTTGTCACTTACTGTTGAAGGCATGATGGGAATCTATTAGTGAAGATTGTTTGAAATACCTGGGCATGACTATCTGCCTTGAGGTTGTTAAACACTCTAGCACTTTCAAAGGTCTATGTATTTGGTGTGTGTACAAATCTTAGGTTGGTGGCATTGTGGTTGAGAAGGTTTGCTTCCACTGTTTTGGCATTGTAGATCACTAAACCTTTGTAAACCATCTCATTTCATTGACAGCTGGATGATTACATGGCAGAATTTGTTTCCTTGCTTTAATATCATTCATGAAGAATGTGTTTGCAAGTTGCACTGACATTTGTTTGAGTTTAGCAGGAAGAGGAGGAAACTGTTTTGATCATTTTGTATTTGGTCATAGCCAATTCATACTTTTCGTTGCCATTCACATACACTATTTTTCTCACTTGGTTTTTTAATAACATCTTTTGTTGAAATCTCATCTAAACCACATTTCAAACTTTCACAAACAATCACTCACTGTCAAAGTCATTTGTTTTGATCATTGGACTCAAATGTGCATTTTCGAACATGCTACTTGCAACTCACATGCTAATTCTTACTTTGTGACTGTTAGAATCCATTTCTTGGTTCGAGTTGCTTCCTTAGCACATTTAGAAATTGCTCAGGCCTTTACATACCTTTGGCTGCAGCTGTCTTAATCTTGAGATACCAAAATGCATTTTTAAAACATTACACTTATATGATCATGCCATTATTCATTTTGTTGTGTTTTGATCCAAATCAACTGTTGGAATACATCAAGTACATCATTCTTAAAATGTTCAAACCCTCATTTGATTCTTACAACAGGTGGTTCATGTCATGAGGATCAAAATGCATACCAACTGTTCAAAATGCACGCGTCTTCGAGTTTTTAAATATGAGCATATTCTGAGAAAACCAACATCACCATCATGTTCCTCATGTTTTTCTGGTCAAGATTGATATAAATTTCATCGCGTTTGGTTAAGAATCGAGAAAGTTACGAGTGAAAACGTAAATCATATTTTGAGTGTTATTCTTGCCCAGAAATTCAAAGTGAGCATCCCTTATATATTTATGGGGTGGCATCAATCAACGGATGTATAGCCACCTCAATGGTAAGACCATATGCCAAAACACGCCTTTGACCTAGCAAGCCTGAGTTCGACCCCTGAGGAGGGCAACTCTTTTATTATTTTTTGTCATTTTTCACTCCATTTTCAAAAATGCGTATCTCTCTCAATTTTAATCGTTTTTCACCCGTTCCTTTTTCATTATGTTCATCTTAATGTATGCTTTCATGCCATATTTTTTATTTTCATGTTTGCCTAAATTTTCATCTCTTTTGACTCCGTGCAAGTTAAGTGCATTTTACGTTCGTTTACGCATGTGCAGATGAATTTTTCTTTGGTTACACTTGAATATGTTTGTGATAATTGCTTGTATTCATATCCTTACATATTAGTTAACATGCTAGGATTTTATTTTTGGTTGTTACCATGTTTATTTTGTCCCCTCTGTTAAATTTAATTAAACTCGATTTGTCGTCACAGTTCCTGTTAATTCATCTGCTTTGATTGTCATCAATGCACTTTCATCTTTATCATATGTTTATTTAATGGTTGTCACCATGAATATGCCTTTATCATGTTGTTATTTTAATTGTTAAGTTTGTCTTCTTTCCCCGAGTGATGAAGCTTGTTAGCTCTCATCTTGTTGCCTCCCCTGTCTACTTCCAAAGGAAAAGTCTGTCCATTTGACCCTCATGTCATGGATACATCTCTTATCCCTATTTTGACTTTGTTAAGTCACTTTAACCCTAGATTAGAAGCCATTAGACTTTGCTTTAAGTCTAAGAAACCCACCTGTACTGGGAGTGTTCTTCAACTAGAACCCTAGGAAAGAGTTTGTCAACTCTGTGTAAGAATCATTGTCATGATTTCTTACTTCCCCTTTTGAATATTACAACTTAGAATAGGGAGTTTTGTCAAACTCCACACAAACATTGTCATGTTTGTCCCCCCCTGAACCTTGATCACAATCAAGTGTTCTTATCCCATTGTGAGGTGAACTACGATTGCTCTGATTCTATCCTAGTTAGGATACGTAGGCAGAAGATGCGACGTCTTTGCGAGCAAAACTTAGAAATCCAATTAGGTCTCTACTTATCTTTACACTCAAATCCCAATCCTAAATCCATAGTACATATTTCACACTTAGCAAGCAATCAAACAAAAGGTTCCTGTAGAGTACTACAGATGCTTAGGGTGCTAACACTTTCCCTAGGTATAACCAACCCCCGATCCCCGAATCTCTTAAGCATTGTCGTTACATTGCGAAAAAGGTTTTTCTTTCTTTAGACCTTTCCTTTGGATAAAATAAAGTTCGGTTGTAAAAAGAATTAAGATTCAAATTAATTTAATAGCTTGATATCCAATTTTCACCGCAACAGAAATGGCGACTTCACTGGGGACATTGTTTTGAGGGTTTAGCCTATCTTGTTTGATTACTTGCTTATTTGTGACTACTTGTAAATATGTGCATATGTGCTCTGTTGGTTCTTGGGAACTTGGAATGGTGAGACAAACTATACCCGTGTTTGAGTGTACTTATGATAGGATGGTGGTATATTCAAGGAGACTTATAAGTAGTTGATTCCCGACCAAGTTGACTTGAGAAAACCTCCGCTCAGTAGAGGCCCTTTTGAGAGTTAGTATTGTTGATCGAGTATTCGTGAAAACAATGCTACTTTCTACATGGGAGCCCATGATACTGAGGACCTTTAGATTACCTTTTCCCCACTATGGCTTTATTAGGATGTAGTGCGGTGACTATAAGGAAGTAATTCCAAAGTAGTTGATACGCGATACTACACTTAGACGAGACTCTCTTGAGAATATTATCGACCACCAAGTATTTGGGAAATTGATAATATCCGAAAGATGGGTCGAGGACTCTGGGAACTCTTTTAGAACCTTGCTCTACACTTTTGAAAGCCTTAGTACATACCTTTGGGGTGGGTAGACCTTGACTCCATACTCATGTTCTCCAAACCAAAACCTTTATCTGTTTACCCATGTGTATATGTGAATATGTGCTTACCTGTGTTTGTGCATTCATGAACATCATATCATAAAAGTTTCATGGAACTCAGATCTTTTGTTTGTAAACATCAGGATCATCATGGACAGTGTAAAAAAGAAAACCATGAAGTACACTTACAAAAGTCCTAACTTGGATGACATAGAAAGGTTGAGCACTTTGATAACAGATTTAGAAGGATTCAAAAGCAGGTATGGGAACTTATTGTCACTGTTGAGGGTAAAAAGGAAGATGGATCTGGGACTACTCTCCATACTTCTCCAGTTTTATGATCCACTCTATCATTGTTTCACTTTTCCTGATTATTAGCTGGTACCTACACTTGAGGAATATACTTGCTTGATTGGTTTACCTATTCTTGAAGACTCTCCTTTTCCAGTCATAGAGAAGGACCCTAAGGAAGAAGAAATTGCTAAAGCTACACGTTTAGGATTGGTGGATATTCAAAAAAATATGGTTACTAAGGGAGGAGTCCTTGGTTTGACTGCAGAGTTCTTGGTTGGAAAAGCACAATACTATGCTGATCACTTGAGTATGGATGCATTCGAAGCTATCTTTGCCTTGCTCATTTATGGGATCTTCTTGTTTCCAAGCTTTGATAATTTTATGGATCTCAACGCCATTAAGATTTTCTTAAAGAAAAACCATGTGCCTACTTTATTAGCTGACGCCTATCATTCTGTTCATCTGAGGAATTTGCATAAAGGAGGAATGATTATCTACTATGTCCCTTTGTTATATAAGTGGTTTATTTCTCACTTACCTAAGGCTCATGTTTTTTGGAAGGAAGGTTGGTGGTCTCAGAAGGTTATGGCTCTTACTCACTCTGATATCGATTGGTACAGCCGTAGTTACGATGGGATAAAAATCATTGACAATTGTGGAAGCTTTGGTAACGTACCTCTTTTGGGTACAAGTGGAGGAATCAGTTATAACCCTGTTCTCGCTCGCCGTCAGCTTGGATATCCTTTGAAAGACAAACCAAACAGCGCTCATGTGGAGAATATTTTCTTTAAAGGAAGTTCAGAATTGAAGGGAGAAATTCTAAAAGCTTGGGGACATGTACATAAGAAAGGAAAGGAAGACTTAGGGAAGCCTAATTGCGTCTCTCTCGAGCCTTATCTGATGGGTCCGAAAAAGAGCTATTCAACTGAAGATGCCTTATTCTCAGCAGAAACCCATGGCTTTAGAGGAGGAACACACTGTAACCCCCCAAATTCTGAATTTCCCATTTTTGTTGAGTCCTTTTTAATTCATTTGGATGATTGGTATTTTAATTGTGAAATTTATGTGTTGATATGTTTAATTTCAATATTGTGCTATTTTACCGATTCGGAGAGTTTTCGGGGAAAATAGAGTAAAGGGTATTTTAGACATTTAGTATTAAGTGTTAAGTGGATTATTGTGTGAGAATTAATTGGTAAGTGTTTGGAAAGAAATGGAGAGGAAAGAAAATAGAACATGAGATAAGAGAGAAAAGGGAATAGATAGAAACATTAGTGGAAAAACAAGGGAAAGAAAGAAGAGAGAAGAGAAAGAGGAGAAAGAAGAGGAAAACCTAGGATTTCATCAAGGATCAACATCCAAGCTTTCAATCAATCGGGTAAGGGTGTGAAACTCTATTATACTGTTAATGTGTATGATTATGTATGCTGTTGATCGTTTGATGTTGGATTGAGAAGAGTTTCTACTCATTTCCATCTTAGGGAAATATTAGGATTTAATCGGTAGAATGTGGTTTTAACCGGTTAGAATCGAGAAATGGATGGAGTAGGATAATCGGGTGTTATTGGGTTGGACTTACTGGGGTAGTTTGGTGTTAGAATTGGTTGGTTTTGTGAGGTTTGGGCTTTGGACAGCCATGGAAGTTCTGAGTTTGCAGGCTCGCCAGGCGAACGGCAGCGAAGCTTCGCCAGGCGAAGCCCAGCGAGCAACAGCGAACTAAGTCAGAAGCATCCACCTTGTCTTCGTTGGCAAGTTCGCCAAGTGAATGAGAGCGACGAAGGTTCGCCAGGCGAGTGTGCTAGCGAGTGCTAGCGAGTAATTCCAAAATAACTCCCAGTGGTCTTCGATGGCAAGTTCGCCCGGCGAACTAAGTAGCGAAGATTCTCCAGAGGCTTCGCCAGGCGAAGGTTGACGAATGCAACAACATTTTCCTATTTTCTGTGTTTTTTTCCCTTTTCATGCGGATTTCTTTGTTCAGTTATGTTTAATCCCTATCGAATTGAATAGTTTTGTGTGTTGTGTGGTATGTTATGTATGGGTAGCCGCAAGGCGTGAATCCTAGAATGTGGAGTTTTGATTGTGAAAATATATGCCTTATATGGAATGGTATGTGTTGAAATGAAGAGTATGTGTATTTTATGGAGTATAAGTATATTGTGAATGTGCATAGATTGTATGTGCTTGTATGAGATGAATATGCATAGTGATATATTTGCGAATATGTATGCATGTAGAGTAATGTTGTGAGTCATTTTGCATAAAGGAATCATGATGTACATCCTAGCGATGTTGATTCCTAGGAGAATCTGCTGAACATTTGATTCCTCGGAGAATCTGCAGAGTATTTGATTCCTTGGAGAATCTGCTGAATATTCGATTCCTCAGAGAATCTGATGAATATTTGATTCCTTGGAGAATCTGCTGAATACTTGATTCCTTGGAGAATCTGCTGAATTGAGTCGGTACCGCATTTGCATCTGCATAGAGTCGTGAGTCGGTCTCTATGAGTTGCATTGGTCATCTTTATATGATGCATGGAGTGAATTAAACATAATTCTAGATGTTTGTGTGGAAGATGATGAGTATGTATAGACGCATGATTTGATGGATATGCTTGATTGTGTGAATATGCATCGTGATGAGATGTGGTGAGAATCTGAATTGTGTTAATCCCATGTATGTATATAGATATATAAATATATGTATTGACTGTTATGATATTGTTTCTCACCCTTCTGCTGTTTCATAATGCTCTATGAGGCATTGCAGAGTAGGATTGCTGGAGGTCCTTTTTGTGAAGCAGGTCTTCATTATTTTTGGTCGATGGCTTTGATATGTAACATCTGAGTAGTTAGGAAGCCTTTGGTTCTTTTTGGAGATACTTTTGCTTTGATTTCTTTTGTGATACATTTGCGTATGTATCTGATAATGGATGTTTGTACACATGAATTAACTGAATGATGTATATATGTTTATATGAATGTATTGATTCAATGTTTAGATGTTTCCGCTTTATTCTAAATATTGAGATGTGAGTTTTAGAACTATGTTCTTCAGTTGTGAATTGCCCATTGTTGCATATCTATTTGAGCAGGTGTTGTAGGTGTTTAACTTCATGATAATGTGATACACCTCTTTTATATCATGTATCAATTAAACTCTGATGAAACTTTTATCAAGTGCTTAAATGATTTAATTGTTTATTTGGGGGTATAGAAAGGGGGTGTTACACACACAATGATCTTTATGTCTGAAGAGGAGAAGTTAAAGATTGCTTTGAGGAAATCACAACAAACTGAAGTAGCCTGGAAGTACAAGTACCAAGTGGCCATGGAAGAGAACGATGAACTCCGTAGACAACTCCAGGCGAAGGATGAAGAAATGAATGCTTATAAGAAGAGGAAGACACAGGAAGGTTTGTCTTCTTCCAGCTCTCAGCCAACTCCATGGAAGCTAGTCGTGGACAATCTCATTCTTGAGAAGACTCAGATGGAGGAAGAAATCAAGAAACTCAAAGCAAAAGAAGACTTTTATTTAGAATACTGTCAGCCTTATATTTAGGACTTTTGTAAAATGTACTAGATATTTTGTAATGCAATCTTGAAAATCAATGAAATGATGTTTTGATCTGAGTTCCATGAAACTTTTGCATTTGCATTCTCGTTAATTAATCATTCAAAGGAACTAAAAATTGTTTGCAGATATTATAGACCAAAATTGGAGAACTTGAAGAAACTGGGAATTAAATTTGCTTATTTCCCCATTGTTATAATTTATGCAAATTATTTCTTTGGACTCCTTGAATGGTTAATTTTGCATTATTACATTTTTCATTCATAAGCATTGCATGTGCATGTTCTTGTGTTGTGTCTCATCTCGCTGTCTTGTCTCCAGAGAGAGAATCACACTGAATCTTCAACACCGATACAACACCCGAGCCCAAGCTCGCTTAAGAATGGAAGGACAGAATTTGGATGTGGACAGAATTGATAATGAACTCGGAGAGCTACGAGGAGGCATGGGGCAGATCATGGAAGCCCTACAAGTCATTCGTGCAAAGTTGGACACTCAAGCCACTGTTGTTTCTGAAATCACTGGCATAGTTGTAGAGCCGATCCCAACAGCAATCACTGTTGCAAATGTTCCACCATATGGGTTACCGCCTGGTTTTGTACCTCCACCAATAGTCAATCAACAAGCAGTTCCTTTGGGGCCAGAAGTTCCTCAAGCTATTCCTACTTACACTCAGCCTTCTGTTCAGATTCAAGCGCGCCCTGTTTTTCATAATCCTCCACCAGTGTAAGAAGGTCTTGATGGGTATGAAGAAGAGAGCGGACGACATGATAAGTTGAAAGAAAGTGTAGAGACTATCGGAAGGAAAGTCAGAGCAATGGAAGGAAATGACATCTTTGGTACAGATGCCAGAGATATGTGCTTAGTGTCTGGATTGGTAATTCTGCCAAAATTCAAAGTTCCCAATTTTGATCAGTATTCTGGGGCTACTTGTCCTCGGACACATATGATTATGTATTACCGAAGAATGGCTGCTCATGTGGAAGATGACAAGTTAATGATTCACTGTTTCCAAGATAGTCTGAAAAGAGCTCCTGCTAAATGGTATTTGGGCTTGGATCAGTCTCGTATTCATAGTTTCCAAGACTTGGCCGATGCTTTTGTGAAACATTACAAATACAACATGGATTTAGCCCTTGATAGAAGACAGTTACTGAGTATGTCACAGAAGATTTCAGAATCTTTCAAAGAGTATGCACAGAGGTGGAGGGAAACTGCCTCTCAGGTAGAACCTCCTTTGAGTGAAAAAGAGCTAACAGATTGGTTCGTCGATACGGTGAGACCAGAGTTTTATGAGAAAATGATCAGTAGTGTAACCGCAAGTTTTTCTGATATAGTAGCAGTGGGGGTGAGAGTGGAGTTAGGGATGAGGAATGGGAAGGTGGCTAGCAGTTCCAGCAGTTCTGGTAACAGCAATGCCAAAAAGCTCAGCAGTAATTTTCATAGAAAGAAGGAAGGGGAGACAAATGCAGTAACTATGGGAAGAAAGAGTCGCACCTGGAGACCACCTTACCAACAGTATCAGCAGAGTTATGTTCAACAACCTCAGCAAGGCTTTGTTCAACAGCCTCAAGCAAGTTATGTTCAGTAATCCCAGCAACAACGACCAATGTATCCGTTGCAGTATGCCCAACAACCTTATGTGGCAGATGTAACTCCGGCTTTCAGTCATCCTGTTCCCAGTTATCAGGCAGTGCAGCCAGCACCTGTATATCAGCCAATTCAACAAGGGTATCAACGGGCGCCCAATGCTCCGCCCTATCAACAACATCATCAGCCTAGAGCTCAGGCACCTAGACAGAACTACCAGAATCGGAGACCAACAACAAAACCTCCACTTCCTCAGATACCGATGACTTACACAAAGTTGTATCCCTCCTTAGTGCAGCAGGGGTTGGTAACAACATGACCATTAAATCTAGACACTACATCTCCTCACTATAATCCAAATGCTCATTGTGCCTTTCACGAAGGGGATGCCGGTCATGATTTAGAAGGCTGTCTTGCTTTAAAACATCTTGTCAGGGAGTTGATGGAAAAGAAGATCTTGTCTTTTGATGATGTACCCCCAAATGTCAAAAGTAATCCATTGCCGAACCATGGAGGGGTCAATGCAGTAGAAGAAGTGTCAGATGAAAGGATGGTCCGAGATGTGTCAGAAATTAGAACCCCGTTGAGGTTGCTTCACGAGAAACTACTGGAAGCAGGATTGATAGGGGATACCCATAATGATTGTGAAAAATGTTCTAGTAATTCTAGAAGGTGTGACGAGGTACGAAGAGATATACAAAGATTGATTGATGAGGGAATGTTGCAAGTGTGTAGTAAGGTGAGGAAAGAAGAAGTTTCGGTAATTGAGCCTGTTTTTAATTTACCAAAGAAAGGTGAGAAAGTTCCGGTGTTCAAAATGACCAACAAAGGTGTGAAACCCGTTTTCAACAAGTCAGCTATCGATCAACCCCGACCGGTTATTATTCAGAAACCAAGACCGTTTCCTTTTGAAAGCACAAAGGTTGTGCCATGGAAGTATGACATGACTGTGATAGACCAAGGATCAGGGGAGGTTAGTCAGAAAGAGACAATAAGAGACAACCAAGTGGACGTGACAAACATTGCAGGTACAAGCAAAATGACCCGTAGTGGTCGCATCTATCAACCAAAAATGACAGCAGCCGCTCCAAAAGAGGTTACCCCTGCTGCAACAAAAGAATATGAGGTACCAGGAACTAAAGGAGACGACGAAGAATTCTTAAGGATTATTCGGAAAAGTGATTACAAGATTATTGATCAGCTCCACCAAACCCCATCAAAGATATCGATCTTGTCTCTCTTAATGAATTCTCCAGCTCACAGAGAAGCTATGCAAAAAGTATTAAAACAGAAACACGTGACAAAAGAAATAACTCTCGGACAATTTGATTCAGTAATAGCCAACATTACAGCCTATAACACCCTAAGCTTTAGTGATGCTGAGTTGCCAAATGAAGGACGCAATCACAACCGTGCATTGCACATATCTGTCAGGTGCCAGGAAGACACAATGGCACGAGTTTTAGTCGATACTGGATCCTCATTGAATGTATTGCCCGCAAGGTCGCTCGCAAGGTTAGCATATGCAGGGGCAGAAATGAAACCAACGTTTTTTATTGTAAAAACTTTTGATGGTTCAAGAAGGACGGTTGTTGGAAAGATAGAATTGCCAATCATGACCGGACCTCATGTGTTCGATATTACATTCCAAGTCATGGACATTCATGTAGAAGCAAGCTTCATCTCAAAGTTTTGATGACGTCAACATCAAGATCAAGAAGAATTCATCTGTGCAAAAAGGCAAACGCTTTCAAAAGACCAAGATCAAGTGGAATGGAAGTGATCAACACTCAATGCTTCATGAACATTTGACTGATCAACTTTCAAGTTTTGGACACAAGCTATGGTATATCAAAATTCATTAATTTAATTGATATACAAGTGTTCAACATATTTATCATTTGATCACACTGCATTAGCATATTTTTTAAACTATTAGAATTGATATAACACTATTTTTAGAAGTATTTTTCTGAAAAATAGCAGTGTTAACCGATTAACCATATAGGTTAACCGGTTAACCATTTCAAATTTTGAATATTTTGGTATAACGTTCAAGTGTTAACCGATTAACCATATAGGTTAACCGATTAACACTGAACGTATTTTGAAAAATGGCTTTGTTTCAAGTTCAAAAATGGTTTGAAAATTATACCAGTTCATATTTTGAAATGTACTCAAATATACCTGTTGGAAAAGGTGTATTTACATATATAAATTCTGAGTTTTTCAATTTTGAAAAAACCTCCAACATTCATTTTCAAATATTCTTAGAATCAAATTCACCATTTTCGAAATCCTTTCTAAGTGTTCATAATTGCATAAAAATTTCATATTCATGTGTTGAACACTTGTGTTGAAAATTATAAGAGTGAATTTTGATCATTTGGAGAAGATCAATTTTAACATTGATATTATTATTCACAAAACAAAATCATTACAAGTACTTGTATTCTGACTTGTGATCCAGGATTGTTGGACACAAGGGTGAGTGTTTACAAGAGGATTGTTCTTGTACACTTGTTGATTTTTTATTGTTTGATAGTAGGCCTCACCGGTTGATGGTGTGATAGGTTGTACTTTATTAAAGAATAGTGAAAACTCTCTTTCGTGTTGAAAGGGGAGTGGAGTACTCTCGGATTGTGAGGGGAACCACTATAAATCTTGGTGTCCACTGTCCTTTTACTTTCTACTGCTTTCATAACCAAGAACACAAACCAGTAAAATTTCAAGAAACCATAAAAACCGGAAAAAGTTCTAAAGTCCTAAGTCACCCCCCCCCCTCTTAGGCATACACTGTACTTACAATTGGCATCAGAGCAGGTTAAGGTAACCTGTTCCTATCGATCCTAATGGCTTCCTCTAGTACTAACCCGGTTTTCAAAGATGGTGGAAGTAATAACAAGCCACCACTCTTTTCTGGAGAATACTTCGACTTTTGGAAAATCCGTATGAAGGCACATCTTGAGGCTCAAGGAGATGGTATATGGGAAACCGTAGAAACTGGTCCACATGTTCCTACAAGTGTGGTAAATGGTGTTGGAACTCCAAAGATAAAATCCTCATATGATGAAGATGACAAAAAGAGAATCTTGAATGAGAAGAAAGCAATCAACATACTTCAAAGCGCTCTCAGTATGGATGAATTCTTTCGCATATCACAGTGTCAATCGGCAAAACAGATTTGGGATACCTTGGTAGAAACGCATGAAGGAACAGCAGAAGTAAAAAGATCAAGACTTAACACGTTAAGTCAAGAATATGAGATGTTCCGTATGCAGCCCGGTGAATCTATTGTTGCCTTGCGAAAAAGGTTCGTTCATCTAACAAATCATCTGATTGCTCTCGGGAAGACCTTCACCAATGATGATCTCAACTTAAAAATCCTAAGATCCTTGACAAGAGAATGGCAACCGAAGGTGACCACCATTTCGGAAAAGAAGAGTCTTTCAACAATGACATCCGCTTCATTATTTGGCAAACTTCAAGAGCATGAACTAGAACTTGGTAGGCTCGAAAAGCATGAAAGTCAAGACAAGAAGTCCAAAGGAATTGCCTTGAAGATTGACACAAGGGATGATAAAAATGAAGAATCTTCCGAAGACGAAAATTTCATGCTTCTAGTAAAGAAGCTTGGTAAGTTTTTTAATAATAATAAAATTTCTTCTTTTTCTAAAAAGAATAGACATTTCAGGAAAAAGGAGGCACCCACATCAAACCAAGAAATTACATGTTACGAATGTGGGAAACAAGGTCACATAAAGCCAGATTGCCCGAAACTCGCAAATAAAGGAAAATTCAAAGGCAAGAAGGATTTCAAAACAAAAAAGGCTTATGTCTCATGGGACGACAACGAAGTGAGTTCATCATCGGAATCAGATAGCGATGAATGCGCAAATATGGCTTTAATGGCCTCTCACCATTCCGATGACGAAAATGAGGTTAGTAGTAATTTCTTTGTCTATGATAATGATGCACAAGAAGTTATAGATGAACTTCTAAAAGAGTGCAAGACTTTGTATAAAGACATCTCATCACAAAAGAAAAGAATTCTACTTTTAGAAAAACAAAATTCTGCCTTCTTGAAAAATATTGAAGATGAAAAATAAAATGTGATGGATGAAAAACAAAGTCTTGTATGTAAGAATTGTGAGTCTTTGTCTTTTCAAATTGTTCAACTTAAAAGAGTTTTAGAAAGATACGAAAAAGGTCAAATTGGCTTGGAAGAAATTCTTAAACATCAAAGGTATCCTAATGATAAAAGTGGATTGGGATATTCTAAATTTTCAAAACCAAGCACCAATAAGACCGTTTTCGTAAGAGCAAGTGAACAAATTGTTAAAGAAGAGACAAGCACTTCTAAAATTCAGCATCAAAATCATAACAAGAAAAGAACTGATAAGAAAAAGAATTATATTCCTAGGTATAGAAGTCATTTTCAACCTACGTGTTTTTACTGTGGAATTAAAGGGCACACACCTAATGCCTGCTATGTACGTAATATTGGTGTTGCAAAGGGGCATTATGTGTGGGTTGAAAAGGGTACTAACTATCAAGGACCCAAAGCAATTTGGGTACCTAACACTACCTAATTTTGTTTTGTAGGTATGCTTGAAGACAACCACAAATCAATGGTATCTTGATAGTGGTTGCTTGAAGCATATGACGGGAGACATAAACAAATTTTCAAGTCTATCATTAAAGGCCAAAGGAAAAATTCTTGGAGTTGGAACCATTGGTGCACCTCCATGTACAATCATCGAAGACGTTCTTTATGCGGAAGGACTTAAACACAACTTACTTAGCATAAGTCAATTGTGTGGCAAAGGGTTCCGAATCAACTTCACAAAGGAGGAATGCTTGATAGAACATGAGGTCACTCATGACATTTTGCTAAGAGGTAAAAGATATAATAACATTTTTATGATTTCTTTTGATGACTCTTTCTTGTAGGTAAAGTGTCTTATGGCGAACAACAACGAGGCATGGCTTTGGCATAAAAGATTTGCTCACATTCACATGGAGCATTTAAACAAGTTGATAAAGCATGATCTAGTTGTTGGTCTTCCGAAGATAAAATTCATCAAGGATAAGTTATGCGATGCATGTCAAAAGGGAAAACAGACCAAGACAACTTTCAAATCCAAGCAAGTGGTTTCTACATCAAGACCACTTCAATTGTTGCATATGGATCTTTTCGGTCCATCGAGAACAAAAAGCTTCGGAGGTAATTTCTACGCCTTAGTTATTGTTGATAATTTCTCTCGATACACTTGGACATTGATTTTAGTGCAGAAAAGTGATGCTTTTAAAGCATTCAAGAAGTATGCAAAGCAAATTCAGAATGAGAAATCACTCACCATAGCCTCTATAAGAAGCGATCACGGTGGAGAATTCCAAAACTCAGACTTTGAAGAATTTTGCGAAGATTATGGAATTTCTCATAATTTTTCAGCACCAAGGACACCTCAACAAAACGGTGTCGTAGAATGGAAGAATAGATCACTGGTAGAGCTTGCAAGGACAATGCTCAGCGATGCAAATCTTCCTAAATATTTTTGGGCAGATGCAGTTAGTACAGCATGCTTCGTAAGCAACCGTGTCAATATTCGACCACTCCTCAAAAAGACTCCGTATGAGTTGTTCAAGGTAAGAAAACCGAATGTAGCATTTTTCCACATATTCGGATGCAAATGCTTTGTTCTCAACAACAACAAAGATAATCTCGGTAAGTTTGATGAGAAATCCGACGAAGGTATATTTCTTGGCTACTCTCTTTATAGTAAAGCATTTAGAATTTTTAATAAGAGAACACTTACTATTGAAGAATCCATTCATGTTTCGTTTGATGAGACTAACCCCTAGGAAGAGGATAATATTATTATGAATGATGATGATGATATAGTAGGTTCTCCACAACAACAAGAAGAGATTTCAAAGAATCAAGAAATACCACAAGAAGATGTCACTCAAATCATTGAAGAACATCAAGATCTTCCGAAAGAATGGAGAACGCATAGAGATCACCCAATAGATAAAGTTATTGGTGATATTAGCCAAGGTGTTGCAACTCGACTTAATCTAAAGGATGTTTGTCTCAACATGGCTTTTTTGTCTCAAATTGAACCAACCAAGATTGATGAAGCTTTAGGCGACGACCAATAGATTGTAGCGATGCAAGAAGAACTCAATCAATTCGAAAGGAATCAAGTTTGGAGTCTTGTACCAAGACCAGACCATAAGCACATCATAGGAACAAGATGGGTGTTCAAGAACAAACTTGACAAGAATGGGATCATAGTTCGTAACAAAGCAAGATTGGTCGCACAAGGCTACAACCAGGAGGAAGGAATTGATTTTGATGAAACGTTCGCTCCGGTAGCAAGGTTAGAAGCAATTAGATTACTACTTGCTTACGCTTGTTCTATGAATTTTCAGTTGTTCCAGATGGATGTCAAAAGCGCTTTCCTGAATGGGTACATTAATGAGGAAGTCTATGTCAAACAACCTCCGGGTTTTAAAGACTTCAAGAATCCCTCACATGTCTACAAACTGAAAAAGGCACTCTACGGACTAAAACAAGCACCAAGAGCATGGTATGACCGCCTTAGCAATTTCTTATGTGAGAAAGGATTTACAAAAGGAAAGGTTGACAAGACATTGTTCATAAAGAATATCAAAGGAAACACTTTATTGGTTCAAGTCTATGTCGACGACATCATCTTCGGATTAACAAACAAAGAGCTTTGTGAAGAATTCTCACTTATGATGCAAGGAGAGTTCGAGATGTCCATGATGGGAAAATTGAATTATTTTCTTGGACTACAAATCAAGCAAACTAAGGATGGCATCTTCCTCAACCAATCCAAGTATTGCAAGGAATTGTTGAAGAAATTCGATATGGATAGTTGCAAGGTAATGTCCACTCCTATGGGATCCGGAACGTACGTTGATCAAGATGAATTCGGTACTCCAGTTGATATAACAAAATATTAAGGTATGATTGGTTCATTACTATATTTGACGGCAAGCCGTCCTGACATTATGTTTAGCGTTTGTTTGTGTGCACGCTTTCAAGCAAGTCCGAAGGAATCGCATCTCACAGCCGTAAAGAGAATCATAAAGTATCTCAAAGGGACAATGAACGTCAGATTATGGTATCCTAAAGGTAGTATTTGTTCTTTAGTTGGTTACTCTGACGCTGACTATGCAGGATGTAAGACCGATAGAAAAAGCACAAGCGGTACATGTCACATTCTCGGGAATGCATTAGTGTCATGGGCCTGCAAGAAGCAAGCGTGTGTGGCACTCAGTACAGCTGAAGCGGAATATATTGCAGCAGGAAGTTGCTGTGCACAAATTCTGTGGCTCAAGCAACAACTCCTCGATTACGGTATAGATCTCGGCTGCATTCCTCTTAGATGTGATAATACAAGTGCCATCAATATTACAAAGAACCCGGTCATGCATTCAAGAACAAAACATATAGATATCCGGCATCACTTCCTTCGAGATCACGTATTGAATGGAGATGTAGATGTTACTTTTGTCGACACGCACAATTAACTCGCCGACATCTTCACCAAACCTTTGGCGAAAGAACCATTCTACAAAATTCGGCGAGAACTTGGGATTCTTGATGAAGGTGACATCTGACCTTTTCTCTAATATGTGTATGCATTATTTGTGTAGTGTTTTCATGTGTATGCATTCTGTTTTTTAAGTATTTTTCAAAAATTCGAGTGTGTTAATCGATTAACCATATGGGTTAACCGATTAACACTGTTAAATTTTCAATTCTGACTCAATTTTCTGATGTGTTAACCGATTAACCTATATGGTTAACCGATTAACACTGTTAAATTTTCTAAAAATCAGAAACGAAAATTAATTAAATTTTTGAAAATATTATATATGATAAATGCATTTTTTTATGTGGTCCATATTCTCTTAAGAATCCAAATCCATATCCAAAATCATATCCCCTCTTAAAGAGTTTTGTGGAACTTCCCTCTTCAAACCCTAACTTCTCTCTCCCACTCTCTAAAGTTGGATACTTCTTATAACCATCCCTACAACTTCTCAAACCCTAACTTCCTCAGAACCCACAACCTCAGTTCTCTCAAACTTTCATCCATGGCATCCTCATGCAAAGGAAAGGGAAAGCTTCCTGAGTATGCATCAGAATCTGATGACGACAGCATTCCAATGGAAACCACCAAAAAGAGGCGCATGGATTTCAAAGTTCGTGTTCGTCAACTTCTGCCGGTAAAGTACGTAAATCTTCGAGCTTTTCCTGCAATTTCTTTTGACTTTCCTACACTATTGGAATATCAGCGCATCGACAAGTTCGTCACCGAATCTGGTATTATTTATCCTGATCTTGTTAAAGCTTTTATGAGTAAGATGGATGTATATCTAGACATGGATGAGAACCACATGATCCGTTCCACCATTAGAGACCATGAGTTTGTTGAGAAATTATCCACCCTTGCTAGACACCTTAAGATTCCATCAAAAGGTTGCTTCCTGAGGAAAGGTGTAAACCATGTAGATGGACCCTGGGCAAATTATGATAAAATGGAGTATTACTATCATATTTGCAGGTTCCCAAAAGAAACAGTTATTGCAAACTCTCGCACCGCTCGTATGCTGTGCTATGCCAAGAATCTGATGGTATCTGATCGAATGCTTCATTACATTATCTGCTATGTCCTCATTCCAAAGGATTCCAACCACTCTCAGATTAATGACTTAGAGATGCAGCTTTTGTACGCAATCAAGAATCGCATAAGGGTCAATTGGATTCTGACCATCATGTATCATCTACAGCAGCAACTTCAGTGTATCACACGGTTACCGTATGCTCGGTTGATTTCTAGAATCCTAGAATTAACTGAACTAGATCTCAACAGAGAACCATCCTCCAAGATGAAACCTACAACTAATGAGATCAATGAGATTAATACTGTCAAAAATACTGGAATCATCAAAGCGGCTGACGGTACCTACAGGTATACCGATGATGGTCCTGTCCATCACGCGTAGCCAATGCCTGAAGGGGGTCTTACAAGTGAGTTTCTCCATACAACCATGATGAACCAGCATCGAGAGTCAATGAATATGCATAGAGAGACCTCCCGAGCCATTGCCTCCCTCAGAAACCTCATTCTTAACCCTCCACATTCCAACACCCGAGTTGTGGACGAAGAGATTGAAGAAGAGGATGATAGTGAAGAAGAAGAAGAAGATGATGTGGATATGCCTGATGAGGATCTTTATAGAATATGTTGTTGTTGATGTCTTTTATTGCATTGTTTTCTAGTTTTTGCTGTTTATGCTTTCATTTATGTTTGAACTCTGTTTTAATTTGGCTTTGTAACTCGTACAATATTCGCAGTATTGCTATCTTTTAATTTCAATATGCTTTGCTTCCATTTTATTGTGATTGCTTGCATTATTGGTCTATCTAGTTTTTTTTTCTTGAAAGCTCCTTCCTTTTTGCTTATGACAAAGGGGGAGAAGAGCTTTGGCTTTCTTATGTCTATGTGTGCAAAATGTTTACCTATGTATTCGATAGGGGGAGTTCATGGACATAGGGGGAGAAAACAAGATCATTGCTAATCATCGTCAAAAATTGCACAAGATCATTTTGGTTGTCTTCATCAAAAAGGGGGAGACTGTAGAAGCAAGCTTCATCTCAAAGTTTTGATGACGTCAACATCAAGATCAAGAAGAATTCATCTGTGCAAAAAGGCAAACGCTTTCAAAAGACCAAGATCAAGTGGAATGGAAGTGATCAACACTCAAAGCTTCATGAACATTTGACTGATTAACTTTCATGTTTTGGACACAAGCTATGGTATATCAAAATTCATTAATTTAATTGATATACAAGTGTTCAACATATTTATCATTTGATCACACTGCATTAGCATATTTTTTAAACTATTAGAATTGGTATAACACTATTTTTAGAAGTATTTTTCTGAAAAATAGCAGTGTTAACCGATTAACCATATAGGTTAACCGGTTAGCCATTTCAAATTTTGAATATTTTGGTATAACGTTCAAGTGTTAACCGATTAACCATATAGGTTAACCGATTAACACTGAACGTATTTTGAAAAATGGCTTTGTTTCAAGTTCAAAAATGGTTTGAAAATTATACCAGTTCATATTTTGAAATGTACTCAAATATACCTGTTGGAAAAGGTGTATTTACACATATAAATTCTGAGTTTTTCAATTTTGAAAAAACCTCCAACATTCATTTTCAAATATTCTTAGAATCAAATTCACCATTTTCAAAATCCTTTCTAAGTGTTCATAATTGCATAAAAATTTCATATTCATCTGTTGAACAATTGTGTTGAAAATTATAAGAGTGGATTTTGATCATTTGGAGAAGATCAATTTTGACATTGATATTATTATTCACAAAACAAAATCATTACAAGTATTTGTATTCTGACTTGTGATCCAGGATTGTTGGACACAAGGGTGAGTGTTTACAAGAGGATTGTTCTTGTACACTTGTTGATTTTTTATTGTTTGATAGTAGGCCTCACCGGTTGATGGTGTGATAGGTTGAACTTTATTAAACAATAGTGAAAACTCTCTTTCGTGTTGAAAGGGGAGTGGAGTAGTCTCGGATTGTGAGGGGAACCACTATAAATCTTGGTGTCCACTGTCCTTTTACTTTCTACTGCTTTCATAACCAAGAACACAAACCAGTAAAATTTCAAGAAACCATAAAAACCGGAAAAAGTTCTAAAGTCCTAATTCACCCCCCCTCTTAGGCATACTCTGTACTTACAATTAACCCAGCTTATAGTTGTTTGTTGGGACGACCGTGGATTCACGCCGCTGGGGCAGTAACTTCCACCTTACATCAGAGAACGAAATTTGTTGTGAATGATAAGTTAGTGATTGTACACAGTAAAGAGGACCTAATGGTGAGCAATTTGTCATCATTTAAGTATATTGAAGCAGATGAGGGCGCGTTAGAAACTTCCTTTCAAGCACTCGAGATAGCTAATGCAGTGATGTTGGAAGAAACAGTGGCTAAGAGTGGTCCGTATTTTGCATCCGCTCAGAGCATCAAGTCTACACTAGAAGAAGGTACTCCTGCAGGTTGGGGAGAGGTCATTGAAGTGAAGCCAAAGATGGATCGCCAAGGGTTGGGTTACAAACCAACTCACGATGAAGCACCAACACATGACAAAGGACGCCCGAAGACTATACAAGAAGTATTCATCAGTGGAGGTTTCCAAATCAGTGTTGTGGAAGAAGATTTTAAAGATGAAGACCTGGAGCAGTTAGTGTATCATTGCAACACTGCCTTGAGCAACTGGGAAGCTATTGAGATTCCTTTGGTTTTTCCTGAGTCAAAGTAATTTGTTTGTTTTTCTTTTCTTGTTGTTGTTTTAAATCTCCATAGCCATGCCCAAGGCTATAGGAATGTTTTGTAAGGGCCCCGAGCTTTCAAGAAAATCAATGAAAATGAATTATTTTGTTAATTTCCTTGTGTTATTTCCTTTACTGCTTTTGCTTTCATTTTAAAAGAAAATGGCAATCTTAAAAAACCCAAAACAATTTTCTCTGTTATGTGTTGCATTCATCTTTGTGTGTTTTAATAAAATAAGCCATTCCAATGTGCAGTGATGTCCTAAAACCCATTGAATCCTATGACTTTGCATTCCCTCCGGACATTGATTCACCAATATACCAAGCTGAAGATGAGGATGAAGATTTTGAAATACTTGATGACCTGGTAAAGTTGGCACACCATGAGTATGCAGAGCTTCAACCCTACAAAGAACAGGTAGAAGTCATTAATCTTGGCACTGAAGAAGACAAGAAAGAAGTCAAGATTGGGGCAGCTCTAGGGGCAGAAGTCAAGCAGCAACTAGAAGAACTTTTGAAAGAATATGTGGATGTATTTGCTTGGTCATACCAGGATATGCCGGGTCTAGACACTGACATAGTGGTTCACAAGTTACCGCTTCAACCAGAATGCCCATCGGTTAAGCAAAAGCTCCGAAGAACAAGACCTGACATGGCTCTCAAGATTCGAGATGAGGTGAAAAAACAGATTGACGTCGGGTTCTTAGCAGTGTCCAAATACCCTGAATGGGTGGCCAATATTGTACCTGTACCGAAAAAGGATGGGAAAGTCAGAATGTGTGTGGATTACAGGGATCTAAACAAGGCCAGCCCGAAAGATGATTTCCCTTTGCCACATATCGATACGTTGGTGGATAATACGGCTCGTTTTGCAGTTTTCTCATTTATGGGTGGGTTCTCCGGTTACAATCAGATTAAGATGGATCCTGATGACATGGAAAAAACTACTTTCATTACACTGTGGGGGACTTATTGTTACAAAGTTATGCCTTTCGGTCTGAAGAACGCAGGTGCTACTTATCAAAGGGCCATGGTAACTTTATTTCATGATATGATGCACAAGGAGATAGAGGTATATGTTGATGACATGATAGCCAAATCTCAAAGCGAAGAGGACCATTTGGAACATCTTTTGAAATTGTTTAAGAGACTCAGAAAATATCAGTTGAGACTAAATCCAGCCAAGTGTACCTTTGGGGTAAGATCTGGGAAATTACTCGGTTTCATTGTCAGTCACCGAGGGATTGAAGTAGATCCAGACAAAGTACGAGCCATTCAAGACATGCCAGCTCCACAAACAGAAAAGCAAGTCAGAGGTTTTCTTTGAAGATTGAACTACATATCCAGATTTATTTCCAATATGATGCCTACTTGCGAGCCCATCTTCAAATTATTACGCAAGGACCAGACGGTTGTTTGGAATTCAGATTGTCAGCAAGCATTTGATAAGATCAAGGGTTACCTACAAGAGCCTCCGATCTTAATACCTCCTGTTCCAGAAAGACCTCTCTTCATGTATTTGACAGTGCTTGAGAATTCAATGGGTTGTATGTTAGGTCAGCAGGACGAGTCTGGACGAAAAGAACATGCGATCTATTATTTGAGTAAGAAGTTTACTGATTGTGAAAGTCGATATTCACTTCTGGAGAAAACTTGTTGTGCTTTGGCATCGGCGGACAAACGTTTGAGGCAGTACATGATTTGTCATGCCACTTTGTTGGTTTCAAAAATGGATCCAATAAAGTATATTTTTGATAAGCCTGCTCATACTAGAAGACTCGCCCGTTGGCATATGTTATTATTAGAATACGACATCCAGTACGTAGCCCAGAAGTCTATCAAGGGTAGTGTTTTGTCAGAATATCTTGCAGATCAACCAGTGGAAGATTATGAGTCTCTCAAATTTGATTTCCCAGATGAGGACATTATGTTAGTACAAGATTATGAAGAACCAAGTCTTGATGAGGGTCCGCCGGAAGGTCTTTGGTGTAAAGTGATGTTTGATGGTTCCTACAACTACAGTGGGCATGGCGTAGGCGCCGTTTTAATGAATCTGGAAGGAGGTTACACTCCATTCACAGTCAGGTTGGATTTTGACTGCACAAACAATATCGCTGAATATGAAGCCGACATTCTCGGACTCGAGGCAGCTATCGACCTCAAAATCAAACTTCATGAAGTCAGTGGGGATTCAACTTTGGTTATCTATCAGGTTACTGGAGAATGGGAAACTAGACATGAGAATTTGATCCCTTATAGAGCCTATATTGTCAAAATGATGGAGTATTTTGATGAAATCACTTTCAAGCATGTCCCGAGATCTGAAAATCACATTGCCGATGCCCTAGCCATGTTAGCCTCAATGTGGGAAGTCAGGGATGTCAATGATGCCACCCTCATTAGAATTGAATGCAAGACCGAGCCCGCTTACTGTCAGATGGTTGAAGAAAAGACTAATGATAAACCATGGTTCTATGACATAAAAAATTACCTGTTGAAACAAGAGTATCCAGCCGATGCTACATCACTTGACAAGAAAACTCTGAGATGATTAGCATCCAAGTTCTTTCTCAACAATGATGTGCTTTACAAAAGGAATCATGATATGGTCCTGCTTAGATGTGTTGACCAACGAGAAGCAGAGTTGTTAATGCAAGATGTTCACGAAGGAATGTTTGGTACTCATGCCAATGGATATGCTATGTCTAAAAAGATCTTGAGGTCTGGTTATTACTGGTTGACCTTAGAAGCTGACTGTATTCAATATGCCAGAAAGTGTCACAAGTGTCAGATTTATGCAGACAAGATGCATGTACCTCCAACGTTGCTAAATGTGTTGTCATCACCATGGTCTTTCTCTATGTGGGGCATTGATATGATTGGGGCAATTGAACCAAAAGCTTCTAACGGACACCGATTTATTCTGGTTGCTATTGACTATTTCACAAAGTGGGTTGAAGCCGCATCCTACACCAACGTTACTCGACAGGTGGTGGCCCGTTTCATAAAAAAGGAGATTATCTGTCGTTACGGAATTTCGAGCCGAATCATAACGGACAATGGTACTAATTTGAACAACAAAGTCATGAAAGAGTTGTGCGATGACTTCAAAATTGAACATCACAATTCTTCTCCTTATCGTCCTAAGATGAATGGAGCTGTAGAAGCTGCAAATAAAAAAATCAAAAAGATGTTGCAAAAGATGGTGAAAACTTACAAAGATTGGCATGAGATGCTGCCATTCGCCTTGCATGGGTACAGAACGTCTGTCCGCACTTCAACAGGGGCAACCCCGTTTTCTTTGGTATATGGAATGGATGCGGTACTTCCCATTGAGGTCGAGATACCTTCTTTGAGGGTCATAATGGAAACCAAGCTTGAAGAAGCAGAATGGGTGAGAGAAAGTTTTGATCAGTTGAATCTTATCGACGAAAATCGCATGTTTGCAATGTGTCATGGTTAGTTATATCAGAAGAGGATCAAGAGAGCTTTTGACAAGAAAGTTCGCGTCCGCAAATTCCGCGAAGGGGAACTTGTACTCAAAAAGATTTTACCAGTTCATAAAGACGCACGGGGAAAGTGGATACCTAACTATGACGGCCCGTTTGTTGTGAAAACAGTCTTCTCAGGAGGCTCATTGATTCTCACTACCATGGATGGAGAGCAGCTTGCTCATCCAGTGAATTCTGATGCAGTACGAAAATATTACGCCTAAAAAGAACCCGATAAGTCGAAAACTCGCAAAGAGCAACTTATGCAAAAGTTAGGGCGGAAAGAAATAAAAAGAAGAAGAGAGAAAAAGAAAATTGAAATCTCGCTAAGTTGAAAACCCGAAAGGGCAGCTTAGGCAAAAATGAGCGTCCCGGTGGATTGAAAACCTGAAAGGGAGGTCCAGGCAAAAGTTAGGGACAAAGGCGTTTCACTGCATCAGAAGAGTTGTCACTACTTCAAAAGGTTGTCACCATTGCAGAAGGTTGTACAGGAGATCCACTTCCAACTGCTCTCGTCAGAAGCAAGGATTTGGGGGATTTTAGTCTTTAGGAATGGATGGCCATGGGATTCAATGTAACCTTATCCACGTTGCCAATTTTTCACTTGTAAAATTTCTATGGAATTTTGTCATTTGCAAGATTTCATTCTTGAATAAAATCAGTTTTGAACCTTTCTTTCCTTTGCAACTTTATCATTTCCTTTATTTTCTTTGTTATGCAAAATGTTGTTCGTTGATCAATGATAGTTTTGAAAGCATTAGGGTCAAATTATTTGAATAAAACTTGAAAAGATTAACAAAAAAACTTCAACTCATGGAAAAGTCGAGGAAAATCATACTTCCCCGAAATGCTCAGGGTAGCGGAAGCTTTGATATGCAATCCAAATTACATTCCCCAACGAAGTGTAAGCAAGTCGAACTGTTGATTTCCCTTTGATCATGTGTGGGTATCAAACCTTGAAGACTGTTTTCTCAAGGAACTTCTTATGATAATATGAAGACTCATCCCAGTAGAAGATGTCTGGGCACTTGAATTTACTTTGTCATCTCTGAATAGCTTGTTTAAAGCTCTGCTCCCCTATCGAGAATGGATCTATTTGTCAAGACCGCATACACCTTTTCAGCCAGGGTTCGGTGTGATTCATTTTGTCTCTCGAGTTCGGTGTGCTATCTGTCGATTCCCCGTGAATGACCGATCACTACTAGCGAACTTCCGCCTAAAAATCCAGTCGTAACTGGCACTGTCTTAAATCCACTTGTTGGTATCCCTAATTCGGTCGTCACCACCTTTTTCCTTTAAAGTCCAGTCGTAACAGGTAATGTTCGAAATCTAATCGTCATTGGTATTCTTTTGGTCGTCACCATATTTTCCTTTGAAACCCAATCATAATTGGCGTTGTCTTAACTCCACTCGTTATTACCTTTTGGTTCGGTTGTTACCAACCTTTTCCCTCTGAAGTCTAGTCATCAATAGTGAATCCCCTGTGAAGTTTGGTCGTTACTAGTTGATTTTCCGTTTAAGTCCAGTCGTAACTGGCAGATGTTCAAAATCCAATTGTCATTGGTATCTTGTTGGTTGTCACCAACCTTCCCCATGGAAGTCCAGTCACAATTGGCATCACATGGAATCCAATCGTTATTGGTGTTTTCTGGTTTGGTCGTTACCAACCTCCCCAGCTAAAGCCTAGTAGCTTGCTAGCATTCTCGTAACCACATGTGTTGGTATACCCTGATTTGGTCGTCACCATGTATTTATTCCGAAGTCCAGTCGTAAATGGCATTGTGTGAAATCCAATCGTCATTGGTACCCTGACTTGGTTGTTACCAATCTCCTCTAAGTCCAGTGGTTACTAGCATTGCTTGAAATTTAGTCGTCCCCAATTTCCCCAGTCGAAGTTCTGTATTACCGGTTGGATTTGAAATTTCATTTGTTGTTATCTCAGGTTGGTCGCTACCATTACCTCTAGGAAGTCTAGTGGTTGCTAGCCTTGCCTGAGCCATTTGTTAAAACTGGGCGACATCATTGCCCCCAGCGAGACCTTTTTCCAGACAAGTCTCGGAGATCTAGTCGTCACTAGTATCCCCAATATGTTTTGCCTTTGTTTCTAGTCCATTCCTGAAGATCCCGTTTGAACTCTTCACTATAGGAAGCTCCTCATATGATCATCCCTAGTGAGGTTCGTGTTTTAATTTCCCCAGTAAAAAGTCGCTCGTGTACCCGGTGGAAATCTACCTCGTTCCCCGGTGAAGTGTTTGCTTTTCCCCAGTAAGATTGTCATCTTCAATAGACTTTGCGCATCCTCATGTGAAAGTTTTCCTCTCAGTTACCACCAGTCATGTTTGAACTATTTATTGTTATACCTCGGTATTCCCCAGTGTCGGATTCACAATGCCAGGTCCCCGCGAGTAGTTACTCGTTGTTTTCTTTTTCTGTCTTCTGCATATGTCTTGCATCCAAGCATCATGAAGCATCATTTAGAATTCATGACATATCATGACCTGTCCTTTTGCATATCATCGGATCTAAGGGACAAAATTTTCGGTTTTCTATATTTAAATACCTTTCACTGCGATTCTACGAGGATCATCATCCCTCAGTTCCATCTAGTGAAGATATTTAAATAGGGGCAACTGTTGCACCCCAAATTTTGGCCCCTTAGATTCTCATTATCATTTTAGTAGCATACTCATGAATTATCTAACCTTAACCTAGTGCAAGTTTGTCTTTGTCAAATTACAGATGAATCAGGGTTTCGTGCAGTCAAAATCGAAGCTTCAGGGTTTGTGATTAGTCAATTTTTTGGGCTCATTCAATTAGGAAACAAGGTCAAGGGTATCATATAATGTCAATTGAGAAGCCAATTTGAGGTTGTTACCCTAGAATTCAGAACAGTGCATTTTAGAGCACCCGATTAGGGTTTTTGACTAGTAAAAGTCAACTGTAGTTTGACTTTGATGTTGGAAGATGTTTAAATGGTCGGATTATGATTCATGGAGTTCATATAGCTTAATAAAGTTCATCCAAGAAGTTTCAAAGTCTCAGGAGGCCCAGAATGTCAACAAGCGACTCGGTAATCACCGATCGGTCGTACGGTTGACCGAAAAGTGAACTCTCCAAATTTTAGGAATTGGACTTCAAGTTGTGAAACAAAATTGTTCCTTATGTCATATTGGACTTGCATATAAATTTTCATGACCATTGGATCAAGGATGAAGGAGTAATCGAAAAATCGGGAAATTAGGGTTTTGAAAGGGGCTAAACCATAACTCCTTAATCACACATCCAATTGAGTTGGTTCAAAGCTCATTTGGAAGCTCTTGACAAGTCCTACAAAAGTCCATAAGTGGTCCATGTTCAGAAAATGCATAGATTTGGAGTTATGATCAAATTCATTTCTAGAGGGGAAAAGACTTCACTCTTTCCATTCTTTGCTCTCAATTCACAAAATTGCAAAATTGCAAAATCACCAAAAACCATCACTCTTTCCATTCTTTGCTCTCAATTCACAAAATTGCAAAATCACCAAAAACCTCCAAAATCTGTCTTGGAAAGTTCAACACCCAAAACCATTTCCAACCATTCTAAACTTTCAAATGTCATCCACACAGTCTATAAACATAATATAGAAGGTGTCCAAACCATTAAACCTCTCAAAAACCTCATTTTGCAAAAAGTCAACTTCTACATCAAGATACTTTGACCAAAAGCTACAAATGCTACCAATTCTTGTTCTAAGCATTTACTTAGTTTTTTAATCACTCAAACACCTCTTATATATTGTTTTTCAACTGTCCAAAGTGTTAGAATTCATTGGTGAGACCTATTTCTCCAACTGTCCTTGTATTTGCACATTGCTTCAAGAGGAAGAAAGGTCTCAAGTCGAGGAAGTTGAAGTTCTCTGGGTTTCTTGGTATTTTCACTTGTTCAAAGCTATCTACAAGAGGTATGTCTTGATGAATCTTTCAATTAATATATATTTTCATGCTTGGTTCTGCTATACCATACCATGTATGTTTGTAGTTTGGTGTGTACATTGTTGGTTTTAAATACAATCATGTGATTGGGCTGTTTTTCAAAGTTTACTTCAGGCTTAAGCTTAATGTTCTCATGTTGTTTCCTTATTGTGAATTCAACTTAAATACCTCAGAGCTGTTTAGTATTGTTGTAAAGTTCATGAACTGGTCATAAAGTTTCACAGCCTAGAACTGTCATAGATTGAACCTTATTGCTGCCAGGATGTTCTTCATGAATTTAGAATATGGCAGTGATCCAGTTTGCTTGTGAATACATGTGTGGTTTAGGTGAGGGCTGTGACCAGAGGAGACATTCAGGTTTGGTTATGTCACCTCTGTTGATAGGGTTGTTGACCCCTTGAACTATCTTGACATTTTCTTTAGATTTAGTTTTATAATGTCAAGATCTTGGTTTTTAGATGGTTGTGCTGGGCAAGATATTTCATTATGCAGTGAAATGAATACTGTCATGAAAGGTAGGTTAGGACATTTGCTGTTAGAAATTGAACACTTTTGTTGTTTCATGCTAAAGTTTCATGAGGGCCTGATATTTGGAAATTAGTAAGCCCTGCTGTTTTAAGGTTGATTATGCCAAACATTTCTAGGCATTGTGTTGGTCATGTTTAATTGCTGATTCAGTTTGGTTTATTTAATAAGAATTGCATATAACTGTTAGAGTATCAATATTGGTGGATATAGTGTGATGTTGTTGTAAGACCTGCATGATATAGTGGCTGACTCCCATTTTTGGTCTGACTGCCCTTTGGACTTGACTTTGTGATACCAACCTCAGTGGTTCTGTTTAGGCCTGGGTGTATCTGGCTTATTTTTGGTTTGTTGCATTTTCACATTCTGGGTTTCAACAAGGTGTGTATGGGACTGTCTTCAAAATCATCCACTAGGGCTGCTATTTCTGTTTAGAATCACCAATAAAATTGTTGCCTCCTTACTGAAATCATGTGCATTGTTTGGTTTAGTTGTTGATGTCAAACTTGCTGTTATTAGAGGCACATTATTTCCATGAGGAGCTTACAAGCTGTTTGGTTTGGTTTTGTGTCAGAATTGGTTATAGGATCAATTCATGAGCAAGCTACTACACTGATGTGGCTGTTTACCATAAACCTAGAATTCACTCATCATAAGACTTACCCTCCTTTTGATATCAGTTCAGATTGGCTTGTTTTAGGAGTGTTTGAATTCTCTGTGTCAAAACTGACCAGACCTATCTCATGTGGCTGTCAACCTCTATTTCCATCAGAACCTCAGTTGTTGTCTTAGAATCTACATATGACTAGCTCAGGTGGCTGTTAACCTTTAGCAGCCTGTTGGAGGTTAGGGTGATTTGCTTAGAGTTTGAATTGGTAACTGTTATACAAGTAGGCTTTGTGTGCTTTTGTGAATGTTAATAGGGTTTGTATGTTTGGCTTCTAGTTTTGTCACTTACTGTTGAAGGCATGATGGGAGTCCATTAGTGAAGGTTGTTTGAAATAGCTGGGCATGACTATCTGCCTTGAAGTTGTTAAACACTCTAGCACTTTCAAAGGTCTATGTATTTGGTGTGTGTACAAATCTTAGGTTGGTGGCATTGTGGTTGAGAAGGTTTGCTGCCACTGTTTTGGCATTGTAGATCACTACACCTTTGTAAACCATCTCATTTCATTGACAGCTGGATGATTACATGGAAGAATTTGTTTCCTTGCTTTAATATCATTCATGAAGAATGTGTTTGCAAGTTGCACTGACATTTGTTAGAGTTTAGCAGGAAGAGGAGGGAACTGTTTTGATCATTTTGTATTTGGTCATAGCCAATTCATACTTTTCATTGCCATTCACATACACTATTTTGCTCACTTGGTTTTTTAATAACATCTTTTGTTGAAATCTCATCTAAACCACATTTCAAACTTGCACAAACAATCACTCACTGTCAAAGTCATTTGTTTTGACCATTGGACTCAAATGTGCATTTTCAAACATGCTACTTGCAACTCACATGCTAATTCTTACTTTGTGACTGTTAGAATCCATTTCTTGGTTAGAGTTGCTTCCTTAGCACATTTAGAAATTGCTCAGGCCTTTACATACCTTTGGCTGCGGCTGTCTTAATCTTGAGATACCAAAATGAATTTTTAAAACATTACACTTACATGATCATGCCATTATTCATTCTGTTGTGTTTTGATCCAAATCAACTGTTGGAATACATCAAGTACATCATTATTAAAATGTTCAAACCCTCATTTGATTCTTACAACAGCTGGTTCATGTCATGAGGATCAAAATGCATACCAACTGTTCAAAATGCATGTGTCTTCGAGTTTTCAAATATGAGCATATTCTGAGAAAAACAACATCACCATCGTGTTCCTCATGTTTTTCTGGTCAAGATTGATATAAATCTCATCGCGTTTGGTTAATAATCGAGAAAGTTACGAGTGAAAACGTAAATCATATTTTGAGTGTTATTCTTGCCCAGAAATTCAATGTGAGCATCCCTTATATATTTATATGGTGGCATCAATCAACGGATGTATAGCCACCCCAGTGGTAAGACTGTTAGAACACAGATTGGTTGTTAATAATATCTCTATGTTTTGATGATAACTATTATAAAATTTTGTATTTAAGAATTATATACTCTAAAATTTGCTTGAGAGTTTTTACTGCAGATAGTAAAGAAATTAACACTCCAGAAGCAAATCAGAATTGATCACAAGAAATTAGCTAGACTCTGAAGCGCCAGATGCACTCATTAGAAGATTCTGATTGCTGCCAACAGAAGATACTGAGCGTAGCCTCCAGAAGATTCTGAAGTAGAAGCTCCAGAAGGATCTGAAGCAGAAGGATCTGAAGAGGTAGCTCCAGAAGAATCTGAAGCAAGTCAGAAGCATCTGAAGCAAAGAAGAATTTTGTATGAAGAGTTTTTCAAAGCATAGTTTCTACAGAAGATTCTGAAAGTACTAAAGGTGTCAGTACTGAAGTTCTATTTCAAATATGCTCTGATATCTAACACGCTGAAAGCACACCTGCTGCAGAAGACTCTGATTCAGCAAGACTCTGATTATCATTAGAAGACTCTGACCCAATCAGACTCTGATGAACTTGCTGAAAACTGAAGAAGAAATATTCAAAGATTATATCCGTTGCAGTAAATCAAACGTCTCTTTACTTATTTATGCTAGACATAAGAACACAGACAAAAAGGATTTTTCTGTGCTTTCTTCTTCTAGGAAAGGTCACTTGATGTGAAGACAAAAAGGCTCAGACCTTTTTGGACACTCTTCTCAACGTGCAGCTCACCTTGGATCAGCTGCCTATAAAAGCAAGACTCCACCAAATTCTTCAGTTGACGTTTTTGTTGAAAAGAAATTAAAACACTCAAGCTCTCATACTTTCATATTCTTTCTAAGAACTTATTTCATTGTACTTAAACTTAAGAGAAATATCACAGTTGTGATTAAAGCTTTTTAGAAGCATTCTTACTCTTGTAATAGTTTTACATTGATTGTAAAAGATTTCCTTAAGAGGATTCAGTTGGAATCAGTAGCTCTTGAGAAGACTAAGAACAAGTGTTCTTAGGTGTTACTATTGTAATCTGTTTGATTAAATAGTGGATTAAGTCCTTGATTGAGAAAGGCAAATCACTCTAGGAAGAGTGGACTGGAGTAGTTGAGTTCAACGAACCAGGATAAAAATACTTGAGTTTTTATTCTAAGTTTTAATCTTTCATACTTATTCAACCCCCCTTCTAAGTATTATATCACCTTCAAAGACCATATGCCAAAACATGCCTTTGACCTTGCAAGCCTGAGTTCGACCCCTGAGGAGGGCAACTCTTTTATTATTTTTTGTCATTTTTCACTCCATTTTCAAAAATTCATATCTCTCTCAATTTTAATCGTTTTTCACCCGTTCTTTTTTCATTATGTTCATCTTGATGTATACTTTCATGCAGATTTTTTATTTTCATGTTTGACTAAATTTTCATCTCTTTTGACTCCATGCAAGTTAAGTGCATTTTACGTTCGTTTACGCATGTGCAGATGAATTTTTCTTTGGTTACACTTGAATCTGTTTATGATACTTGCTTGTATTCATATCCTTACATATTAGTTAACATGCTAGGATTTTATTTTTGGTTGTTACCATGTTTATTTTGTCCCCTCTGTTAAATTTAATTAAACTCGATATGTCGTCACAGTTCCTGTTAATTCATCTGCTTTGATTGTCACCATGAATATGCCTTTATCATGTTGTTATTTTAATTGTTAAGTTTGTCTTCTTTCCCCGAGTGATGAAGCTTGTTAGCTCCCATCCTGTTGCCCCCCCTGTCTACTTCCAAAGGAAAAGTCTGTCCATTTGACCCTCATGTCATGGATACATCTCTTATCCCTCTCTTGACTTTGTTAAGTCACTTTAACCCTAGATTAGAAGCCATTAGACTTTGCTTCAAGTCTAAGAAACCCACCTGTACTAGGAGTGTTCTTCAACTAGAACCCTACGAAAGTGTTTGTCAACTCTGTGTAAGAATCATTGTCATGATTTCTTACTTCCCCTTTTGAATATTACAACTTAGAATAGGGAGTTTTGTCAAACTCCACACAAACATTGTCATGTTTGTCCCCCCCCCTGAACCTTGATCACAATCAAGTGTTCTTCTCCCCTTGTGAGGTGAACTACGATTGCTCTGATTCTATCCTAGTTAGGATACGTAGGCAGAAGATGCAACGTCTTTGTGAGCAAAACTTAGAAAACCAATTAGGTCTCTACTTATCTTTACACTCAAATCCCAATCCTAAATCCATAGTACATATTTCACACTTAGCAAGCAATCAAACAAAAGGTTCCTGTAGAGTACTACAGATGCTTAGTGTAACGCCCCATATTGCTTTCAGGATTACCGACTGACCCCACAAACCAACACGGGTCTTTTCAGCATGCTTTTTCCTCACTCACATGCTTTCCAGAAAACTTCACAGAAGGTCACCCATCCCAGAATTGCTCCAAGTCAAGCACGCTTAACTATGGAGTTCTTATGAACGGGCAACCGAAAAGAAGATGCATCTTGTTGGTATAGGTAGTACCAATTAATCCTTATAAGCCTCCATTTAACCATGCAGTCCCATACCTGCATAGCCTCAGGATCCCTCTCATTCGGATGTGAATTCGGTTTTCCCCTAGAAGCTGCTAGGAGTGTCTCATTGTCATGCCTCATGACACCGACAACCACTCCCTCGCCCACGGGTGTTACATGTAACCACCGTCCTCTTTCACCTTAGGTGTTACATGCCCACCAGCTTCCGCTTGGTTCGTCCCCGAACCACATCGTACTGGGAGAGGTATGACTCTGATACCATTTGTAACGCCCCATATTGCTTTTAGGATTACCGACTGACCCCACAAACCAACACGGGTCTTTTCAGCATGCTTTTTCCTCACTCACATGCTTTCCAGGAAACTTCCCAGAAGGTCACCCATCCCAGAATTGCTCCAAGTCAAGCACGCTTAACTATGGAGTTCTTATGAACGGGCTACCGAAAAGAAGATGCATCTTGTTGGTATAGGTAGTACCAATTAATCCTTATAAGCCTTCATTTAACCATGCAGTCCCATACCTGCATAGCCTCAGGATCCCTCTCATTCGGATGTAAATTCGGTTTTCCCCTTGAAGCTGCTAGGAGTGTCTCATTGTCATGCCTCATGACACCGACAACCACTCCCTCGCCCACGGGTGTTACATGTAACCACCGTCCTCTTTCACCTCAGGTGTTACATGGGTATCAGAGCCATACTCTCCCAGTACGATGTGGTTCGGGGACGAACCAAGCGGAAGCTGGTGGGCATGTAACACCTAAGGTGAAAGAGGATGGTGGTTACATGTAACACCCGTGGGAGAGGGAGTGGTTGTCGGTGTCATGAGGCATGACAATGAGACCCTCCTAGCAGCTTCTAGGGGAAAACCGAATTCACATCCGAATGAGAGGGATCCTGAGGCTATGCAGGTATGGGACTGCATGGTTAAATGAAGGCTTATAAGGATTAATTGGTACTACCTATACCAACAAGATGAATCTTCTTTTCGGTAGCCCGTTCATAAGAACTCCATAGTTAAGCATGCTTGACTTGGAGCAATTCTGGGATGGGTGACCTTCTGGGAAGTTTCCTGGAAAGCATGTGAGTGAGGAAAAAGCATGCTGAAAAGGCCCGTGTTGGTTTGTGGGGTCAGTCGGTAATCCTAAAAGCAATATGGGGCGTTACACTTAGGGTGCTAACACTTTCCCTAGGTATAACCAACCCCCGATCCCCGAATCACTTAAGCGTTTTCGTTACATCGCGAAAAAGGTTTTTCTTTCTTTAGACCTTTCCTTTGGATAAAATAAAGTTCGGTTGTAAAAAGAATTAAGATTCAAGTTAATTTAATAGCTTGATATCCAATTTTCACCGCAACAAACACACTATGAGTCAAAGAGTCAACCCAGAGCCAACTCAGCTTGGCCTGAAACATAATTAGACGCCGGAGCTAGGGCTTCGGTCGTCTTCTTCGGCTAGCTCGCTAGAGCTCAGGCCTGAAAATAGAATAAAAATCCACAAATCTTGTACCAATTGAAAGCTCTCATTGCCAGGAACATGAATCCATCAATCATTTTACAAAAAGGTTCTTAAAAACATGCAAAAACAAGCCACGATTATCATGATGCACAAACTAAAAATGCACTAAACAGCCATGAAAACTACACAAACATTGCTTACATTGCGTAGGACTTCAGATGCACCCAGAATGCAACCTAAAAAATTCCTAAAATGGAGGTTTTATGTTGAAAAAGTTACCCAACAGAGTGGTTCCGTTGACCCTTCAAACCTCAAGCAAACTTCAGTTTAACACTTCCAAACGCTTCCTTGATCTTCACTGATGATGATTTGAACCAAAGATTGAAGAAACACCCAGGGAAATGTGAGATTTGAAGAAATGAAAGTTTTTTGAAATTTTGAAGTAATGCTCTCTTCTTTTCATGCAACCAGCTCTTCTGATGATTAGGGTAAGTTTCTTAGCTTTTATATGATGTACTTAAACATTCCATGCAGGGCCATAATGCTTTTATTGTGTGACTTGAAAAAAAATGCCAAAAAATTCCACTTCTTCACACACACGGGTTATGGCTCATACACTTCTTTTTGGGTCAGCATAGTGAACAATGGGATGTGTAGAAATGAAATGAATAGTTTTGGTGAATTGAGAAAAGGTTTTTGCAAGGTTTTGTATCATGACTTTTTAAAGGTATAAAGTTTGAAAAATGACCTATAACATGTACCTTTGTTGGTCCAAATGTGGTAAAGAGTAGCAATACCAATATTTGATGACATTAAGGTGTGAAAATGTTCAAAATGAGTTCAAATGCGGACTTGTAATTGAAGGTATCGAAATCATGTCCAAAAGTCCACTTTTCACCTTCAAAATGGCTTAAAAGATCATACCATTCATCAAATGCCATGGAAATAAAGTTCATGATGAAGTTAGGACAATATAACATAACTTTCATGTTCATTGAATTTGGATTTGAGGCCTTAAAGTTCATGGAATGGACCATTGAAATGAATGACCTATAATGAAGTTTCCAAATATACCCCTGCCTTGTGGAGATCATAACTTGAGCTTCACTAATGAGAATGATTACTTATAGGACTTTTTGGAAAGCTAAGATCATGAAGAACAACTTTCATGTTTACCTAAAAGTGAGGAGAAGCTTGATTCCATATAAAAAATGCCTTGGAAGTGATTTGACTTTGAGTTGACCAAAATTCTTTTCATCTGATAATACCAACTTGTTGACATCATAACTTGAGATGTACAAACTCAATGGATGAGTTATTGTACTCAAAAGAAAGATTGAAGGATGATGAAAAAGTCCCATGTTTTCTTGAAAATGAGATTTGTCGCTACTGCGAAAATAAGGTGCCGGCAAAACAGAAGATTCGCCACCTTTCGTTATTTATCCCACAGAAAGGGAAAGGAAACAATCGGGAAAACCTGACGAAAAGGCATAAGACAAGGTCATCGCAACCATGTCTGGGTTCGGGAGTCGGTTACGCAAGGGGAAGGTGTTAGCATCCCTCACGTCCGTTGTACTCAACGGGATCCACGCTTGTTGTGTTTATCTGATGGGTTGATTTAACTATCTACCTATCAAGGCTGGTCTAAAAAGAAAAGAAAAATGACTCAGAAAAGCATCGCGCTTCGTGCCTACGTATTCTCGTCAGAGAACGAGAAATCAGAGTCAACGTAGTTCAGCTAACTACGGGTAAAAGGATGGGGGAAGGTGGCTCGCCAATATGTCAGTATTGTGCCTACGTATTCTCAACAGGTGTGAGAGATCAGAGCTTATGTAGTTCGGGGTACTACGGGTAACCGGGGTGCTCTCGATCACACAGGGGTGAGACAAAGGATTGACGATACTAGCGTATGCATTCTAGCAGTTAGGTGTATGCTGCTCGACCATTGGAGACTTAGGCGTTACCTGTTTGCGGTAGAACGGACATAGTATATCGGGGTTTAAAGGTATGGAAACCTACGGGACTTAGAACTACGTTCTGGTCTCAATTGCGCTAGGGCAAGAGAAAGGGAAATCAGTCGTCAGCGGGAAAGTCTCGATCCCACGGAAGCGAGTGAACAGAGAAGTTAGTTGTTAGTCTGCTCGCTAGGATATCACATCCTATGCCTACATATTCTCGTCTGGTACGAGAAATCAGAGCAGTTGTAGTTCAACTAACTACAGGAAAGAGGAGAAGGAAACACAGCTGTCAAGTAGGTGAAACGTAAAGTAACTAGATGCAGATGCGATGCAACAATACAAGCAGAAGGAGGAGGCCTCAAATTCTAATGCAAACACGGGATGAAAACAGATATGCCCAGAGAAAACACACAAGCAAAGCGAGACAGGCTCGACCTTTAGTGCAAACATGACATGTAAGAAAGCAGAGAAACAATCAAGCAAAGGGAGACAAGCTCAACCTTTCATGCAAACAAGCAAAGGGAGACTAGCTCAACCTTTCAATGCAGTCATGCACCTAAACAAAAGTCTCTACTCATGCAGTTCTATCCTAATGCAACAAGCAAATCAATCAAACAGGAGGAAGATAGTACAAACCAAAGGAATGAACTATACTGATGAATGTCAATCCAAGGCTCGAACTCTTGAGGAATGCACAGAATCCAACCAAGGGAAGGATTAGGCTCTCCCAAGAGGGATCCTCATCATGACTTGAAAGAGGAAGATAGTATAAACCAAAGGAATATACTATATTGATAGATGTCAATCCAAAGCTCAACCTCCTGACGAATGCACAGAATCCAACCAAGGGAAGGATTAGGCTCTCCCAAGAGAGATCTTCATCATGACTTGAAGGAGAAAGATAGTGCAAACCAATGTAATGTACTATACTGAAGGATGTCAATCCAAAGCTCAACCTCCTGAGGAATGCACAGAATCCAACCAAGGGAAGGATTAGGCTCTCCCAAGAGAGATCTTCATCATGACTTGAAGGAGAAAGATAGTGCAAACCAATGGAATGTACTATACTGAAGGATGTCAACTTATGTACTAAAGGTTAATGGGAATATTGGATGCTTAAAGTTGGCTAAAAGTTCATTTATTAGGCCAAACTATGAGAAGGTGCAATCATGAATACACAAACTTTGGTCAGAAAGTAAAATGTGGGAAAAATAGGAAATCGGGTCCTAAAATCTTGCTAAAATTCCTAGATGATCCTAAATGTGTTAACAATCTACGGTTAAAGTTTCAATTTCAAAATATAAACCTAAGGGTACTAAAGGAAAGCTAAGTCAAGATGTATGCTATGGGAGATTCACATGGGGAAGGCTCTAAAGATATGCCTCAAAACCTATTCAAATGGAATCTAAAAAATGCAATAAAAATACTACACTATTCTACAATGTGTTAACATTCACCATACAAATAATCAGAGATTAATATGAATTAGTGAAAGAGAAATAAAATCATAAAGCACAACATGTAATTTCTCAACTATTAAAAACATATTAAAATGGGAAATATGCAATTAATTGAAAAGTGCACGGAAATTGGAATTAAAAAATATGACAAAATTCTAAACATGTTAAACTAGCTACATGATTTATTTCAAGATTTATTGAGATGATTTCATGTTTTTTCTGAATTAAAACTAAACAGTCATTAATTAAAAAACATAAGGAAAATGCAATTAAATGAAGACTAGAAGGGGTGTAACGAGTACTGTTCCAGCGTGTATCATCGTTTGGGCCTAACGGAAGGGGGTGGGGATAGCGAGATGACTAAGGCCCAGCTGAGTTTCAAGTGAAACTCAGCATTTCACTATGCAATGCCAAGCCAAGTGAAAGGGCCACACATGAAATTAGATCCCAGTCGTGCGATGGAGTTACCTAGTCCACTATCCACGCGCGATCGGACGACTATTGAACAATCTAGCAATTTTAAATACAAAACGGAGGGATTTACTCGCGGTGGTTGGGGTGGCGGCTGGAGAAGATCCGGTCATCTTCTCCGGCGGGATGAACAGTGACTGGTTTTGAAAACTCAACAAAATCTCACATTTTTTATACCGTTTTCTTCGTCTCACTTCCTAGATTGAAAATATCCTATTCTTTTTCATTATTATCCAATATCTAGGGAGAAATGTAAACAACAAGATAGGGTGTAATTTTCTAAAGTTTCAAGAAATCTAACCAAACTAATCCTAAAAGCTTCTACCTATCCTAAGGATTATAATTATGTGAAAATGGCGCCTAAATTCAACACAAACAGAGAGCGTGGATGAAAAATAAGAACCTTGTTTGGAGCTTCAATGGTGGCTTGAGATGTTGTTGAAGCTTCACGAAAAGTGTCCAGAATCATTCCATAATCATCATGGAAGCTTCTACAATGCTTAATCTTGTTTGAAAATGTATAAAACTCTAAATTCGAAAATCAATTTTTCACCACTTTTTCACCATGAATTTCTGTTGTAACTGCCTCCAAAATCTGTTATGGCTGTTGGGAAATGATCATAGGAATATATAGAATGAGCTTGGATACTTTTGAAGCCCAATAGAAGCTTGTAATAGTCCAACTCAAAATCAAAGTTTTTGATTATGGAGCTTTATGGAAATGGTGAAAGCAGAGCCAACCAGCTTGTAATTTGATTCATATCAGTTCCTTATGATGCAAGGATCATGTGTGGCTGAGATTGATTCCTTGAAAATGAATGGATGGTGGATTTCCATTATGTTGCTTAAAGATGAAGAAACCATGAAATTGGCATAGCAAATGACTTCAAAATGGATTTCTGATTTTTCCATTGTTCTTAAAACATCAATTGCACTCAAAAAATGTACCAACATGACATGAATTGTTTCCAAAATGAATTCACTTGAATTAGCCCTTTTCAAGCTTCCTTTCATGAATTTTTTCCATACATTTTCTTATCCAAACCATATCAATGATTCCTTGAGGTTTGATTGAACAAATAATCCCATTTGGAGCAACTTTCAAGTTGGCAAGATTTTCATTTGAGGTATGCAAAGTGGTGAACTTGACCTATAGAGAAAATGACCTGTAATCTTACTTTCCCAAAATACCATTGACTTGTAAGTCTCATATCTTGAGTTCTACAAATCCAAATGAGGACTTCTAGTACTCTTTGGAAAGCTAATATTATGAGGAACAATATTCATGTTTTTCAAAAGTTGAGGAGAAACATCCTTATAGCTCAAAAATGTCTTGGAAGTTTGTCGACTTTCAAGTACCAAAATCATATTCATCTAATGACCTGTAACTTGTCTGCCTCATAACTTGAGTTCTAGAAATCTAATGAATGACTTCTAATACTCAAATTAAAGGTATGAACATGATCTACAAGTCTCATGTGGATATCAAGATGAGATGAAACTTGTATCTTGAATTGTGTGGCCTTGAAGTTAGGCACTGAAATAGGGGATTTTACACTGTCAAGCTTAGAAACCCTATCTCAATAACTTCTCACACTCTTGAATATTGATGAATTGATATTTAAATGATCTCTTAAGTGTCTAAACACAACATTACATGATCATAGTTGCTTGGAATTGAGTCTTAATCTCCTCAAGACTCACAGTTGACTGAGGGTTGACCAGGTGAAAACACTAGCTGTACCAATCTACGTTGTGGCCTCTTGCACTTTGCATAACGACTTAAATAAGCTCCATAATGACTCTCAAGACCTCTTATGAGCTCTTACAATGCTTCATACCAATATCCATAAACTCACAATCATCTGGTGATCTTTTCATAGCCTCCAAGATAGGAGGTACAACCATATACATTCCTTTGACTTTTCTGATGGTGATGAGCTCTTGCATAGCTTGAATGCAACCCCTTGATTAGGCTTGGACTTTGGATGACCTCTTCTTGATAAGCACAACTCCTTGATCCCTTATAAATGGATGATGGTGTGCAAATGTTAATGCAATGAAATGCAATGCTGATGCTATATGAATGCAGTGAAACAAAAGCCAGTAAAAGAAAAAGGTTGGGAAAATTTTGGGGTGCAACAACTGCCCCTATTCAAACGGCTTAGACCTGAAGGGTTGAGAAGCGAATGGATTTCAAACATTCAAAGGTAGAAGACGATTGAATACCAAAGAACCCGGAAATTTGCCAACCGCACAAGTAAACAATACCCTGATTGGTAGGAAAATCTTCGGAAACTGAAATGACAGTTGCACGACAAATGGCTGGAGAATTACTCTCAAATCTCCGTCAGGATGATCATCTGATTTCGCTGTAGAACTTTATCCTCAAGTCATCAAGGGATCACCAGTTACACGGTAATTGGTGATTTGCCAACCTGCAGAAATAAACTGCAAAACTGATTGGGAACGAACATCCAAAAAACTGAACACAGTTGCACGGCAACAAATTGACTGCTCATCAGATACAAAACACATAACCTCATTGTCAGTCATCTGTGTAACGCCACAGACACCGAACCCACAGGCCGGATCAACATGCACTTGATCCTTTCACTTCGTCAGAAAGAGAACAATACTCACATCGTCTAAAGAAAGACGGGAAGAAAGCCACCACGCTCACATCATCTGAGGGTAAACAGTAACAAATCTGAACTCACATCGTCTAAAGAAAGACGGAAAGACTCCAATACTCACATCATCTAAAGAAAGACGGGAAGAAGAACTTGTCCGAAGAACCACATCGTCAATACGAATCGGCAGAAAGAAAGATCAAATCGATGATTACGTCAACAAGCTTCGCAACTATTCAGCAAACTTTTGAATCCTTTCGTCCATAAGAACTGATGAAAAGGAAATATATTCAAAGGGCCACATCGTCAATAGGAATTGACAGTAAGAGAACCATCTTCAAAGAGCCATATCGTCAATAGGAATCGACGACATGAAAACTAAACATTCTTCAGAGAGCCACGACATCAATAGGAATTGACAGCACGAAAACCTTCTTAGAACAACATCTCATCCAATAAACTGAAATAAAACCATATCCGACACTCACATCGTCTAAGGATAGACGGAGAGTAAACCATCTGAAGTTCGTCTTGGAATCTCACGTCATCCAAGGATAGACGGAGAGAAACTAATATCCAAAATCCAAATCATTGAATGCTGAACAACCAGAAGATCGTATTCACGACTCACGTCGTCTAAGGATAGACGGTAAGAAGACTTGTTGGGGAGACACATCGTTAATAGGGATTAACGGAAAGAGAACCTGGTCGTAGATACACATCGTTAATAGAGATTAACGGTAAAAGAATCAGTTGACATCAGATGACTGATGGACAAAGGAACTCTGCTTGGGGATGTCATCATCAGAGGACTGATGGGAAAAACATAACCGTCGTATGATCTGAACCCGAGAGAAAGTAAGCTGATGAGCTGCCTGAACACAACTGCTGGATAAATGCCCCTGTATCAACCGCATGGTGATTCACATTGCCACGAGAGGCTAATAACAAACTGGCTTATGCTTCGTATGCATATGCGTATGTTTGAATGGTGTAATGCTCTGTACGATGGAAATGCTACGCATTTGAGGATGAAATACAAATATGATGCAAATATGATGATATATGCAAAGATGCAAATGCAGGCTCGGGCTGCTGGAGAAAAGTTGTACACAGAAGGACCGTTCCAGCAAAATAAATGCTGGAAAGGTGAAGCCAACTCCGCTGGGGATAACCGGGTATCACAGAATCATTCTAGAAAAATAAATGTTGGGAAGGTGAAGCCGACTCCGATGGGGGATAGCAGAAGGTGCCAAGTACGGTTGGACTCTTCTGGGGATGGCATACACGTGCCAATGATGATTGGGATTTTTACTGGGGGAGACAGACGAAGTCTTCCTGCATACCAATGTCAATTGGATTTTGGAATGATGCACCAACACGGATTGGGCTTCCTGACAATCACCAATAGGCCTCGGGCTTTAGGTTATCCACGATGGGTCAGGTACGACTGATGCTGGAAAATATCATGTCTGGATTCCAGGTTTCGGTTGAAGGGTCGAGGGATAGTAGCACGGCTTCCCGACATTCGTCTTGAACTTGCATGTTGATCAAACCTGCTTGAGTAGCTCTGATGATACGGAGAGGAACGATTCCTTTGCTTACATATTTGCCCCAGCTTGTGGGATCTCTGTGGGGATGTTCCTCGAAAAGAAAACTGCAATCTTTGCACCCTGATCTGCCTCAGCATCTTGATCCTCGAAGAGGTGCTTCGCATTAATTTCCCCATATGCAAGGAATAACTTCTGCACACTTAGGGCGGCATGCCCCTGTCTTGCAACGAATTTACCCCTGATTGGCTAATCTGTGGGGACATACCTTGGTTGTCCTCGAGAGATTCACGGAATCTCGACGTAGCTGCTTCAAATTAACTGACTTCTGGATGGCTGACTCCCATGCTATGATCGTTTGACGTAGCTTGCTCCGGTTCACCGCAATTCAGGCATTCTGCATTCTATTCTGATCAGACTTTCCATTGCAGAAACTTTCCCGCTGTCAAGCGCTTACTCGCTAGTAAAACAAGTTGTTCTGCATAAAAGACATATCAAATGCAATGCATATGGCAGTTTTGAAATTCCAATCTGCTCACTGGAAAAAATTTTGTGACATAAAAGGTATGAATCATTCATTAACATGTCAACATTAATACAACACTGTAAGTAGAATCCTTTCTAGGAGTCGGTTTTGATGCGATCTTCACCGAAGTATGCTTTCGAAACAAACCTATTTCAATTAGGACTTTTAAAGGTTGTAACGTGGTCAGGTTCACGGTTTAAGAAAGAAAGGATAAAGGCTCAAAATTCATTTTAACCCACCCATTCTCCTTGATGTTCTCCAATCCTACGTTCAGCTAATTCAAACTTAGCGTTCACCTTTCAAAGGTTGAGTGGCGGTTCAAGAGATCACCCTTTTTCGAAGTGACAGTCACTCTCTTTTCGTCTTTCGGCGTCCAGAGCCACACGATTTCGTTCTTTTCGAAGATTTTTCTTTCGTAATCCTTTTCGCTTTTCGTTTTTTTTTCATTCCCTAACTTTTTCCTGGACTAAATCTTTTGAGTTTCTTCGATTTTAAAGTCCAACGGGATGCCCAATTTTTGCCTAAATCGCTTGTTTTCAAGATTCGACTTAGCGGGCTTTTTCCTTTGATTCTTTTCTTTCTTCTTTTTTTTTGAACAAATCGTATGACGACGGCTTGTCTGACTTGTTAAAGATATTGTGATTGTTTCACTCCTGATCGTCCAGGTTTAACCATCATGGTTTTTTAGGTACGACCTATAGCGGTGTGATTGATCCTCGAACGACCACTCCTTGTTGTAATTTGAACGCTTGGTCAAATTAACTGACACCTACCCTGCCACGGGTTATGATTGAGGGTTTTTCGTTCTTCAGAAAGAAACTCCTACTACTAGGCTCAAAGGGGTTAACAAGGGATTATCTTCCTTATATCTCCGGTGTTTGTGGATTGAAACAATGCCTGTACATCATCAACAGGTTTTTATTCAAAAGCATACATTCGGAAGCTTGCTTCTTTCAAAATTTCGTCATCCTCCCCGGATTCCACTTAAACAAGCGTTGGAAAATAAATGAAAGCAATAGAGCGAACACGAATGGATTAATTCAAAACATGCATATTTATTTCATTTATCAATATCAATTGAAAAATAACAAGTTTTACAAACAAAAATTGCATATAGACAGGAAAGAAACTACGAATGCAAAGAAATAACAGAACAAAACGAGAATTGCCAGCCTTCAGGAAACTGGGCTTTCACACTGGTTTGCTGCTGAGGGGAGCGACCCTTGAAGTCTTCAGACTCGATCAGAAGAGCGGTTGTTGTGAGGTCGACTCTGATTCGGGCTCCAATAGTTTCACTGTTGAGGAGCAGGGGGTTGCTGATTCTGAACGGCAGCAACATCTGGATATGGGGTTTGAATCATCGAGGATTCTCTCTATTCAGGCGCTTTCATCCTTAAGCTCAATCCCGGAACAGGCAGAAATTGCGGGCAAGGGGATTCGGACTTCAAAGACTGCAGGATATACTCCTGATCTTTCTCAGCTTCAGGTGAGGGAATGGGAACAAATTTTCCTGATGCCTTCATGCCGCCTGGCACAAATTCAATTGCTCTCGAATCAATCAAATCTTGAACCCTATGCTTAAAAGCTTTACAGTTCGTTACATCGTGCCCCGGTGATCCAGAATGGAATTTGCAATGGGCATTTACGTCCCAGCCGGGTGGTAGTTCCTTAGTCAACGGAACCATAAGCCGGGGTCTGACCAACTGAAGTTGGAGCAAGAGTTCCACCAACTGAGCATAATCCAAAGGGATTGGATCGAGGATTCTGTCAGATAGTTTCATCTTTTGACCAGATCTTCTAGGGTTGTCCTGAGAAACCTGACGTGGCCACTGACGGGAAATGTTTTGAGCTTCAAGCTGTGTAGAGGGTCTTGGTGGTCTATCATTCCTTGGTACAGGTTCTTCAGACACAAGTGGAACGAGCATCTTTGCTGGAGCTTCGGGTACCTAATCACTTTCTTTTCGGAGCTCGTTCCTCAACACTTCTGCCGTCAAACCCACCTGGGTCTTCAGCTGATGGTTTTCCTCTCTGAGCATCTGCATGTCCCTCATGAACTGCCCCATCTGGCCTCAAATCTCACTCAGCTCTGCTCGTACCTGTTCCATAGCCTTGTGGGGATTTCTGTAAACTTCCTGATCGGATATCCTGCAACAAACTAGTTAGCACAGGGAATATGATCAACGGTTCTGAGGTACCTGTTATGCAAAAATGTCATACAGAATACAAACACGTATGAATGCAACAGGGAAATAGCAATAGGGCAAGTAGGAACCCAAGATTCAAGCACAGGGATAACCATCACACAAATATGCATCATACAAGAGTAACTAGGTACAAACAGAGTGACCTCAACCAACAAGCCTGGTGATGGTCAACATGCAGTAATAAACAAATGCTACACAGGGAAACAACCCTCAACTGAGTCTTCAGTTTGATACTCTTCTGAACAAATGCTCTCGGTGAACTCTCCCATAACATGAACTGATACACCCACTTGGCTGGATAAAGGAAGATCGTTAATCTGAACACCCTGAGGCGTGACTGAGATTCTATCGGAATCCAGCTAAGTTTGAACTTGGCTCCTAAGCACCTTACAGTCTTCAGTTGAATGCCCCTGTGCCTCATCATGGTACTCACAGCGGACGTTGACATCAAAACCTGGCGGATACGGTGGAATCGCAGGATTAATTTCTTTGGGCACAATCAATCCACCATTAATCAAATCTGGCAACAACTGACTGTACGATACTGGCAACTGAGTAAACTGCCTTTCTGGTTTCCTCGGCCTTCGTCTGGCGTGTTGACGCGGTTGACGAAGATACGACTGTTGACTCTGGAGGGGAACAAATATCTGACATACAGACCCAACATATTGCTGACTCTGAATACTCGAAGTATCTGAACACTAGATCTGAGGTACTTGAGATTCTGGGATGACATCACTTTCTCTCTCCCATTCTTCTTGAGAACTGGCAACTGATTTACTTTCAGAAACTGAAGTATAAGGAATGTCTCGAATCTTTCCATTCTTGAGTCCGCTCTCAACACGTTCTCCTGTTATCACCAAGTCAGCGAAGTTCGACGCTCTACCACTGATCAACTTGTCAAAGTAATGGCCTTTCAAGGTACCCAGGAACATGTCCACCAACTCTCTGTCCAGAAGCGGGGGTTGAACACGAGCAGCAAATTCTCTCCATCTCTGCGCATATCCTCTGAAGGATTCATTGTCCGCTTGAGATAGTTCTTGCAACTGCACGCGACTAGGAGCCATGTCAAGGTTGTAGTCATACTACTTTACGAATGCATTGGCTAAATCTGACCATGATCGGATGCAATCACTTTTCAACTGCATATACCAACTCAAAGATGCTCCACTCAGACTATCCTGAAAACAGTGAATCATGAGCTGATCATTGGCGACATACGAAGTCATTTTTCTGCAGAACATTATCAAATGTAGCTTCGGGCAACTATCCCCTTTGTACTTCTCAAAATTTGGCATTTTGAACTTCGGAGGCATCACAAGACCGGGCACCAAACCCATGCTCGTAGCATTCAAATCAAGAGTATTCTGACTCATCAGAGCATCAAGCTTTTCCTCTAACAGCTGACATTTTCTCAAAAACTCAACAGTCTGCGGGTTCTCAGCATCAACCTTCGGAACAATCCTCTGAGGATCTGGCACAGGGAAAATGAAATTCTGGTAGTCCGTGTCGTGGAGAGAAGATGCATCTTTGTCTCTGAACGAAATCTGCACAGGCTGGGCTTGAGCAACATCATTCATCGAAATCCTCTGATCATTCGCCTCATCTCTAGTCATAGCTGCCACAGCTTCCATGAATTGACTCAACTGGTCTTTTAACAGTTCAAACTCTGCCCTAGTAACAACCAAGTTCTACTCTTCTGAGTTCATGATCCTAAAGCTAATTCAAGTTCAATGCGAATGTCAGGAAACCAACTGATGAAGCAGACAAACGATGGGTGAGCTCCCTGTTCCGGCTGAGGATGGATATGCAAAATGAAATGCAAATGCAGTACGATGCAAACATGCAAGATGCTAATGCACACACAAGGGATCAAAACTGATGCTTGTTGACTGAGAAAAAATCAAAGTACTGCCTTGACAAGAACATAGCACTGCTCTGATAATTAGGACCCACTGATACCAATGATACTGATTCATACTGTCAAGAAAAACCAGGTTGTCTGAAGGTAAAGGTTTCCTGTATAACCCCAGTCCCACTCAAAGGTATGGATCTATCCACTAATAAAGGTACCGCATCCTATGCATTCCTCAGCGTCACAGACTTTCAGTAAATGATGATACGTTCATCATTTCTAGTTTGGCATCATCACTCCCTGAAGAGGCCTCACTTAGCTGAGTCACAAATGATCGGTTCCTAGAGTCGACGATCCTCAGATCCAAAATCCTCTCGAGTCCAAAGGACCGATAGGAAGTCATCAAAGAGAACCTCGTCTGAGTGTGGATTACATGGGAACGGATGCAAGCAAAGTAAGTAGGTCCACCACTAATCCACTCTAATACTATGTATCTCTCAAGCCTAGGTCTGGCTTCTCACTCATCAGAATCAGTCCCTCCCACAACAACACAATAATGATATAATATAATGCTGAAAATAAAATGCGGGAAAATAAAGCTAAAGGTACAACAGGTATGTACAAAAACCAAAGAGAAAAACAAACAAGCGCTAGGATTGACTCGCACAAGGGATGGGAAACGGTCCCAGCATAGGGGATGGGAAAAGTCCCCAGCAGCTATAGATCCCCAGCAGAGTCGCCAGCTGCTGGGGATGACCCAGACAGCCAGGAGAAAAAAATCCAAGGCGAGACTCGCATAGGGAACCATCGCAGTCCCCAGCAGAGTCGCCAGTTGTCGCTACTGCAAAAATAAGGTGCCGACAAAACAGAAGAGTCGCCACCTTTCGTTATTTATCCCGCAGAAAGGGAAAGGAATTGATCAGAAAAACCTGACGAAAAGGTATAAGACTAGGTCATCGCAACCATGCTTGGGTTCGGGAGTCGGTTACGCAAGGGGAAGGTGTTAGCATCCCTCACGTTCGTTGTACTCAACGGGATCCACGCTTGTTGTGTTTATCTGATGGGCTGGTTTAACTATCTACCAATCAAGGCTGGTCTGAAAAGAAAAGAAAAATGACTCGGCAAAGCATCGCACTTCGTGCCTACGTATTCTCGTCAGGGAACGAGAAATCAGAGTCAACGTAGTTCGGCTAACTACGGGCAAAAGGTGGGGGAAGGTGGCTCGCCAATATGTCAGTATTGTGCCTACGTACTCTCAACAGGTGTGAGAGATCAGAGCTTATGTAGTTCGGGGTACTACGGGTAACCGGGGTGCTCTCGATCACACAGGGGTGAGAGAAAGGATTAACGATACTAACGTACGCATTCTAGCAGTTAGGTGTATACTGCTCGACCATTGGAGACTTAGGCGTTACCTGTTTGCGGTAGAAAGGACGTAGTATGTTGGGGTTTAAAGGTATTGGAACCTACGGGACTTAGAACTACGGTCTGGTCTCAATTGCGCTAGGGCAAGAGAAAGGGAAATCAGTCGTCAGCGGGAAAGTCTCGATCGCACGGAAGCGAGAGAACAGAGAAGTTAGTTGTTAGTGTGCTCGCTAGGATATTGCATACTATGCCTACATATTCTCGTCTGGTACGAGAAATCAGAGCAGCTATAGTTCAGCTAACTACAGGAAAGGGGAGAAGGAAACACAACTGTCAAGTAGGTGAAACGTAAAGTAACAGGATGCATATGCGATGCAACAGTACAAGTAGAAGGAGGAGGCCTCAACTTCTAATGCAAACACGGGATGAAAACATAGATGCACAAAGAAAGCACACAAGCAAAGGGAGACAGGCTCGATCTTTAGTGCAAACATGACAGGTAAGAAAGCAGAGAAACAATCAAGTAAAGGGAGACAAGCTCAACCTTTCATGCAAACAAGCAAAGGGAGACTAGCTCAACCTTTCAATGCAGTCATGCACCTAAACAAAAGTCTCTACTCATGCAGTTCTATCCTAATGCAACAAGCAAATCAATCAAACAGGAGGAAGATAGTATAAACCAAGGGAATGAACTATACTGATGAATGTCAATCCAAGGCTCGACCTCTTGAGGAATGCACAGAATCCAACCAAGGGAAGGATTAGGCTCTCCCAAGAGGGATCCTCATCATGACATGAAAGAGGAAGATAGTATAAACCAAAGGAATATACTATACTGATGGATGTCAATCCAAAGCTCAACCTCTTGAGGAATGCATAGAATCCAACCAAGGGAAGGATTAGGCTCTCCCAAGACAGATCTTCATCATGACTTGAAGGAGAAAGATAGTGCAAACCAATGGAATGTACTATATTGAAGGATGTCAATCCAAAGCTCAACCTCCTGAGGAATGCACATAATCTAACCAAGGGAAGGATTAGGCTCTCCCAAGAGAGATCTTCATCATGACTTGAAGAGATTGGAATGATAAGGCAAACTCAATCAAAGAACCCACACAAGGGATAGGAATCAATCACAAAAAGCTCTAAAGAAACCTTCCATGGTTATCTCTAAAAGAAGATTCATCCTAAGGGAACTTAATGGTATTCTAATGACTTGAAAATGGACCTAAAAAGGTGTCAACTTATGTACCAAAGGTTAATGGGAAGATTGGATGCTTAAAGTTGGCTAAAAGTTCATTTATTAGGCCAAACTATGAGAAGGTGCAATCATGAATACACAAACTTTGGTCAGAAAGTAAAATGTGGGAAAAATAGGAAATCCTAAAAATCTTGATACAATTCCTTGATGATCCTAAATGTGTTAACTATCTATGGTTAAAGTTTCAAGTCCAAACTATAATCCTAAGGGTACTAAAGGAAAGCTAAGTCAAGATGTATGCTATGGGAGATTCACATGAGGAAGGCTCTAAAGATATGCCTCAAAACCTATTCAAATGGAATCTAAAAAATGAAATAAAAATACTACACTATTCTACAATGTGTAAGCATTCACCATACAAAGAATCAGAGATTAATATGAATTATTGAAAGAGAAATAAAATCATAAAGCACAACATGTAATTTCTCATCTATTAAAAACATATTAAAATGGGAAATATGCAATTAATTGAAAAATGCATGGAAACTGGAATTAAAAAATATGACAAAATTCTAAACATGTTAAACTACCTACATGATTTATTTCAAGATTTATTGAGATCATTTTATATTTTTTCTGAATTAAAATTAAACCGTCATTAATTAAAAAACATAAGGAAAATGCAATTAAATGAAGACTAGAAGGGGTGTAACGAGTACTGTTCCAGCGTGTATCATTGTTTGGGCCTAACGGAAGGGGGTGGGGATAGCGAGATGACTAAGGCCCAGCTGAGTTTCAAGTGAAACTCAGCATTTCACTATGCAATGCCAAGCCATGTGAAAGGGCCACACATGAAATTAGATCCCAGTCGTGCGATGGAGTTACCTAGTCCACTATCCACGCGCGATCGGACGGCTATTGAACAATCTAGCAATTTTAAATACAAAACGGAGGGATTTACTCGCGGTGGTTGGGGTGGCGGCTGGAGAAGATCCGGTCATCTTCTCTGGCGGGATGAACAGTGACCGGTTTTGAAAACTCAACAAAATCTCACATTTTTTATACCGTTTTCTTCGTCTCACTTCCTAGATTGCAAATATCCTATTCTTTTTCATTATTATCCAATATCTAGGGAGAAATGTGAACAACAAGCTAGGGTGTAATTTTCTAAAGTTTCAAGAAACCTAACCAAAATAATCCTAAAAGCTTCTACCTATCCTAAGGATTATAATTATGTGAAAATGGCGCCTAAATTCAACACAAACAGAGAGCATGGATGAAAAATAAGAACCTTGTTTGGAGCTTCAATGGTGGCTTGAGATGTTGTTGAAGCTTCACGAAAAGTGTCCAGAATCATTCCATAATCATCATGGAAGCTTCTACAATGCTTAATCTTGCTTGAAAATGTATAAAACTCTAAATTTGAAAATCAATTTTTCACCACTTTTTCACCATGAATTTCTATTGTAACTGCCTCCGAAATCTATTATGGCTGTTGGGAAATGATCATAGGAATATATAGAATGGGCTTGGATACTTTTGAAGCCCAATAGAAGCTTGTAAGAGTCCAACTCAAAATCCAAGTTTTTGATTATGGAGCGTTATGGAAATGGTGAAAACAGAGCCAACCAGCTTGTAATTTGATTCATATCAGTTCCTTATGATGCAAGGATCATGTGTGGCTGAGATTGATTCCTTGAAAATGAATGGATGGTGGATTTCCATTATGTTGCTTAAAGATGAAGAAACCATGAAATTGGCATAGCAAACGATTTCAAATTGGATTTCTGATTTTTCCATTGTTCTTAAAACATCAATTGCACTCAAAAAATCTACCAACATGATATGAATTGGTTCCAAAATGAATTCAATTGAATTATCCCTTTTCAAGCTTCCTTTCATGAATTTTTTCCATACATTTTCTTATCCAAACCATATTAATGATTCCTTGAGGTTTGATTGACCAAATAATCCCATTTGGAGCAACTTTCAAGTTGGCAAGATTTTCATTTGAGGTATGCAAAGTGGTGAACTTGACCTATAATGAAAATGACCTGTAATCTTACTTTCCCAAAATACCCTTGACTTGTAAGTCTCATATCTTGAGTTCTACAAATCCAAATGAGGACTTCTAGTACTCTTTGGAAAGCTAAGATTATGAGGAACAATATTCATGTCTATCAAAAGTTGAGGAGATACATCCTTCTAGCTCAAAAATGTCCTGGAAGTTGGTCGACTTTCAAGTACCAAAATCAGATTCATCTGATGACCTGTAACTTGTCTGCCTCATAACTTGAGTTCTAGAAATCCAATGAATGAATTCTAATACTCAAATTAAAGTATGAATATGCTCTACAAGTCTCATGCGGATATAAAGATGAGATGAAACTTGTATCTTGAATTATGTGGTCTTGAAATTAGGCACTGAAATAGGGGATTTTACACTGTCAAGCTTAGAAACCCTATCTCAATAACTTCTCACACTCTTGAATATTGATGAATTGATATTGAAATGATCTCTTAAGTGTCTCAAAACAAATTTCCAGGATCATAGTTGCTTGGAATTGAGTCTTAATCTCCTCAAGACTCACAATTGACTGAGGGTTGACCAGTTGAAAACCCTAGTTGTACCAATCTTCGCTGTGGCCTCTTGCACTTTGCATAACGACTTAAATAAGCTCCATAATGACTCTCAAGACCTCTTATTAGCTCATACAATGCTTCATACCTATATCCATGGGCTCACAATCATCTGGTGATCTTTTTATAGCCTCCAAGATAGGAGGTACAACCATATACATTCCTTTGACTTTTCTAATGGTGATGAGCTCTTGCATAGCTTGAATGCAACCCCTTGATTAGGCTTGGACGTTGGATGACCTCTTCTTGATAAGCCAAACTCCTTGATCCCCTATGAATGGATGATGGTATGCAAATGTTAATGCAATGAAATGCAATGCTTATGCTATATGAATGCAGTGAAACAAAAGCCAGTAAAAGAAAAAGGTTGGGCAAATTTTGGGGTGCAACAAGATTGAACTTTCATCATAGGGAAAATTGTCCTTGAAGTTAGGCACCAAATAAGGGGAATTTACATTGAAGTCAACTGAAACCCTAATTTAACAATTCCTTGAACTCTTGAATCTCCTTGATTTGATCTCAACATGACATCCTAGATGCTTCATTATGATTTCTCATGTCTTCAATGGTCTAGAACCAAGTCTTGAACCCTCTCAAGTCCACATTTGACTTTGGGTTGACCAGATGAAACCCTAGTACCATATCCTTTGACTGAGGCTCTTGCAGATGAACTGAATGACCATAAAAGCTTCATGAAAACCTCTCAAGATACACACTGAGCTTTTGAACCAAGCCTTAACAAACTAGATGACCTCATGATCCTCTGATGATCCTCAGGATAGGAGGTGACCCCCATACACTAACTTCTCCTCTCAAGGAGCCTTGAAACCAACATCGGATGGGAATGAAACATTGATGTCTTGTAAATGATACCCTTGCTTGAGCTTAAATAAAGAAGCTCTCCTCTTGAATGGCAAACACAACACCTTTTGATCCTCTGATTAGAACTAATGTTATGCAAATGCAAATGCTAAAATGAAATGAAACATAAGCCAAGCTAAAAGAAAAGGTTGGTCAAATTTTGGGGTACAACACCCGCCAAGATTTTGCTATCTTGTGCCTATGTACCCTCATAATGCAATGAGGAAGTCAGAGCCTACGTAGTTCAGCAAACTAGGACAGAGGAAGAAAAGGAAAAGGAGACAATGTCAAAACTAAGAGCGAAAGAAGGAAGCATGTACCTACTGGGGATGCAAAAGAAATGGTGTCAAAACCAAGAAAAAAAGACAAAGGAAAACTCTTCCTAGGAACACAAAAGAGCAGTGATAACTTCACTGCGGATAAAAAAAAAGAATGGTGTCGAAACCAGGAGAATGAAGGAATAAAGGATAAGAATCGAGGTAAAGCTAAGATCCACAGGGGACTTGGTGCATTAACTTACAAGGAAATGAATAACCGAAGAAAAATAAGAGCAAGACTCTGTGGGGAAAGAAAAAAGGTTGGTGTCGATAGAAGAACTGTGATGAACCTGAATGAGATCATTAGACCAAGAGAAGGTGTTTAACTCTCTGGAGATTTTAGTGTTTTAACTGATAAACAGTGGTTAACCGAAAGAACGAGGTTGGTTTTAACCATGGGATGGAGATCAACCAAAAGAGCGGGTGTGAAACCAAGCGAATGTTGTGACCCATAGGATGGGTGTAGACCCAAGAGAAGGTCGTGACCCAAAAGACGGTACATTGACTGAACAAGCAGTACTTGACCGAAGGAAAGGGTATTTTAACCAAAACAAGGCTACTAACCCAAAGGTGCGAGTGTTTGAACCAAAGAAAGGCTGCTAACTCAGGGGATTCGGTGGTAACAGAAGGACTGTGATTAACCACAAAGAATAAGTGATTAACTAAGAGAAAGTGATTAACTCAGAAGAAGCTCAGTATATTAACAGACGGAAAGTGGTTAACTGAGGAATGAGTGATTAACCAAGAAAAGGTTATTAACCCAATTAAAGTTGGTTTTAATAGGCGGACACTGATTAACCAAAGAACGAATGGTTAACTAGGAGAAAGTGATTAACCCAAAGAAAACTAAATATGTTAACAGACAAACTGTGATTAACTTAGGAAAAGAGAAATTTGGTGTTTTAACTGACGAGCAGTGATTAACCAAAAAAGAAGGGAGATAGAACCACGAGAAGGTTACAAACTCCGCTAGGGACTCGGTATTTGACAGCCAGACTGTGTTTAACCGAGGAAAGGATTGACTTTGCTGGGGAAGAAGAGAAATTTTGCTTTAACCAAAGAACAATTGACTAGCCAAAGTAAGCGGTGATTACAAATATTCTAGGAAACCAAAGAATAATGATAGGCCAAAAGAGAAAGGAGTGTTGAATTGAAAAGAGGAAGTCAAATCCAGGGATAGGAGATTAGGGTACAAGTGCTCCCACATAGTAACGGCGCAAACTTGTACAGTTCTCCCACATGTTGCAAATATTTTACTCAGCAGGGGAACGAGAGAACAAGGCTTTAAAAGATCTAAAAAAGAAGAAAAAGGGAAGATCAATTAAGCGAAACAAGGTTTCAATCAATTAATCAAAAAGGACTTAACAAGCCAACAATCTTTCAAGCGAGTTAAAAGATCATTAAAGAAAACGAGAAAATTATTGATTATACAAAATTAAGTTCATTCAAATGAAGAAAAAACTTAATGAAATCAAGAATAAATTGCAATTGCAGAAACAAACATCAATTAGCATGCATCATTAATCACGTTCTCATGTAGACAAAAGAGTGCAAGAATGATCATGATCATACAAGTGTAAAAAAATGCAGATAATCAAGAACCGAAAAACCGTGCATTAAAAGTTTGCATACATGCTCAAACAGAGGTTAAACAGCTCATAAAACGTCCCCAAATATCAAGCATATCAAGCCATGAAAGTTAAATGAGGAAAGGAGATCAAACAAGCTTGAAAATAGGCAAAAATGGCATTCTGGTCCAATGTTAATCGATTAACCATTTGCCAGTGCAAAGTGGTTAATCGGTTAACCCTTGAAAAATAGCAGAAAAAATTGAGAATAGGAAGTGTTAATTAATTAGAACTTTTGCACTAGCAAAGTGTGAATAGATTAACACTGAAGTTGTGGCAAAAAATCAGTTTTCAAAAGCACTTTTAGCCACTTAATCACTTATCCAAACATTCTCATGTTATATCATGCATTTGTGCATGAAAATCAAGTTCAAAATCCACAATTAGATATCAATTGAATCAATTAACTCATCAAGAACAAGAATCAAACAATTGCATAATCAATTCGTACACACAAAAATTATTGAATCTACATCGTGAGCAATACGAAAGGGATCAAAAACAGTAAATTGAGTGAGAAATTCCAAACTACAAGGCAGAGGATTGCCTTGGTGATTGTTGTTATTAATATGTGCTGAGATAATCAAATAAAACTAGACAAATCTGAATTTGCAACCCAGTCGTAGCGAAACCAAGTAAAATGCGACGAAATCTCCAAATATGAATTTGCACCAAAGACACCTGAGATAACCACTTGATTTGAAGCAAAAGCTATTGAAACTCCCGAAAACCAAGTAAAAGTGCAAGATAATGGAGGTTAAGCTCAAGAGAAAAGCACTTTCAATGTGAAAGTTACAACTCTTTAATGGTGACTTTGAGCTCTAGTGTGGTTTGGGAAGAAGATGAAGATGAATGTGAAGGAGTTACAGAAAATGCAAAGAGAATTGAGAGAAATGAGAGAGCGAAGAGTGAAGAATTGAGGCTCAAGAGTGAAAAATGAGAGAATGATCAAAGTCTCTTGTGAAATGGTGAAGATTTCTTTATATAGAGTGGAGTTTTGGAATTGCTAGGTTTGGAATGTCCTTTGGAGTTTGCTTTGGAACTAGCCTTGGAGTTAGTTACACTTAACTCACTGAGTTAGAAGTTGACTATGTTATTTATTTAGTTAACTCGGTAACAATCCCAATGCAAGTCCAAATCAAAGGGTTCTCATGCTTGCAAATGAAATTACATGGTGGTTTTGATTCAAAGTTATGTGTTGGAATAAATGCTTTGGAATGTCTTGAAAGGTCTTGAACTGTCTAAAACGCTCCACACAATGCTAGAACCAAGTAGACCCCAAAATAATAGAGGGAAAGTTGTTGTCATGAAAATGCAACAAAATATGTCTTTTTACAAGGGTTAATCAATTAACCAATCCAAAATTTGTCCAATTTGCTTTTAAAAAGGGTGTTATGTCCATGACTCCGATTTTTTCCCTCTTGTTTTGATGAATAGGCATATAAACCCTAGTTTTTTTTCTTGTGTTGATGATATGATGTCTTTGTGAATATGTGATTAATCGAGCTTCGAAAACCTGAATAATCCTACAACAAAAAAGAAGCCAATGTGTATGTCAGCAATGCGAAAGCACATGCTTACGCAAAAGGCAAAAAGGGAGGTCAAATTTTGGGTTACAACAGCTGCCCCTATTTAGTCTTCTTGGACCTAAATGTTTGAATTGCGCCCGCTTTTCGACTCTTCGAGGTAGAAGGGGATTAAATAAAAGAGTAGCTCAAAAATTTGGCCGACGGTGACAAAATATGGTAAGGTAAAACAGTAAAGATTTTCACTAGGTGAGAAACTGGTTGTATTCTGCTGTGGAGATGAATCAGGCAACGAGGAGTATGCTTGATGCATATGCTATGTATGGTTGATCTTACATGATGCTTGATATAATGTTATGCAACAATATAGGTTAAGGTATTGTGCTGCGGTTAGGTAAGAATTGTAGCAAAATGAACTCGATATCCTCAGCTGGGGAAAAGAAATCCACGGATTACGAAACCTCCACTGGGGAAAGAGCCTAGAGATCTCAGACTTCCAGGCTATTACCAATACTGATGCTAGAGATAAAGGAACCTTCCAACTGTAGCTGACCCTGTCTGGGAAATGGAGGAACCATGGGTGATCTTTAAATAACCGACTCTTCTTGGGAAAGAACAAGGTCAGGATGATTTTTATTACGTAAGACAAAAGAAAACCAAAACACCACCGTTGCTGGGAAATGACAGCTTCGATCTATTGAGGATGTTGTGAGGAATCCCACTCTTGCTGGAAAAGAGCAAACATTTCGCTGCTTGGGGAAATTACGGTTCTGCTGGGAAATTAAAAGGTAAACGACCCTTCCAAAGAACCATAATGGTACCTGTTGAGGATCAAGCCTGCAATGGAGACTACTGATCATCCCTTAAGGTTTCCAATAAAGCATGCAATGCATAATGCTTTCCTAATTAATTTAGCCTTTTATTATTCTCAACGCTTTATAGCATCATGTGATCACAAATAGTCGTTCATTTTAAAAAACAAAATACTGAAAAGAGACCAAGTAGACAGCTGTATGCGGGCTCAATGTCCATTATGTAGAAAATAGCATTGAAAATCTTTAGACCTACTTGAATAGGGAGAGTAACTTCACCAAAAACTGATCTTCTTGTTCCATCAAATGCTCTCACAACAAGATTGCTAGGAGTACATATCACGCCTTTGGTGTCTAACTTCATTAAAGCTTTCTTGGGAAACACGTTAACTGAAGACCCAGTATCCACCAATACATGTGATAATACAGCCCCTCTGCACTCAATAGAGATGTGCAAGGCATGATTATGATTCCTTCCCGCGGGAGTCAAGTCTAAATCCATGAAACCTAAGCCATTGCCAGCATTCACGTAGGCCACAACCCCTTCAAGCTGAGTGACAGAAATCTCCTACGGCACGTAAGCTATGTTTAGAATCCTCAACATGGCATTCCTATGTGCCTCCGAGCACAATAAAAAAGACGAAATTGATATTTTGGAAGGAGTCTGCTGCAGATGATCAACAATCTTGTAGTTGCTCTTCCGAATAAGACGCATGAACTCTTCGGCGTCTTTCATCAAAGACTCTTTCTCTCCTTGTCGCGAACTTTCTTCCACTATAGCCTTTCCTTTTCCTTTATCAGGCCTCTCTACATTAACTTCTGGAGGTGAAAACACCCTACCACTTCTTGTCAATCCACCACTCCAACTACATTGTAAACGAATGACCCTTCAGACGATGTTCCCCCTAACTCTTGCTTCTGGCCATTACAAAAGACCTCTGCCCCATAATTCCATGGGTTGGCTTTGGTACTTTCGTATGGCAATGGTTCAGCTTTAGTGCTCATCACAGGCGCGGGCCTTGGAGGCGCTGATATATTAATAGTTCTGAAAGGGATCGAGATCATAACAATCTCATCCTGATCACTATTAATCTCCTTCACATCTTTTCTTTCCTCAATCCTGTCAAACTGCAATACACCTTTATTCATCACACATTGAATGTGATTCTTCAAATCTTCACAACCCTCAGAGTGAGCACTACAACCTACACAACTTTCCCCACAACCTGGAAAAACTTCGTCTTTCAAAAACCTGCTCTTAACAAAGCTCAACGGTGTTCTCAATTCTGCAACGTCAATTATTAAATTCAGCTCTTCTTCTTTAATAACAACATTAACTCCAGCCGCTCCATGATTAGGCATTGGGTTCTGAACCACATTAGGAGTATCATTGATGAAGTTAATTGCCTTGCAGTCAAGTAAGTCTTGCACCTTGTGCTTGAAAGCTTTGCAGTTATCTATATTGTGGCTTGGAGCGCCTGAATGGAAATCACATCTCACATTCGCGTCATAACCTAGAGGTGGAACGCCTGTAAGAGGTGCCAATGTTTTCTTTTGAATCAACTGAAGTTGTAACAAATGTTGTAGAAGTTTAGAATACGGCATAGGCGGTGTTTCAAACTGCCTATTAATTGATCTTCCTCGTTCTGAAACCGGCGTGGTGCATAATTTTGTTGTTGCTGTTGTCGTTGAGGTGCTGTAGGAATAATGATGCTGGCAACATGTAGCTGTTGTTGCTGATATTGTGGTTGATACTGAACTCTGTTCTTGTTTCCGTTCCTGAAACCTAAAACTGCATTTGTATCACCCTCCCTCTTCTTAGAGTTACCAAAAGTCTTTCTTCCTCCACCCGATGTGGATCCTTCTCCTGCTTGAATCTTACCTAACTTGATACCATTCTCAACCCTCTCAGCAGTTATAATCAAATATGAGATACTCTCGGACATGTTTCCAATCAACCTTTCATAATAAATTCCTGGCAACATTGCCACGAACATATCAATGAGCTCCCTTTCCACCATTGGAGGCTGAATCTCGCAGCTAGTTCACGCCACCATGGGCATACTCTTTAAACCACTCATTACTCCTTTGAGACAGATTCTGCAACTGAACTCGGTTCGGGGCCAAGTCACTATTGTACTGATAATGATGGACGAAGGCCTCTCCAAGATCCCTCCAGCTTCTGATATTAGTCCCCTCAAGGCCCATGTACATTCCAAAGAAGGTCCAGACAAACTGTCTTGGAAGAAGTGCATCAACAACTTTTCATCATCGGAATATGCAAACATTTTCTGGTAGTATGATCTGAGATGTACCCTGGGACAAGTTGTCCCTTTGTACTTGTCAAAATCCGGAACCTTGAATTTTGGTGGAATCTTCAAACCTAGAATCAGCCCCAAGTTAGACATATCAAGCCCTAGATAATTATGATTCTCCAAACTTTTCATCTTCTCCTCGATCATTTTAAGCCTTTTATTCGCATCAGTCTGGAGACCTACACCCAAATCTCCCATAGAGAAAACATCATCCTGTTCATCCTCCTCCCACTGAGGACCTGCTTCTTCATGTGCAACGCCCATTGCACCTGGTATATGAACTCCTGGTTTATGGCCTCCGCCCGGAGGAATAACAACAGTTGGAATAACATTAGCTTGAGTAGTACTCCGATCAGCCGGGGGAGGAACAACAGTGGTCCCACCATGCAAAACTCCGCTACCATCTACCCTAGAAATTAAAGGTTGGACTAGTGTTCTTAGCTGCTCCTGACCATTAGCAACCCCTTGCATGAGATCCATGAACTGAGCCATACAGTCCCTGAACTCTTGCAACTCTAGTTGAATCTGATCCATAGCTTTCTGCTGATTCCCTCTAGTCGAGTAACGGTGAAACGTCTGGTCTGCTATCCTGAAATAATGATGATATAACCAAAGAGATACCCAGAACACCTGCAATGCAATATGATAATGATGCAAACTTCGAGCATGTAAATATGTTTCAGGGGAATTCTCCCCTTGTTTCTAGTTCCACACAAGAACAGGAAACTGAAGCAGCAATAGATAGGACCACAAAATCCCCCTCATAAATAAAATGAGGATAAGAGCAAGCATACATAGCACCAAGAAATACAACAGAGTGATCAATACGAACTCATCCAACAAGCCTGGTGATGGTCAGAACACAAGATAATAACAAACACACAAAAAAACAGAAGAAACAAAAAGGAAACTGCATCAGCCACGACAACGAGTCTGGAACTCTTCTAACAACTTCTTTGTATCCGGATGATTAGGTCGTGCAACCAATGCCTGAATGAGAAACTCTCTTTTACTGATGACATCCTTCAAGTCTTGAGCATACTCCTCTCAAGCACCTTTTCCGAAAGCATCTTCAAGTCTGGGCTTCTTCAACTCTGCTCTCTTCTTGAATTCCTCCAACATTGCAAGAGCTTCTCGTAGCTTGCGGTCACTTTTGTACTGACGAAATGATTCAACTGGATATTTTTCATCTTTAATCCGGAGCTGAGTCTTCAACCTAACAATCTGTTGATGGAGCTCATCTTCTCTTTCCTTGTTATTGGTGAAAGTTGCATTCCATTGAGTGTTGAACTTTGATATCTCTAAGTGTGCTCTTTCTAGTTATTTCTTCTTGTCCTTAAGGATATTGCTATCTCTATTCAGATCTTGACGTACTCATTCACGGGCACAAAACTCTTCAGTCAATTCTCTCTCCATCTTATTCAGAGTCTCTGTCTTCATCTTGGACAGGTAGGCTGCTTCATTCTTTTCACTCCTCAGCTGAATGATCTCCTTTTCCAGCTTTTCATTGGCTTTGCGTAGCGCTTCTTTCTCAGCCCACAGCTGGTTATAGTTCTGAATGTTAACTATTGTTGGTTCCTCGGCCACCAAATGATATAAAGGCTCTCTGATCGGGAACGGTAACAACAACCTCTCAACCCTCTCTTAGATCGACTCAACATATGATCCATAGGCTCTACAGTCACCTTTTCCCAAAGAAGATCTTCCTTTGCGGTGGATTCTTCCCAAGCTTTCTTCAAACTGGCTAGAGTACCACTATCAACCAACCCTGTGAAATACATAGATTCCTATATTTCTTCCTCCTTCAGGGGTTCTCTCAAGGTGTAACCAAATTTTCAGATGGCAAGAGCAGGATTATAATTGATGCCACCTTTCCTTCCTATCAAAGGAACATTGGGAAAGTTCCACAGTTGTAGATAATCTCACTCCCAAGCAAGTCTCTGTTGAAACAAACAATATTCTCCGATGTCAAGCCCATGATCCTCTCTGACCAATCAACTGTGTCTATAGAATCAACAAAGGGTCCAACCTTAGGAAGATGATCCACAAACCATCTGTAAAGAAGAGGCACACAACAGGAGACATTCTCCCTTCTTCTGTTCTCATTCTTGTAGTGCACAAAATGGTATACATCTCCTAAGAGTGTAGGCACATGATTCTTAGAAGAGAAAATATGGAAGGTGTCCAAATCAAAGAAATCTGGGATATTAGGGAACAATACTATGCCATAAATGCAGAGAGCCAAAATAGCATTGAAAACCACCCAACAACCTTCTTTCACATTCTCCCAATTTAATTCATTATTAATATTTCTTAAGTTCATTTTGGTCATACTAACCCTACCGATTAAACAGAATTGCATTCCAAGCGAACACTAGACAAAAATCACAAAAACCAGGGAAAAGTCATCCCAGAATGTCCATACGCGTACCAACAAGGTCCATCCGCATATTGCCTGCTGTCATACGCGTATCAGCCCTACCATACGCGTATGACCAGAGGCTTTTACCTCCCAAAACCCCATCAGAGTCACCCCTTACGCATATGGCTACCCCCATACGCGTATTGCCAAACCCCATACGCGTATCACCAGATGGTTGTGGTGGCACTGGGGACAGGGCATGTATGCTACGCGTACAACCCTTGGGAAGTCCCCCATACGCGTATGACCACCAAATCTGTCAAAAACTTAGATCTCAACATTCCCACGAGTTTCTACCCAAGATTCATCATTCTATCTTCCCATTCACCCTCAATATCATATTTTAATAGATTCCAATAACTCCTATCTTCTATTCTTTCAAGATTCTAGTTATTAGATCTAGTTTCGATTACTGTTAAACCCTTAATTCTCAAATCTAACATCTGTCATAATTTCACCATAGTGTTCATAACTTTTCACACGAATTTTAGATCAGTTTGAAATTCGTTCACCCAACCCCAGATCAGAATATTCAACAATTACAACAATTTACACGAAGAATCATATTGTTACGAAAATCAGACAATAAGCAAGAACAAACAGAAATTCCTTCGAGAGAAAGGACCTCTCACTACCCTCTCATGTTAATTCACCCATATTGAAATCCATTCTCCCCCCTTACCTTATTGAAGCTTTTTCCTTGACAACAATGGAGAATTGGTTCTTTTTTCCCTAGCTCTCCTTTCTCTGCCTTTTTTTTCCTCTTTTACGTGTTAAATGACTAATTCCTCCAATAACTCTCTCTTAACCCCTTAATTAGGTTTTAATTCATTTAATTTAATTACTAGTAATACCAATAATAATAATAATAATAATAGTGGTAATAATAATAATGATAATAATCCGATTAACATTGCTAGTAATAATAATTGAAATGATAATGTTAATATTTATAATGTTCTTAATCTTATTATTAAATTATCCATTACTCTAAGTCCACATTACCCCCAACTAAGGTTATCACACAGTCTCTCCCCTAACTCATACCCCTAATTAAAGACATCACACCAATACACACACAGAAAAATACAAAAGCGACTAAATAGTTCAAATGGGGTGTTACAAGAATCCTGTCTACATTGGTTCAGTTCTATGATCCAGTATACCACGGTTTTACATTTCTAGATTATCAACTCACACCAACATTGGAAGAGTACTCTCATCTTATTGATCTACCTATCACTGATCAAGATCCATTTTCTGGACTGGAAGAAATTCCCGAAGATCAAACCATTGTGTTGCACCCCAAAATTTGCCTAACCTTTTTATTTACATAGCTTGTGTTTCATTGCATTCATTCTAACATTATCATCTGCATTGCATTGACATGTGTGCAGGAGATCAAGAGGTATGACTACCAACAAAAGGATACCAAGGCTATGAAGCTATCTGAGAGTCCTTATTCAAGTATTCAAGGGTTGATATCCTCATCAAAGAAGTTAAAGATCCTCAGAGAAGGGGTTGGATATAAGAGTGTGTGCCTCCTAACTTGAAGGTTATGGGAAGGTTATCAGATGATTCTGAATCCATGGAGTTGGACTTGAAGCCTTGAGAGAGCTCATGAGAAGTATTGAAAGTCATTTTGAATCCTAGACAGGTCATCATGTGAAGGATATGAAGCTACTACCAAGATTGGTGCAACTAAGGTTTCATCTGGTTAACCCTAGGTCAACAGATGATTTGAAGAGGGTTGAGACCTAATTTCACGGCCAGGTGATCATGGATTGATGTTATGAGACACCCAAGGGATGATTCCAAGGTTAACGCATCATGAATCAAGAGTGTGAGGAGTTCCTAGGCTAGGGTTTCTAAGCTTGACAGTGTAAAATCCCCTAGTTTAGTGCCTAACTTCAAGACCACATAACTCGAGATGTGATTTTCATATCACCTTAACCCCAACATGATTGTTATAGAGCATGATCATAGCTTTAATTTCAGTACTAGAAGTCCTTGATAGGGTTTATAGAACTCATGTTATGAGTCAGACAAGTTACAGGTCATCAGATGAATGTGAATTTGGAGCTTGAAAGCCAACCAACATGCATGACACTTTTGCCCTAGAAGGAAGTTTCACATGAACTTTTGGCCAACATGAATGTTGTTTCTTATCTTCTTAGCTTTCCAAAAAGTACTAGACGTCCATGATTGGATTTGTAGAACTCAAAATATGAGCTTGGCAAGACAAGGGTATTTTGGGAAGTTGAGATTATAGGCCATTTTCGATTATGGGTCAATTTCACTATCTTACACACCTCAAATGGAATTTTGTTCAACTTGAAAGTTGCTCAAAATGATGTTATTTGTCCAAACATGCATTAAGAATCCATTGATGTGGATTAGAATGAGAAATGTGTGAAGAAATTTTAAAAAAGAGATCATTAAAAGCATTTAAATGAAAAAAATTACAAAATAATTCATTTTGATTCAAAACATTACAAGTTTGTGCATTTTTTGAAGGTAAGTGATATTTCGAATAGATTGGCATTGGTATAATTTCAAAATGAAGTTTGTTTCATAGCAAAATGCAAGGTTTCTTAAGATTGAAGTTACATGATCAACACACACCATTGATTGGAATTAAGGAACTAATCTTGACCCTTCATCCTCACTACCACACCAACAATTCATTTGAGCTAGATTGAAGGAAAAATAGAGCTGTATTGGTGGAGTTCATCGAAGTGAAAAGTGAAGAAAATGGAAAATTGAAATTGGACTTGCAAGCAATTTTGGGCCCCCATTTCAGCCCAGATCAGTTCTATATAACCCCATGAATGAGTTTAGAACAAGTTTGGTGATGAAATGAGCTTGCAGAGGTAAGAAACAGTTGGAAAAAGTTAGTTACAAGTGAAATTCGAGTTTCACAATTGGAGGCATTTCTGAGGAAATTGAAGGTTGAAGAAGCTTCTACTATCATCACTGAGTGATTTTGCACTGCTTTGGATAAAGATTGGTGGTTGAATCATCCTCTGTTGAAGCTTTTAACAGGTTTTCTTCTTTTCACCATTACTCTCAATTGATGATGAATTAGAGTAATTATTGTATGTGGTTAGGTAGAACTTAAGTCATAGATGGATTTAGGTTTGATCTGGGAGCCATTGGTGAAGTTTCTTGATGATGGATGAAAACTTGGAAGGATCGGTTTAGGCTTGTTCTTGGTTGATATCAAGAATTATTTATGGATTCTTGATCAGTGTTAGGGGTAGAAGAGATTAGTGGAAAGAATTTGAGGATTATAGGTGATTCTTGGAACGTGCCATTTTTTGTTTGGCTTCGAGTAGGGCAATTCCTTGAGAGAAAATGAAAACTGAGGGTAGCATGTTGATCCTTGTGGAGAGAGGAAATGATTGGTATAATTTTTGTTAAGTTTGGTGATGATTGAAAATCTGGTGTTGTTGGTGTCACCGAAGAAGACGACTGGAGTCTTCTCCAGCCACCGTGGCTTTCCCCCCTTTTGTTTAAGAGTTTGAATGAAGAAGATAAGCCAGGGCCGTTGGATGAGTTTGACTGGCTTGACTTGGTAGCCAGATCTAGCGTGTGAGAATCATCCTCAGCATTGTTGACCTTTAACTGCTTATGTGGCATGACCTAGGCAGTTGGATTGTCATACTTTTAGAATGGGCGTGTGAGATTAGAACGTATGGTGAACCCTAGTCAAACGAGCCACATGTGAACATCCCTGAAACGATGCGTTTCATTTAATCCGTCTCAGCGCTACGTGGCACGTGCTATGGCCTTGGATGGTTTGACTGGTCTGGTGATCCAAGGGCCACGTTATTTTCTCAGCTTTTGATTTCTTTTAATGCATTTTCTTATTTTCTTTTATTCTTTAATCATTTTTAATGCTTTAAAATTAGAAATATTTGATATAAAATATGAAAAAATCATGATTGATCTTTGGCATGTCCCAGATTTTTGTATGCAATTTGATTGAATTTTTGATAAAATTTCCATTTATTGTTATTTTTCCATTTTAATTAGATGATTAAAAATGTAAAAAATGATTGATTTTCTTTTTGATTTTTGTGCTATCTCATGGATTTGAATTTGGTTCTGAATTTTTGCATGTGTGCTTTAGATATCTTGATAGAGTTGTATGATTTTTCTTTGGTTTTTTAGAGACTTTTAGGTATAGGTTTGAGATAGATTTCTAGGACCTTCCCCTTGTGGATTCCCTTTAGCATACCTTTAAGTGTAGAAATTGTTTAGTACCTTTAGATTTAGGTCTTGGCTCTGGATTTTCTACCATGATTCCTTAACACACTTAGGAAGCCTTAGAATTTTTACTAGCCTTTTAGGATTGATTTTAGTATTTTTCCTAGAATTTACAAGTTGATGGTGTTTTAGGTGGATCCTAATGTAGCACTCCTCATAGTTTGGCTTCTAAGGTGAACCTTATCAAACTTTAAGCTTCTAATTCCTTCTTGGTAGAGTAGAGCTTAGGTTGATATCTATTTGGGACAATTGCTAAGCCTTGATAGAGCTTCCAAATCCATTTCGTTAGGTGATCTTTAGCACTAATCATTTGGTTTTCATTAGAACCTTTAGGAGGGTGATTCCCCTTTCTAGCTTTGCTTTGCATTGCTCGTGATTCTTCCATGAATGGTTGAGTGTCATGATGGATACCCTTGGTATACATCATGCTTCCCATGATTCAATTCTGCCATGAATGGTTGAGTGTCATGATGGATACCTTTGCTATACATCATGCTTCCCATGATTCAATTCTTCCATGAATGGTTGAGTTTCATGATGGATACCTTTGGTATACATCATGCTTCCCATGATTCAATTCTTCCCTTAATGGTTGAGTGTCATGATGGATACCTTTTTTATACATCATGCTTCCCATCATCAAATTTCATCTTTGGTTGAATGCCTTGATGTATTCCTTTGGTTTACATCATCCATGCATCCATCCATCAATTTCCTTCTCTCTAGGATTAGATGCCTTGTTTGATTATCTTGGAATGATTTCCTTACATGTCATAGTGTTCATCCCTCAGTCTTTCATTCATGATTGTTTGACATTGCTTGATGCATTAGGATAGTATCATGTGTAGAGTATTTTAGGCTAGGTGCATGACTGCACTGAAAGGTTGAGCTGAGCTCCCTTTGCTTGTTTGCTTTAGAGGTTTACTTTCTCCCTTTGCTTGTGTGTTATTTTCCCTTTTCTATCTGATATGTTTGCATTGAAAGGTTGAGGTGACCCTCCCTTTGCTTATCTGTTTTTGTTTGTTCTCTTTGCTTGTTTGCTTAGAGGTTGAGTTTCTCCCTCTGCTTGCATTGCTGCATTGCATTTGCATCTTTACTGTTTGCTTTTCTGTTTTATCTGCTTTAATGATTTTAGCACTTTGTTTTGTTTCCCATTGACATGATCCCTTAGGGTTCTCACTTCTTTTGATAAGGAAGTGATGATAGACTTTTAGGTTGAAACCTTTGCATGATAACATCTAGGAGTTCCCTGTTTCAAACCCAACCAATAGGATGAATCCATTGCATGACAACAGTAAGGAATCTTGATAGTCTCCCTTGTAGAGTTCGTTCTCTTCTCATCTCTAAAACAACAGTAAAATACGTAATAAAGGCAAGTTGGTACAGTACGTTACGAGCCTTAAGCCACTTAGGAAATGGTTATTGGAGGGTTTCCTTCCAGTAATCACGATGTTTAGTATGGTACCCTTTGGGCGACATGCGACACATTCACTCCTAAGTCATAGTCTCTAGTGCGGTACGAACTACAAACATCCATAAAAAACACTTCTTTCCGTAAAAGACTCAAAAACAAACATTCAAACCTCTTTTTGCCCCGTGGGCCCTTAATTCAAGGAAAACCTTTTTTGATGAAAAGAGTGTCGTTAACTCTCAGTTCTACCGCAAACGGTAACGCACGAGTCTCCGACGAGCAAGCTACATACACCAAACTGCTGGAACTGTTTGTCAACCCTACTCAGAAAAACAGATGAATAAACCCGTGTTCCGTAGTTTCCCGAACTACGTTCGCTCTGATTTCTCTGATGAGAATACGTAGGCACAAGATGTGATATCTTGGCGAGCAACCTTCCCCCTTCACCCGTAGTTAGCCGAACTACGTTGACTTTGATTTCTCGTTCTCTGACGAGAATACGTAGGCACGGAGCGTGATGCTTTGCCGAGGCAATTTTCTTTTCTTTTTGAGCCAGCCTTGATAGGTAGATAGTTAAACCAACCCGTCAGATAAACACAACAAGCGTGGATCCCATCAAGTACGATGGACGTGAGGGGTGCTAATACCTTCCCCTTGCATAACCGACTCCCGAACCCAGACTTGGTTGTGATGACCTTGTCTTATACCTTTTCGTTAGGTTTGTTCCGATCGTTTCCTTTCCCTTTCTGTGGGATAAATAAAGAAAGGTGGCGACTCTTCTGTTTTGTCGGCACCTTATTTTCACAGTAGCGACACATTGCAAAAGCTATCTCTTTGGAAGAATAAGATATCAAAGCTTACATGACCACAAAAGGAGAAATTCATGGTTTACCAGCTAAATTTCTTATGGAGAAAGCCCTATACTTTTCCAGCATAGGAAACATAACTGCTTTTGAGGATGTTTTGTTCTGTTCATCTATGGGTTATTCCTCTTTCCCAACATTGACAACTTCGTCGATATCAACGCTTTCAAGATATTCTTAATCGGGAATCCAGTCCCAACTTTGCTCGAAGATGCTTATCACTCAGTACATTTAAGGAATTTGTACAACGGATGGATGATTACATGTTGTGTACCATTACTCTACAAATGGTTTATTTTCCACTAGCCCAAACCTGCTGCTTTTTAGGATCCCAAGAGTAGTATGCGATGGTCGCAAAAGATTATGTCTCTCACCCATTGTGACATAGATTAGTACAATCGGGTCTATGACAGAATAAAAATCATTGACAAATGTGGAAGCTTCCCTAATGTACCTCTCATTGGTACCAAATGAGGGATCAATTATCATCCAATGTTAGCTCGTCGTCAGCTCGGATACCCGATGAAGAACATACCATATAAAATTCATCTGGAAGGTCTTTTCTTAAAGGAAGGAGAAAATGACAGGGCACCTAAGAAGGAAATTGTGCATGCCTAGAAACAGTTCATAGGAAAGACATAGAATCTTTGGGAAGGCCAAACTGCACCTCTGCAGAGCCTTATCTCTAAAGGGTGCAAACCAGAGCCCTCAAATTGAAGATGCCTTACCCTCGTCAGGAAGTTTTTCCCCCAAAAGAACTCTTGGAAGAATAAGTACCAGATTATCAGCTTGGAATCCACAAAGATACAAGAACTATTGAGAGAAGGATGCTCTGATTGAGATATTAGAGCAATGTGCTATAGAAAGTCAAGAGGAATGGAGAAACTTGCTCTCTCCTTTCACTTGGAAAATTATTATTGAACCGACAACGAATGAGGGGGCCTAATCAAAGAAGAGAAAAGGGAGTCAGCAGCCAGCATCTCGACCTACGTCAGGAAATCCCTAGAATTCATAGGCCTAGTTTTCCTCTCTAGAACTTTGTAAAAAATGTAATTTTCCCTGAAAGATATTGTAATCCCTTTAATTGAATAAAAATTTTCCATCGTTGTATGATATTTGCAACATAATTACTAAAAGTCCTTTTGAAAAAAAAAAGAAAAAAGTCATTCTCATTCCTCTTCATATCATTCATCATTCTTGCATTACACATCTTTGTCATAGAGTCTTACACATGTGTCACACTTTAGAGTCAAATTATCTCATTCGTACAATACTCGGGACGATCATCAGAAGAAAATGGACGATCTTGAGGAAGAGAATAGAGAGTTGAGGGAGGAGGTCACTGTTCTAAAAGAAGGCATGGAGAGACTCAACGACATGATTGAATCCCTAGCAGCAACTTAGGATCAACCAGCTCAAAGGAAGGTATTCTCGGAAATCGTGGCTACACCAACATTTGAGATATCCATCAGGCTTCCTCAATACAATATGCCTAAAGGTTTTCCCTCGGGCATGCCTTTAAATTTTATACCTGAAGGATACATACCAATAGTCACTAAAGACCTAGAAGCCATGGCCAGAACCTCCAAACTTGAAGGTTAAAAACTTCAAAGGAATGAAGATGCAAGGGCTATGATAGAGTCTACCGTACCTGAAGGTTACAAACTTCAGGTCACCAAAGCACCAAGAGTTACTACAATAACGTCTATACCACAACTTGTGATACATACTATCACATAGGAACATATTCTTCAAACCACTTCCGGCAGGAATGAAGAAGTGTACGAAAGAATAAATGAATTCCAAGAACAGTTCTTGAAAATGCAGAAAGAACTGCATGCCATTCGCTAACAGGAGTTGTTTGGCAAAGATGTCACTGAGTTCTGTCTAGTCCCTAATGTAAAAATACGACACAAATTCAAGGCGCCTGACTTTGAAAAATATAAAGGCAATTCTTGCCCTCAGATTCATCTGATAATGTACGCCCAAAAGATGTCTACTCAGACACGAAATCAATACCTACTAATCCACTACTTCCAAGACAGTTTAACCGGTGTCGCGCTTAAATGGTACATGGGATTAAATCGTGTAAAGATCAGTACTTTCAGAGATCTCGGGGAAACTTTTGTTCAACAGTACAAATACAATTTTGATATGGCGCCCGATAGGGACCAACTCAAAGCAATGTCCCTGAAAGATAAGGAAGCCTTCAAAGAGTACGCTCAAAGATGGCGTGAAATTTCCGCCCAGATTTGTCCTTCCCTTGAGGAAAAAGAAATGAAGAAAATCTTCTTAAAAACCTTGAGCTCATTTAATTATGACCAAATGCTCGCAAGTGCACCAAGTGACTTTATCGAGATGGTAAACATGGGGGTACGTCTTGAGGAAGTAGTTTGAGAAGGTCGACTAATCAGAGACGCAGAGCTATCCAGCAGTGCTAAAGATACGAGAGTGCTTTCCATATGAAGAAAGAGCGTGACATTAGTAATATCTCTCAGGGTAAACAAAGGCGAAGGTATCAACCTTGGCAGGTAGCAACAGTATCTCCTGTTATCAACCCAGCACTGGCTCCGACCTATCAACCACAGGCTGCTCAAAGCCAGCCGAATCAACAACCGTATCAACAAAGGCAGCAACGACCTCTTTAGTAGTCTTGCCTGCAATACAATAACAACAATCATTTTCCACGATTACCAGGGTTTGACCCATTACCAATGTTATATACAGAAATGTTCCCAGTACTGCTGGCAAAGGGGAACATTCAAACCATGACTTCTTTCACAATGTCGGATAATCCCCCTTATTGGTTCAAAGTTGACCAATCTTGCCCTTATCATCAAGCAGGACCGGGGAATAACATTGAGAACTGCCTCAGCTTCAAATATGACGTGCAAAGGCTCTTCAAAAATGGAATTTTATCTTTCAAAGAAACGAATCCCAATGTCCAAACAAATTTGTTGCCACAACATGAAAAAGCTTTAGTGAACTTGATAGATGAAGGACGAGGCAGCAGTTATCAAATTCATAACTTACGCCTACTTGGAATAAATTTGGTAAAAATGCATTGCAGGCAAAGCAGATATGGCCATGTGCCATCTCACAACTATCATCAATGCGGCATTTCTTCCAACAATCAAGGGTGCATCATCGTACAAGCAGCTCTTCAAGAGAAGATAGATCTAGGCTGGATCTAAGACCACATGATTCATGGAATAAATATGGCCTACAAACAACCAGGCATTGTTCAAAATCACGAAATTCGTGCAATGAATGTCAATCTAGTTGCAATGCACTCGAGACAAAGTGAGTACTACAATCTTTCGCTGCACGACTACAACGCTTGCTTGATTTTCTTAAAAGACAATCAAGGATGTTCTTTTGTACAAGAAGCCCTCCAACATTAAATGGATCTAGGATGAATCTAAGACTACCATGAAAAGAATTATCGTCAGGTCAACATGGTTCAGATTTTCAATATTCGTTTAATGAATACTAACTTTGTAGAATTACATGCCAAGCCAGTTAGACTCAGGTTTTTGTCCTCGCATAATTATCAAGACTGCAAGGATTGCTCCGAAAACGATCACGACTTTGCACTTGTACAAAGAAATCTTCAACGTATATTGGACCATTGGTGGCTTCCAATCTACTGAGATGAAAACACACATCAAGTTAACATAACCAACGAAAATCCAGACAGGCACCAAAGTTATGACATCCGCTTACTAGAAATAGATCTGGTCAAGATGCACTGCTTAAGAGGACTTGACTATTTTGGTCCAAACCACCATGATCACTCTGCTTGCAGAAAATGTTGTAGAAGCCAGCAAGGTTTCCTCCTTATCCGGAATGAGATTCAAGAACTGTTGGATAAAAGAACCATCACTGTTCTCAATGAAAGAGATCCTGTTAATGACGAAATTAACGAGGATGTTTTCACCGTAATTCCTTTGCTCAATGAGCCAAAATGCTTGGAGATCCCATTTGACAGTGGAAAAATTTCCAACATCCCCAAGCTGGAACCAATTGAGGTTACTTATGACAGTCAAAAGACCCAAATAACCCCTTTGGTCATTTACTTTCCAGGACCAATGCCATACGAGACAGAGAAATCTATTCCATAAATATATGGTGCAACCATAATAGAAGATGGAAAAGAAGTTTCACATCCATCCGTTATCAACAATGCTGATATTAGTCGAGTCACCCGATGTGGTCGAATCTTCAACAGAGAAGTTGGAGAACCTGCAAAAGAAAAGGAACCTCAAGCTGAAGTTCCTAATCAACAAGTTGGTCAATCCAACAACATGGAGCCTATGAAAAATAACGATGAAATGTTAAAAATCATCCAGAGAAATGAATACAACATTGTGGATCAATTATTACAAACTCTTTCTCAGATATCTGTTTTATCTCTCCTGCTCAGTTCAGAACCTCACGGAGAAGCTCTACAGAAAGTCTTGGAACAAGCCTTAGCAGAACAAGATATAACGGTGGATCCGTTTGATAACATCATGTCCAACATCACCTCCTACAACAATTTAGGTTTCAGTGATGAAGAACTTCCAGAGGAAGGCAAGGATCATAACATGGCACTCAATATCACAGTCAATTTCTAAGACAATGCTTTATCCAGAGTACTCGTAGACACGGGTTCATCCTTGAACGTCATGCCAAAATTAAATCTGGCACAATTATCTTTTCAAGGCGCCCTCATGAGATGTAGTGAGATCATAGTCAAAGCTTTTGATGGATTCAGAAAGACATTTATTGACAAAGTCGACCTTCCCATAACCATTGGTCCCCACACTTTCCAAGTCATGGACATTTGAGCCGCATACAGATGTTTATTTAGACGACCTTGGATACATGAAGTAGGGGAAGTCACTTCGACACTTCACCAAAAGCTGAAGTTTGTCAAGAATGATAAGTTTATCACAGTATACGGAGAACAAACTCTAATCGTGAGCAACCTATCATCATTCTCATTTTTAGAACTAGAGGAAGTCATTGGAACGCAATCTCAAGCACTCTCTATGAGCAATGAGAATCAAAAACAAGAAGGAGCGTCGATTTCCTTGTACACAAATTCTCTCCAAGTATTAAGAAGTAGTAACATAAAAGGATGGGGGAAAGTTATGGTTCCTATTGACAAAAAGCTAAAAAAGGTCTCGGTTTTTCTCCAGCATTTACCAATACTACAAATAAGGATGAAACCATTCGTCCTATTCAAGATTTCTTCCATAGTGGAGGTTTCCTCCACCCAATATCTCAAGAAGTCCACACCATCGAGGAAAATGATCCCTTTGATACAGATGAAGAATGGAAATCATATTTCAACAATGAAGGATATATCTCAGGAAGAAACGTGCATGCCATTTTGCTCTCCGAAGAAAAGTCCCAGGTATATACCAAGATCAGATGTCAGGATGATCTACGGAGATTGTGATCATGAAGGATGTCGTACTCCTCCCAACTTATTGGAAGAAGATACTCTGATGAAAGACAAATTCAATTACAACTCATATGATCCCATGGATTATTTTCTCATTTGGGAACCTTACATAGAAGATCCAGGGTATAAGAGTCAGCTAGAGAATGCATATTTGCTGCATAACTTGGAGGAAAATCCATTTGCTCTCCCAGAATAATGGAATCCTTGCCAAGAAAATTCTGAAAATGTCAAACATCATGTTGATGAAGTTGCAAGAATTGCTTGACAAGAATTCATCAACTTTGCATTTCCTGGAGTCAATGTCATCGAAGAAGATGATTCATTTATCCCTTTAGAAACTTGGGATACTTTGGGGCAACCAAGTGATAAATACTACTTTCTAATGAAGTACACTGCTCTTGAAAGCTCCCGTATCAGAATTGAAGACATCCAGCCAACATCATGGGGAGATCCTTTTGAGAATAAAAATAATGTTGAAGATACAATAGAAGAGTCTTCTTATGATAACTCTACATGGGAAGAAGACTCTAGTGATTCAACTCCTCTAAAAATCAGTTTCATTACTGAAGACAATCCTGGAAGAAAAATACCGGACTTTGTGATCCACAGAGGAGTTCGTCGCAATTGATGTCCCGAATATTGTTCATAAATCAAAGTAATTGCCTCGTCTTTCTTTTAACCTTTCACTTTGCCCTGGTGAAAAGGATGTTTTATAGGGTTTTCTTTTCTGTAAATGTCCCTCTTCGCTTCACCCAGAGAAAAAGAGTTTTGTTTTATAGGATTTATGTTTCAAGAGTCAACAAAGCATAAATAAGAATGTCATTCTGAATTCCTACATTTATTTCTATTTTCACTTTTTACTTTCTCAGAAAATGGTAATTCCAAAATAACCCAAAATAAAAATAAGCATTTTTCAAAATACCACTGCACACACTTTTTGCATTCTCTCTGTCTCTTGTAAAAAAAGGAACCATCACGCTATGTAGATCATTTATTTTAAACCCTATTGAAACGTATGATCCAATGCATTCTCCCAACTTTGAGTTCCCGGTATTCGAAGCCAAAGAATAAGATTACAAAGAAATTCCATATGAGATCTCTCGACTACTCAAACATGAGGAAAAGTCCACTCAACCTTACAAAGAACAATTGGAAATGCTCAAATTAGGTTCAGAAGAGGAAAGAAAGAAGTTAAAATTGGAGCACTAATCAGTCCAACTATTAAAGAAGGCCTGATAGAACTGCTTAAAGAATTTCTATATGTGTTTGCTTGGTCCTACCAAGACATGCTAGTATTGGATACCAACATCGTGGACCATCACTTACCACTGAAGCCCGAATTTCCTTCGGTCAAACAAAAATTGAGAAGAACTCATTCAGATATAGCCATCAAAATTAAGGAAGAGGTACAGAAACAGATCGACACAGGTTTCCTTGCCACCTCAGAATATCCTCAATGTCTAGCCAACATAGTGCCGGTTCCCAAGAAATAAGGAAAAGTAAGAATGTGCGTAGACTACAGAGATTTAAACAAGGCAAGTCCAAAGGATGAATTCCCTTTACCATACATTGATATGCTAGTTGACAGCACAACAAAATTCAGTGTATTCTCCTTCATGGATGGGTTCTCGGGCTATAACCAGATCAAAATGGCACTAGAAATATGGAGAAAACTTCATTCATCCCCCCATGGGGCACCTTTTATTACACAATAATGGCGTTCAATCTAAAGAATGCGGAAGCCATTTATCAAAGGGATATGACAACTCTGTTTCATGATATGATGCACAAAGAAATTCAAGCGTATGTTGGCGACATGATTGCCAAATCTAAAATAGAAGAAGAACATGTGGAACACGTATCAAAGTTATTTCAGCGTCTGAGAAAATACAAACTCCGCTTGAATCCCAACAAATGTACATTGGGTGTTCGTTCAAGAAAGCTCTTGGGATTCATTGTCAGCAAAAAAGGAATTGAGGTTGATCCTGACAAGGTCAAGGCCATTCAATAAAGGCCTTCTCCAAAGACTGAAAAACAAGTAAGAGGAATTCTGGGACGTTTGAATTACATCTCAAAATTCATATTCCTCATGAATGCGACATGCGCGCCAACTTTCAAACTACTCAAAAAGAAACAAACTTGTGTATGGACAGAGATTGCCAAAAAGCTTTTGACAGCATCAAAGAATATCTGCTAAATTCGCCTAATTTGTCTCCTCCAGTAGAAGGAAGACCATTGATCATCTACTTAATAGTCTTGTAAGACTCCATGGGCTATGTGCTTAGCCGACAAGACAAAACAAAAAGAGAAGAGTTTGTAATTTATTACTTAAGCAAGAAGTGCACAGAATAAAAAACTCAATACATTATGCTTGAGAAAACTTGTTGTGCTCTAGCTTGCGCAGCTAAACGTCTTCGCCAGTACATGATTTGTCACACTACTTGGTTAATATCCGAAATGGATCCGATCAAGTACATCTTTGAAAATCCTGTTTTAACAGGGAGGATTTCTAGTTGGCAGATGTTGTTATCAGAACACAACATCGAGTATCATGCTCAGAAATCCGTCAAAGGGAGTATTCAAGCCGATCATTTGGCTCATCAACCAATTGACGATTAGGAAACAATCAAATTTGACTTACCAGATGAAGATGTAATGTACCTCAATATGAAAGACTGTGATGAACCACTGCCAAGTGAAGGGCCAGAGCTAGGATCTCAATGGGGATTAATATTCGGCAGAGCTGTCAACACTTATGGAAACAAAATTGGGGCAATCATTGTTACACCTTAGGGTACCCATATTCCTTTCACCTCCAGATTGGCATTCAAATGTACCAACAATGAGGCCGAATACGAAGCTTGTATCATGGGTCTCGAAGAAGCTATTGACTTTAGGATAAAGAACTCTGACATATATGGAAACTTAACTCTTGTTATAAATCAGATCAAAGGAGAATGGGACACTCGTCAACTTAGACTAATTCCTTATAAAGACTATGCAAGAAGGTTGTTGCCTTTCTTCAACAAGATTGAGTTTCATCACATACCCCGTGAAGAAAACCACATGGTTGATCCACTGGCTACTCTATCCTCCATGATTAATGTGAATCGATGGAACGATGTGCCCAAGATTAACATAATGCTCCTTGGTAGACCAACTTACATATTCGCAATAGAGGCAGTCATCGATGACAACACATGGTGTCATGATATCAAGTGCTTCCTTCAAACGAATCTCAGAAGAAAGGCTGGCAACTTCTTCCTGAACAATGATGTACTCTATAAAAGAAACTTCAACATGGTTCTGCTTAGATGCGTGGACAGACACGAAACAAACGTGCTAATGAAAGAGATTCATGAAGGATCCTTTGGCACTCATGCCAATGGGCATACAATGGCAAGAAAAATTCTAAGAGCATGATATTATTGGCTGATAATGGAATTTGACTATTACAAGTACATGAGGAAGTGCCACAAGTGTGAGATATACACCGACAAGATTCATGTACTTCAACGCATCTCAAAGCTCTCACTTCTCCATGGCCTTTTTCGATATGGAGAATCAATATGATTGGCATGATTAAAACCTGAGCCTCAAACGAACATCAGTTTATCTTGGTAGCCATTGATTACTTTACCAAATGGGTCTAAGCAGCATCATATACCAATGTGACCAGACAAGTGGTTGTCCAATTTATCAAAAACAATCCCATTTACCGTTATGGTGTTCCAAGCCATATCATTTTTGATAATGGATCAAACCTGAACAACAAGATAATGAAAGAATTATGGGTCGAGTTCAAAATTGAGCACCATAACTCGTCTACATACCGACCTAAGATGAATGGAGCGGTAGGGGAAGCTAACAAAAATATAAAAAAGATCATGCAACAGATGGTTGTAACCTAGAAAAATATTCAAAAGATCACACATTTGTCCGCACTTAAACTGGAGCAACCTCTTTCGCTTTAGTATATGGCATGGAAGTAGTACTCCCCATAGAAGTTGAGATCCCGTCAATGAGAGTATTGATGGAAGCCACGCTAACAGAAGATGAATGGTGTCAAAGCACACACGATGAACTGAATTTGATCGAAGAAAAAAGAATGACGAATTTATGCCATGGTCAGTTATATCAACAAAGAATGAAGAAAGCTTTTGACAAAAAGGTTCGACCTCGGGTATTCAGAGAAGGAGACCCGTGCTAAAAAATATCCAATCATTTCTCACTGATTCTAGGGGCAAATAGACTCCAAATTATGATGTTAAGAAAGCATTCGCAGGTGGCGCTTTAATACTCACAACCATGGATGGAGAAGAGTTTAATTATCCCATAAATGTTGATGCAGTCAAAAAATACTTCGCCTAAATAAAAAAGTATATAGCTCACTAAGTTGAAAACCCAAAAGGACGACTTTGGCACAAAGGAGGGTCTCGGTGGATTGAAAACCCATAAGCGCGGTCCAGACAAAAATTAGAGACATAAATAAAAAATAATCATCCCGATAGATTGAAAACCTGAAAAGGCGATCTAGGCAAAAGTTAGGGATCTATGGCAATTAACTGCATCCAAAAAGATTGGATCCTCAAAACCAACGTTATCTGTCAAGGAATCCTCAATCAAGGTCACCTTCAACATGAGCTCAAGAATGTCCAAAATTCAAAGTTGGTAAAAGAATAATGGTCATTATGTTTCAATGTAGCCATTTTCTCTTTAATTTACCATTTCTAAACTTTGTAATGCTCCATGGAATCATGCATTAGGCTAAATACGATTCTATTAATGAAAACTTGAGCCCTTGTGCCTTTTGTTTGTAATTCTCATTCATTCTGCTTTGCAAAATGACATTTTTATTTGATTAACATTCTTGAAACACAAAAATGAAATTACCTTTTGTTTTCAAAACAGAAATTCTGAGTTTTTACTTCTGCTTTTAAAATAAAGATGTCAATTCACAAGAAGGAACACCAACAGCTTCTCTGAAAGCATCAAACTTCAAAATGCAGAATCAAAATATTTCGTGTAATCAGTATATCCTAAGTGGAAGGTTAGTTATTTCAGATTTATAGGATAAAGCATCCCATATAATGAGGATCAAGTTTCGTATCCCTTTAGCTAAACGTTTTTGTCCCCAGTAGAGTATTATCTCCAGTAATAAGGATAAGAAATAGGAATCCCTTGCTCCAAGAGATTTCCACCTTCAAAAGAGCACCGGTAAAAAGTTTTCACTCCTCAAGAGTCGCATCTTGTTACTGCCAAGAGTAGATAAATTTCAGCAACATGACTTTGTTTCCCTCAATAGTACTCATCACCAGTGATACTGTTTATCCCCCACAATGGCCAAGTATCCAGCTTTGTTCACCACCAGTCAGTATGTCGTGTCTATTTTATCAGCATAAGCATACGTACATCATGCATATTTGATTCATATTCATATTCATATTCCTAAATGCATAAGTTGCGTCATTTACCCCCCTAAAGTACAAATTGTCCTCTCTCAAGAGTGTCGTTAGCCTTAGGCAGAAAGGATGTGCCTTTTTCTAAATCCCCCCTAGGTTTGATCCTCGTGGAAGATTTTTCTTCAGTTTCCTTTCCATACTTGGATAGGATAAGATCCCAGTTTAAGTTCTTTCCTCATCAGGAAATACCTTGTTTAGACAATCTCTCTCCAGTTCCTTCCTGGATTGAAATCAGGCCTCGATCACTTTGATAACTTGAACCTCTGAAAGGCAAGAAGAGATTCGGTTATGCACCTTCGTATTTTCACTCTTCGACATTGAAGATGATATTTCGCTTTCCCGGATTAGGGAAAATCCCTGACAGAAGCCTCTCAATGACAGACTCTTGGCAATATGGACATCAAATCCACCAAGAAACCTCTACCAATCGGCAAGAAAAGAGTCATCTCTTAAGAAGCCTATTTTTCCCCATAAATGTCTAGTAGATCGACAAACAACAGTCTCTCCCTAAAAAGCTTGTCCTAATATCAAGGAAGTCATTAGCACCTCAAATTAAATTACATCCTATGGCATCACTCTAAAGAAGGCTCGGAGAGAAGTATATTGAAAAGTATTTTTCCATCAAGTGGCTATCTCCCCAGGTAACCTCGAGAAAATTTTGGTGAAGACCCTCACAAATAACTTCCCTTGTCAGAAGAAGAACTTGTAAAGAAGAAATTGAGACCAGTTCCGTGGCTGAAGACCAAGATCGAGGGGAAGTTTATATCAAGAAACTGAGACTAGTTCCGTGGCTGAAGACCAAGATCGAGGGGAAGTTTATTTCAAGAAACTAAGACCAGTTCAATAGCTGAAGACCAGGATCGAGGGGAAGTTTATTTCAAGAAATTGAGACTAGTTCTGTGGCTGAAGACCAAGACCGAAGGGAATTTTATTTCAAGAAACTGAGACTAGTTCTGTGGCTGAAGACCAGGATAAAGGGGGAGTTTATTTCAAGAAACTAAGACCAGATTTGTGGCTGAAGACCAGGATCGAGGGAAGTTTATTTCAAGAAAATGAGACCCGTTATGTGGCTGAAGATTAGGATCGAGGGGAAGTTTATTGCAAGAAGAAACTATGACCAATTCTATGGCTGAAGACCAGGATCGTGGGGAAGTTTTTCCCTTTTCTAAGTAAGATGACTTATTAAAGAAGATGGATGAGAAAAATTGGGAATTTTCTACCATTCATACCCACAATCAAAATTTTGGGTATTCTGATATTTAATCCTCTTTTACATTGAATGTTTGAATGTCTTTGTCATTCATCCCTTTAGGTCCAAGAAGAATAAATAAGGGCATATGTCATACCCTAAATTTTGACCCCAAGACGTCACATCATTGTGCAAATCATCACCATAATATGAATGTATTTTCATACTCACCAATCTTCTCAAAGATTGTTGAGTATTCACCTTAACCAAGGATTAGGGTTTTGAGCCCTAACAGAGTATTCAGGCAAAGGATCAATCAATATTTAACATGATCTTCAAATTTTCAAGCCTCTCAAACATCCATGAAGGATCAAGAGGTTTCCCTAATCAATAATCTAACACAAGATTGCTCTATTCCAAGTTAATAAAGCCTCACGACCATCAGTGTCACCAAAGTAGGGTTTTGATCGACCAAGGCTTCCAAAGAGAAATATTCATCTGGGCATGAGCCAATACTTCAATATATGTTTCAAGTACCTCAAATACATCATATTAGTCCATTCATATGATTGAACTGATTCAAAGAACTTGATTCATAAGCAATACAAGGATTCAAACTCATCTGGACCACAAACTAGGGTTATTGAGAAAAAGTCATTCATGCCTTTGAATTTTGAATAAAGAATGATCTCAAACTTTGGCGAATGATTCAAGACACTAAAAAAAAACCTTTGGAATACATCCATTAGGTTCAATTTAGCCCAAGGACTTGATTTAATAAAGGGTCATAAAGTTCAAGTTTCATCTAATGTAAAAAGTCAATTGTGATCAAACCAAGTTTGACTTGAGATTTGGATCATAATCAATCAAGAAATATCAAAAAAAGTAAGGTTACTTGCAAAAAGGGCAACCTTGAGAAACTTAAAATTTCACTAAGTTACGGAAGGAACATGGTTTTTACCCAACTTTGCAAGGCCATAACTTGTGATCCAAGCAACCATTTTTTCCATCCCAAGCCCAAATGATAGATCTTCTTACTGTAGAAGCATACTTCAATCTCAAGGTTTTGATGATGTCAACTAGACTTAAGCCCATTCCATGTTTGCAAAAATTCAAGCTTTCAAATTGATCAAGATACTTACACTATATACCCGTGGGGGTATATGTACTAAGAAGCTGCTTGCATTATATACCCGTGGGGGTATATACACTGAAGATAAAACCAGAAGCTTCTCTATTCTGAACTCTTCTCAAAAAGCGAAAGGTGCAAGAATATCATCAATGGAATATTGTCATGCAAATCACGCTTCTTGTGCAAATGATCATACAATGTTCAAGACTTGGACACAAGGCTTTGGTATATCAATATTCACGCCTTTAATTGATATACAAGTGTTCAAATAATTTATCATATTAACATTTTACATAAGCATGGTTTTAAAATCATTTGGAACTGGTATAACACTTTTAACTCAAGTATTTTTCTGAGTTTTAATAGTGTTAACCGATGAACCATATGGGTTAATCGGTTAACGACCTCAAATTTTAAATTCTCAGGGATAACGTTCAAGTGTTAACCGATTAACCTATATGGTTAACCGATTAACACTGAACGAATTTTGAAAAATTGTTTCTTTTAAAATTCAAATCTTGTTTGAATGTTATACCTTTTCATTATTTGATTCTTACTCAATTATACCTTTTTGAAATGGTGTTTTGACTCATATAAATTCTGAAAATTTCAAATTGAAAAACACCTCCAATAATTTTCAAAATAATCATTCAATCAAATTCACTACTTTTCAAATATTTTCAAATATTTTCAAAAAGTGTTCATACTGTTCATATCATTTCATATCCATAATTTTTGAACACTTGTATTGATATTGAAAAGTGAATTTTGTTCAAAAGGAGAAGATCAATCTTTGTATTGATATTATTATATCACTCTCAAATTATCAAATTACAAGAATTATTTCTATTGTGACTTGTGATCCAGGATTGTTGGACACAAGGGTTAGTGCTTGCAAGAGGATTGTTCTTGCACACTAAGTTGTTGAAATAGTTGTTAGATAGCAGGCCTCACCGGTTGATGGTGTGATAGGTTGTACATTCTAAAACTATAGTGAAAAATCTCTTTCATGTGGAAAGGGGAGTGGAGTACCTTCAAATTGTGAAGGGAACCACTATTAATCTCTAAGTCCTCTTTTCATTTTGCTTTTTACTGCTTTCATCATCAAGAACATAACCAAGTAAAATTCAAGAATATCGAAAAACCGGAAAAAGTTTCTAAAGCCTAATTCACCTCCCTCTTAGGCATACTCTGAACTTACACTTACATACAACAAGATTGCAAAGCAGAAGTACCCCTAAAAATGTGTAGATTTTGAGATATGAAGCATTAAAATTAGGGTTTCATGAGATTTTGAATTTTTACACTTAGAATTTTTTTAGGCTGAATCTCCCTCATGTTTTGCCCAATTTTGGAGACATTTTCCATTATGATTCAAGATGAATCAAGACCAAATGTAAACATAAAAGTTGAAGTATGACGTACAAGCTTTCTAAAGAGTACAAGAATATCCATTGATTCAACATGAGCAAGAAGTTATGAGCCTCACAACATGACATGATCAAGCTGATTTTTCAAGTCATTTCTTGTGCATTACTTGTGCCACACGATTTTCAACTTAAATTTTGTCACCTTACAAGCTTTGTCCTCTACCAAATCAGAAGGAATCTTGATGTATCACTTGATATATTCAAACTTGGACCATTAAGTCAATAATCCTATCCTTTGGCATGTGAGATTCATGATGACAAGCTATGGAACTTATGTTTTGTTAACTTGCATTAATGTGATGCGTTGAATTGGTATGAAGCAAGCACAAATCAGCCAAGACTCAGTCTAAAGCCATGAGTGTTCAAACCTGCAAAAATTGAATTAAGTCAAGATATAACTATGCTAGAGGATACTTGTAGTACCTTAGAGAAGGTATATGGGAAGCAATCGAAGAAGGACCACACAATCCAGTAAATGTGGTCAATGGCGTTGGAACCGCAAAGTTGAAAAGCACGTATGATGAAGACGATAAGAAAAATATTCTTAATGAAAAGAAAGCAATAAACATACTCCAAAGCACTCTTAGTATGGACGAGTTCTTCCGTGTATCACAGTGTAGATTGGCAAAGGAGATTTGGGACACCTTGGTGGAAACGCATGAAGGAACCGCATAAGTAAAAAGATCAAGACTCAACACGTTAAGTCAAGAATATGAGATGTTCCGTATGCAGCCCAGTGAATCTATTGTTGCCTTACAAAAGAGATTCTTTCATCTAACAAATCACTTGATTGCTCTCGGGAAGACCTTCACCAATGATGATCTCAACCTGAAATTCCTAAGATCCTTAACAAGAGAATGGCAACTAAAAGTGACCGCTATTTTGGAAAATAAGAGTCTCTCAATGATGACATCCGCATCCTTATTTGACAAACTTCAAGAGAATTAATTGGAACTTGAAGGCTCGAGAAGCACGAAAGTCAAGAAAAGAAGTCCAAAGGAATTTCCTTGAAGATTGACACAAAGGATGACAAAGACGACGAAACTTCCGAAGATGAAAATTTCATGCTTCTTGTAAAGAAGCTTGTTAAGTTTTTTAATAATAATAAAAATTCCTCTTTTCCTAAAAAGAATAGACATTTCAGGAAAAAGGATGCATCCACATCGAATCAAGAAGTCCTAGGTTACGAATGTGGGAAGTAAGGTCACATTAAGCCGGATTGCCCGAAACTTGCAAAGAAAGGAGGATTCAAAGGTAAGAAGGATTTCAAAAATAAAAAGGCTTATGTTGCTTGGGACGATAATGAGATAAGTTCATCATCGGAATCAGAAAGCGATGAATGTGCAAATGTCGCTCTTATGGCATCACGTCACTCCGATGAAGAAATTGATAAGGTATGCTTGAAGACAACTTCTAATCAATGGTATCTTGAAGACAACTTCTAATCAAAGGATACGTTACTTACGGTGATGATAATAAAGGAAAAATTCTTAGAGTTGGAACCGTTGGTGCACCTCCATGTACAATCATCGAAGACGTCCTTTATGTGGAAGGCCTTAAACACAACCTACTTAGCATAAGTCAATTGTGTGACAAAGGGTTCCAAATCAACTTCACAAAGGATGAATGTTTGATAGAACATGAAGTCACCCATGACATCTTGCTAAAAGGTGAAAGATTTAATAATATTTTTATGATCTCTTTTGATGACTCATCCTTGAAGGTAAAATTTCTAACGGTGAACAACAACGAGGCATGGCTATGGCATAAAAGATTTGCTCACATTCACATGGAGCATTTAAACAAGTTGATAAAGCATGATCTAGTTGTTGGTCTTCCGAAGATAAAATTCATCAAGGATAAGTTATGTGATGCCTGCCAAAAAGGGAAACAGACTAAGACAACTTTCAAATCCAAGCAAGTGGTTTCTACATCAAGACCACTTCAATTGTTGCACATGGATCTTTTTGGTCCATCGAGAACGAAAAGTTTCGGAGGTAGTATTTATGCTTTAGTTATTGTTGATGATTTCTCTCGATACATATGGACATTGTTTTTAGTGCAGAAAAATGATGCTTTCAAAGCATTCAAGAAGTATGCGAAGCAAATTCAAAACGAGAAGTCACTCACCATAGCCTCCATAAGAAGAGACCATGGTGGAGAATTCCAAAATTCAGATTTTGAAGAGTTTTGCGAAGAGCGTGGAATTTCTCACAATTTTTCCGCACCAAGGACTCCTCAACAGAACGGTGTCGTAGAACGGAAGAATAGGTCATTGGTGGAGCTTGCTAGAACAATGCTTAGCGACTCAAATCTTCCTAAGTTTTTCTGGGCAGAGGTGGTTTGCACGGCATGTTTCATAAGCAACCGTGTCAATATTCGACCAATTCTCAAGAAGACTTCGTATGAGCTGTTCAAGGGTAGGAAACCAAACATAGCATTTTTCAAAATATTCGGATGCATATGTTTTGTTCTCAACAACAATAAGGACAATCTCGGTAAGTTTGATGAGAAGTCCGACGAAGTAGGTTCTTCACAACAACAAGAGACTTCAAAGGATCAAGCAATACCACAAGAAGATGTCACTCAAATCATTGAAGAACATCAAGATCTTCCGAAGGAATGGAGAATGCATAGAGATCACCCGATAGATAAAATTATTGGTGATATTAGCCAAGGCGTTGCAACTCGACTAAATCTTAAGGATGCTTGTCTCTACATGGCTTTTGTGTCTCAAATTGAACCAACCAAGATTGATGAAGCCTTAGGCGAAGGCCAATGGTTTGTAGCAATTCAAGAAGAACTCAACCAATTCGAAAGGAATCAAGTTTGGAGTCTTGTACCAAGACCGGGCAAAAGCACATCATAGGAATGAGAAGGGTGTTTAAGAACAAAGTTGACGAGAATGGGATCATAGTTCGTAACAAAGCAAGATTGGTGGCACAAGGCTACAACCAGGAGGAAGGAATTGATTTTGATGAAACTTTCACTCCGGTAGCACGGTTATAAGAAATTAGATTATTACTTGCTTATGCTTGTTCAATGAATTTTCAGTTGTTCCAGTTGTTCAATGACCTTAGCTTTAATTTGAGTGCTAGAAGTCCTTGATAGGGTCTGTAGAACTCAAGTTATGGCTTTGACAAGTTACAAGTCATTTGAGGAATGTGAATTTGGAGCTTGAAAGTTACCCAACTTCCATGACACTTTTTCCCTAAAAGGATGATTCCTATGAACTTTTGGTCAACATGAATGTTGTTCCTTATTCTCTTAGCTTTCTAGAGAGTACTAGAAGTCCTTGATAGGATTTGTAGAACTCAAGTTATGGCTTGGACAAGTCAAGGGTATTTTGGACATTTGGTGATTATAGGTCATTTGTGATCATAGAACATTTTCACCAACTTAGTGGTCTCAAATGAAATTTTGTTCAACTAGAAAGTTGCTTAAAATGGGGTTTTAACCTTGAACATGCATCAAGGAGGCATTGAAATGGGTTGTGGGGAACTGTGTATGGGTTGTGCGACCCGTCCTGATGGAAGTGAACAGTTGATAGAGGGGATCCAGAGCCTGATGACCGAAGGAATCTTGCAGTTTAGTCGAAGGGTCGAATGTGGATATGGAGAGGTAATGCTGAAGCAAGATGATGAGGTTTCTACCATCACCATCCCTCGCCAGATGATCACCATTTCTGCACCCAGACCGCCCACGATTACCATCACCAAGGCTGGGCCGATACCTTTTGAAAGCACCAATGCTGTCCCGTGGCATTATGGAGCGGACGTCTACTGCAACGGGCAGAAGTTAGAATTGGAACCCTCGGGACAATCTGTGGATAACCTAGTGGGAATTGGCGGAATCACGCGCAGTGGAAGGGTATTTTCCCCACCCGAGATTGTGACGGACAAAGCGGACAAAGCCGAAATAACCGGCAAGGGAAAGAGTAAAGTCGTTGAGGAAACCCCTCGGGGGGTAGAGAAGGACTTATCGGTCAACCAGTTGGAAGGGGTCGTAGCCCACGTAAATGCTGGGAACGGGTTAGGGTTCACTGACCTGGAGCTGACGCTGTAGGGAAGAAACCACAACAGCGCCCTGCACATCTCGATAGAGTGTAGGGGAACGATTATGTCTCATGTGTTGGTGGACACGGGGTCGTCACTCAATGTTCTTCCGAAAAAAGCATTGATGAGGTTATATACTCGAGGACTGATTTGCACACCCAGTTATCTGGTTGTGAAAGCGTTCGATGGAACCAAACGTCATGTTTTCGGGGAGGTGACGCTACCAATCCAAGTTGGGCCGGAAACTTTCGACGCGGTTTTTTACATTATGGACATCATGCCCACCTACAGCTGTCTCCTAGACCGGCCATGGATCCACTCTGCTGGCGCCGTGACCTCCACGTTGCACCAGAAACTCAAGTACGCTGTTGGAGGCAGCATCGTAACCGTATGTGGCAAGGAGGATATAATGGTGAGCCATTTGTCGTCCTTCAAATATGTTGAGATGGATGGGGAAATCCACGAAACCCTATGTCAGACGTTCGAAGTTGTTAAAGTCAAGAACGTGGCTCCTATAATTACTGAAAAACCAGAGATGACTCTCTCTTCCTTCAAGGAAGCCCGGGCCGTTGTTCAAGCCGGATCTACCCCAGGTTGGGGACGAATTCTAGAAATACCTAACAAGCAAGACAAGTTTGGGTTAGGATACTCTCCTGCGGCCGAAGCCTCCTCTTCTCACAGTGCGTCGCGAGGTAAAGGGTCGATCCAGTTTACCAGTGGCGGGGTGATATTTGAAAGTGTCAACGCGGTGTCTGAAGACGGCGAAGACAGCGACTGCGATCTGGACTCTTGGATCCAGCCAAGCAAACCAGGCGAGAGCCTCAACAACTGGTCCATCAGGGATACCATCCAAGTGACAGGAAAAGAGTAATGATTTACTTTCTCCAATCATTGTACAACCTTATGTCCTACCCGGGGCATAGTGGTTTTATTGTCAGGGCCTTGTTTGGTTATGTACATGCATTTTACCAATAAATCAAAAGGCATTTTTCTTCGTATTCAAATGTTGTGATCTCTGTTATTCCGGTTTTATATTTGTTTTCAAAAACAACAAAATGGCAATGGGGTTTGTGCTAACCTGCATATCCTTGTTTTAAGCTTAACCCTTGTTATTGCAGGATCCACATAGCAGATGACATTGACTCTGGACCTTCTACGACTCACTTCGACTTCGATTGCCCGGTCTATCAAGCCGAAGAAGAGATTGATGAAGACGAAGACCTTCCCGAAGAGTTGGCCCGCTTGTTGAAACAAGAAGAGAAAGTTATTCTGCCTCACGAAGAAGAGATCGAGATTGTGAATCTGGGTTCTGAAGAACTGGTCAGGAATGTCAGGATAGGAGCTGCACTGCAGAGTGATGTCAAGAAGAGATTGGTCGAGATGCTAAGAGAGTATAGTGACGTCTTTGTTTGGTCATACAAAGATATGCCCGGACTTGATACTGACATTGTGGTCCACCACTTGTCGCTGCGAGAAGATTGTCCTCCCGTCAAAGAGGTACGGCCGGGAAAGCTACTGGGGTTTATCGTGAGTGAAAGAGGTATCGAGGTTGATCATGCGAAGATAAAAGAAATACAAGAAATGCCAGCGCCAAGAACAGAAAAAGAAGTTCGTGGTTTCCTGGGCAGAATAAACTACATTGCAAGGTTTATCTCTCAGCTCATGGCCACGTGTGAACCGATGTTCAAACTATTAAAGAAAAATCAGGCGATTATCTGAAACGAGGATTGCCAGAAGGCATTTGATAAGATAAAACAGTATCTACAGGAACCTCCGATCTTGATACCCCCAGTGGCCGGAAGACCTTTAATCATGTACTTGACAGTTCTTGAGAATAGTATGGGGTGTGTTCTCGGTCAGCACGACGAGACGGGCAGAAAGGAGCATGCCATTTACTACTTGAGTAAAAAGTTCACGGATTGTGAATCTCGTTACTCGATGCTGGAGAAAACGTGTTGCGCGCTAGCCTGGGCTGCCAAACGTTTACGACAGTACATGCTCAATCACACAACCATGCTAATTTCGAAGATGGATCCGATCAAGTACGTCTTCGAGAAGTAAGCGCTTTCGGGTAGGATTTCCAGATGGCAAATGGTGTTGACGGAATATGACATTCAGTACGTTTCCCAAAAGGCCATCAAGGGAAGCGTATTTTCTGAGTACCTTGTTGAACAGCCGATCGAAGATTATCAGTCGATGAAATTTGAATTCCCTGATGAGGATATCATGTTTCTTAAAGCGAAAGATTGCGATGAACCGTTGCCCGACGAGGGGCCAGATAGGAAATCCCAATGGAAATTGATATTTGATGGGGCGGTTAATTCTTATGGAAGTGGCATAGGGGCGATCATCAGGACTCCCCATGGATCCCACATCCCGTTCACCGCTAGATTGACGTTTTCGGTCACCAATAACGAAGCAGAGTACGAAGCATGCATCATGGGTCTAGAAGAGGCAATTGATTTGAGAATCAAGAACATAGATGTATATGGTGACTCGGCACTTGTGATTAACCAGATTAAAGGGGAGTGGGAGACTCGTCAATCAAATTTGGTGTCGTACATGAGCTATGCCAGAAGGCTGCTTTCGTTCTTTGATCGAGTGGAACTCCATCATGTGCCCAGAGCAGAAAACCAGATGGCTGATGCCTTAGCCACGTTGGCTTCGGTGTATAAAGTCAATTTTTGGAGTGAAGCTCCAAGAATTGTCCTTTCTCGTCTTGATAGACCTGCATTCGTCTTTGCGATCGAGGTAGCCTCCGACGGCAAACCATGGTTCCATGATATTCAGACCTTCCTTATGACTAAGGAGTATCCTGCGGGAGCGTCAACCCAGGATAAGAAGACTCTGAGGAGGTTGTCCGGAAATTTGTATCTCAATCCTGATGGAGTTTTGTATAAAAGAAACCACGATCTCGTGCTACTCAGATGTGTAGATGAGAAAGAAGCAAGTATGCTCATGGAAGAAGTCCATGAAGGCACATTTGGTACGCACGCCGGCGGGCACGCTATGACAAGAAAGATCCTGAGAGCAGGATACTACTGGCTGACGATGGAGTCGGATTGCTTTAAATTCGCGAAGAGATGCCATAAATGTCAGATTTATGCTGATAAGATTCACGTGCCGCCGTGCCCTTTGAATGTCATGTCCTCCCCGTGGCCGTTCTCCATGTGGGGCATCAACATGATAGGCAAGATCGAGCCCACTGCATCTAACGGTCATCGCTTTATTCTAGTAGCCATCGACTACTTCACCAAGTGGATGGAGGCAGCCTCATACGCTAACGTGACCAAGCAGGTGGTGGCTAAATTCATAAAGAAGGGCATCATTTGCCGATACGGAATTCCTGAGCATATCATTACTGATAATGGTTCGAATCTGAATAACAAGATGATGAAGGAGTTGTGTCAGAATTTCAAGATTGAACACCACAACTCATCTCCTTACCGGCCGAAGATGAATGGCGCCGTTGAAGCGGCCAATAAGAATATCAATAAGATTGTACAGAAGATGGTTGTGACCTATAAGGATTGGCACGAGATGTTGCCATTTGCATTGCACGGTTATCGTACGACGGTACGTACATCAACCGGGGCAACTCCTTTCTCACTAGTGTACGGTATGGAAGTTGTCCTACCGTTAGAAGTTGAGATTCCTTCTTTACGAGTTTTGGTTGACGTGAAACTCGATGAGGCAGAATGGATTAATGTTGCGGTGGAAATAGGATCACAAACTATTAATGAGTTTGAATCGCAATTCAATTCACAACCGCTCTTTGATTTATCCGAAGGAAAAGGTCAAAAAGGGAAAACCTATTTTTGCATCGTAAACACAATGCGGGGAAAGATCTAGGGTTCGGGGGTTGATTAAATTTAGGGAAGGTATTAGCACCCTAAACTTCTGTAGTACTCTACAGGAACCTTTTGTTCAGATGTTTACTATTTTGCTTTATTTATTTGCTTAAGGTATATATACAAAGGGATTAAAAGTGAGAAAAGAGACCTAAGGGGTTAATTCTAAGTTTACTCGGCAAGACATCGCATCTTGTGCCTACGTATCCTTACGGGAGTGGAATCAGAGTAATCGTAGTTCCCCTCAATAGGGAGGTTAGAAACTTCTTGACTGTGGTCAAGGTCTCACGGGGAATAAACATGTCTTAAGGACACGCTTACGTGGAGTGTAGAAACTCCAAAGCTCTACGCTGAATTGTTAAGTTGTAATTAGGGTTAAATTAGGTTAGGGATTCCGCGGCGAGAAACCCTAAAATGAGCGCGGCGGCTCTTTGACCTAATGCTAGGGGTAAAATTGTAATTTTGCCTGTGGCGAGGCATTTGTGAAAATTAGGGTTTGAAAAGGTGTAAGGGTTGAAGGTGAGGACTATTGACACGGCGGTCAAACGGCTAGACCTAATTCCTTCGGATGTATGCAATGGGACAAATTAACGATGCAAATGCGTGAACTTAAACCATACAAACAGCAGAAATTAAAGTGCGGAAAAGTAAACGCGATTGTTGGTTCGCGAGGTTACAACCGAGAAGCAATTACAATAATGATGAAACTTAAATAAAACAGAATGTAATAAGCTGCAAGATGAACACACGTGTTAACGGGCAAATTCAGACGGCAATTGGACGAGTCATGAGACAAGAGTGCAATGTTGAAGGTTTTTGTTGTTTTGAAAGAGATGTTAAATGAATTTATAAAAAAAGAGTAATGTTAATTTTAAAAATTTTAAATTTAATCTAAAAAAAAAAGTTTCAATTTATATATATATTTTTTTTTAAAAAAAAGATTTTTCTTATTTATTTTAAAAAGGTTTTTTATTTATTTATTTAAAAAAAGAACAATTTTAATATCTAACCTAATATTAACAAAAAACAGAAAATAAAAAAAAATAAAGGAAAGGGAATTGGGAATTGGTAATTGGTAATTGGATTCTCAACCCAACCAGGTTGCATGTCACAGTTAGTGATGATCTAGGGTTTCAAAACCCCATTGTATCTCGCGGCGCCGTTAAGCCTTCGTCTTCCTCATCGCCTTTCTCTCTGTGATTCTTTCTTCAATCATGTTGAAAACCCTGAAATCAAACCGAACAATGTTAAAAGTGAAGATATTATGTTCCTGGCTTACATTCTCGTTCGCAATCGGTGATGAATGGAGGCGATGATGGTGGACTGAGCCTCCGTGGAGGGTTTGCCCGTCGTGGATGGAGGCGGCGCTGGCGGACCTTCCCCAACCTCTCGATGCGTGCTTCGAAACTCTCCTCCTCTTCCTCGCGGTCGCTAGGGTTTTGCGTTCTTCGTCGTTTTCGTCCGGGGTTTCTTACGAGGTGATGTCCTTCCTTTTATAATCTTCTGATTCTCTTTTGGGCCTTTGATACCAGTGGATTTACGTTATTTTCTGAGATTGGGTCGCGATTTGATTCTGATTTCGTGGAGCTTTTGCGAACCAACGTTAATTTGATTTGATTGGGATCTGTTGATCTTTTTTTTCACTGAATCGGATTTGATTGGAAGCCTTTCCATATTTTATTTACCTTGACTAGATTTCGTCTTTTAGATTTCAATTGGGTATCGTTGTGCCTGATTTGGATTTTCATCAGATATAGATTTTAATGTTTTATCTGATATGATTTGTTTGGATTTCACAGATGTTTCGGATACGGGTAACTCCATCATAGATTTGGATATCTGGTTCCATCTGATGCAGTTTAGTGACCTTGTTTCATTTTCCTCTAACAGGGTTGTGTGAACCTGTTACACTTTCTGAATCGATACGCAGGTGTTGATGCTTTCTTCGAACGTGCGTCTGGGTCTTTTCTATGATGAACTCGCGGCGATTCAATTACTTGTGACACTTTTTCTTGAACTAAAACTGGGTTACGATGTTTATGAATTGAACTTGGCTCTTATTTTCTGAACATGAGCTTGGTTCCTCGACTCTCCGAGTTGAACCTGATCTTTCTGTTCTCTGATTTAGGAAGTTTTTTTTTTTAATCTTCGATGATTTGGTTGTCCATATTTCACGTTCAGTTTGGCTGGCCCTTGCTTTTGATTTCTTTCGGTTAACTGAATCAGTTTCCAATGTGGATAACTGGTTCGGATCACTTCTGATTTTGATAAACTGATGTTTGGGTTTTATTTTTCAGATGTGGACTCGGATAGCTTGTCTTCCCTTTGGTACGAGCTGTTCTTTTCTGATAAATTGGCTATGATGTTCGTACACTGAGCCTACGCGTTGTGCTTGCATCTGGTTGGGAACTACTGTGCTGAGATGGTTTCAGTGAGCTGAATTTAATCTTGAACTGAATTAAGCTAATTCCATTGTTTGTGAATTGAACTTGCTCTTTTATGATATGATTCATGACCCTGTATTTGGATGGATGTTTCTTCGAACTGATGCTTGCTTATGCAATTTTCCTTTTTTACTGTGATCCATTTTAATGTTGCTCTTGTACGGCAGCTGATAATTCTTGGCCTTTTTGAGATGGTTTGCCTTCCTGTAATGCTTATGACCTATCTTGGTACTTTGGTCTCATATTTCCAGCAGTGGGATGCTGTTCTGTTTTGTGCTTTTTCGTGATGGAGTTGATGCTTAGAGCTGAACTTGTCCTTTGGGCTGTGCTAAACTTGTTTTGCGGAATTTGGTTCCTTTGTCTTTGAGTAACACATGTGCAGATTGCTGGCTTACTTCTGAGTTGAATTGCTGATATTATGTGAACTGATATGCTTTGGTTATTATATTCTGTTGTGGATTTTTCTGATACATCTCAGTTAGCTTTGGCCTTACACCCTGTTAGGAAATTGGGGTAATGATGTTGTCTTGTGAATTTATGCAAATGGTATGCTTCCTTTCGAGTTTCAGCCCCCTAATTCGAACCTCCTTCTGATGGTGGCATCTTGAGCATGAATTTACTTGATAGTGTCCCAAAACTTATTTACTTGATGAATGGTGTTCTAATTTTGAACCCAAGGTTGCGTGAACTCTTTTGGCAAATCGAATCAGTCCCTAATTCTTTTACTCTTCATCTTTCTCGGCTGTCCCGTATCGATAAGAACAGAAATTACTTGACCCGACGCCGATGGCGCGGATTGGTAATGGGGGTAGGATGTGGCTTCGGTCGTGCCACTCCCGGCACTCGATGATGACATTGTTCTGAGAGTGTCAAGAAACTTCTAACATTTTTTTTCTACACTGTTTGTTTTCTTTTTGATGTGCAGGTTAGCCGAGGATTCGTGGAGAAGTCCAAAGACAACATGAAGGCCTTTAGATGCTCTTAGGATTTAGGATAGATACTTTAATGTAATCCCTTAGGATTTAGAACTTTAATGTATTTCCCTGTATCAGCACTTAGAAAATATGAAGCAACCTCCACTTCTTGTATGATGAGATTTTTTTCTATGAAATAAAATTCCCAAAATTTTGAATTTATTTATATTTTATTCTTAGTTAAGAAATATAAACAATTGTGAATAAATCCACAAGTATTTAAATTCATTAACATAGTCATAAAACATAAACACTCCCAAGTGGTATTCTTATTGGTGCACTCATCTCATTTGTAATTCTGACCTCATCATCTGATTAAAATCCCATCTAAATGTTGACCAAACGTTTCATAACCAAACACGGGTGTGCACCATAATCACAACAGTTTCAACACTACTCATAATTAAATTCCACCGACCAAACCGCTAAAATCTCAATATGATCAGAACTGGTGATAGACAAATGCCTCAAAACCATAACGTATCAAATGCCTCAGAATTTTAATAACAGCCCGTCTTCAAGGAATTGGTAGAATTTGTGTAAAATGACCAAAATACCCCTGGGACCCAATCTGCAAAACAAACCCCCTCATAACTTGTTAGTGGTTAGCAGATGTACATGTGAGGCGATATGCGAAATGACTGATTAAATATAAGGGTAAAATTTGGGGTATTACAGTTGCCCCTATTTAAATAGCTACACCGGACGATTTGAGTGACAGAGACTCGAGGAATCGTGGTGGAGAGATTTAAATATAGATAACCGAAAATTTTGCCCTTATATGCGACGATATGCAATGCTATGGACAAAACTGGAACGACTTAATGCAGATGATGCCATGACTATGATATGATGCGTATGCTGGAATAATGAATGCGAAAAATGCTGCCGAACATGACGACACCGGGACAGACGCCAACGAGAAGAACTCACTGGGGAAAAAGACACGCTGAGATACAGTACAACACTGGGGAAATCTAAAAATGATAGTCAACTGGTGCGAATGACCAATTGTCACTTTTAGAAAAGGAATGAGATCCTCGAATGGAGATGGTACCTATGAGACGGCCTCCACTGGGGAATCTAAAAATAAAACTGGATCACGTACGATTGTAAGATCGATTACAGAATGCTGGAGCATTGAGCAAAGAATAACATCCAAGCTTCTGTAAACTACCCCTCGTGACAGGATCAAACGGACTTTTCGGAACTCCGTAGCAAATATACAGGGTAAAGACCGACTGTATGCCAAAATAAATGGACTTTGATGGGAATTGCCCTGATAAGCTTCTCGAGAGAGAATTGTCACTTATCGTTGGAAGGGACTTATGTGCAAAAATGGATAAGCACTCAAATAAAGAGGCTGCTGCTTATCTGATAAATAAGTCTTCTCGCATTCTAAGGTCGGCGCCTGGAATACGATTCTGATTCTTCTCTTACCGAAGGATAAATAAACTTCTTCATGCTTCAAGATCGTGCTCTCCTGAACATGAAAAGGGTAAACTGAACTTCCTCATACTTCAGAATCGTGCTCTCCTGAATATGAAACTGGATGACTGAATTTATTCATATTTCAGAATCGTGCTCTCCTGAATATGAAACTGGATGACTGAATTTTCTCATATTTCAGAATCGTGCTCTCATGAATATGAAACTGGATAATCGAACTTCCTCATAACTCAGAATCGTGCTCTCCTGAATATGATTCGGTTCCTGAAATTTCTTCATTCTTCAGAATCGTGCTCTCCTGAAAAACGGCCAACTGAACTTCCTCATAACTCAGAATCGTGCTCTCCTGAATATGATTCCGCTCCTTCTTTTACTAAAGGATAAATGAACTTCTTCATAACTTCAGAATCGTGCTCTCCTGAATATGATTCCGCTCAAACCTCTCCGTATTTCAAGATCGTGCTCTCCTGAATACGATTTGGTTCAAAACCCCCCATACTTCCAGACGACAGGTAAATGGAAGCCCAACTGCTCCATGGAGATGGCCATTTGCTGCAAGTCATAACGAAGATAGGATCGGCTTCTTAGGTGAGAAATGTTGTATATCGATGCTGTAAGATGTAAAGCGTTGAGAGTTGTAACATGTAGGATTGCAAAGTGTTGTATTGATATATTTTCCAGGCGCGAACTGGCGTGTATCTGTAATGGATTGTAGTTGATTTACTTGAAAGATAGTGCAAAATAAATGCACGTCCGGGTACAGTGATAAACTTCTCAAGCGAGATAGTCGCGTATCTGTCATGGCATGGTGAAAACCTTTAGATGGTGCAAAATAAATGCACGTCCGGTTGGGCTTGACTACCGACAAGACTGAGATTCAATCTAGGATCGAGCTAGAAAGAAGACTGGTAATCAAGACTCCATCGAGGGAATGATCTCGGAGGGTAAATATCTTATCCTGGTGAGGAAAGATAGCTGAAGTAACCGTCATCCACGAGGATCGAGCTCCGTGGGGAAACTGGAAACGCATATGTATTTTATGCTTAGGGCTGACAATCTATTTGGAGAGAATGGACGAACCCAGTTACTCGGTGGTAACAACCAAATGATGGTGAGACACAATGAACCTGTGAATGCTAATGCATATGTTAATGCATATGTTAATGTGAATGTATGTTAATGTCTATGTATGTTAATGTTTATGTATGCAAGATGTTATGAAATGAGTATGTAATGAGTATGTAATGAATATGTAATGAATATGTAATGAATATGTAATGAATATGTAATGAATATGTAATGAAATAGGCATGTGATGCTTATGCCCTTGCGTATGCTAACGAAACAGACTAGAGACGGGACGAGAGATGAAATAAACATCTCGACGGAAATACCCTGCGTTCTCTGCAACCAATACGTCAATCATGGGTAAGAAAGATCAATGGTAGAACCGGATCTGGTTTTAAAGTTCTGAATTCTCTGGGGAGAAGGTAATCTGCTTGGGTGTACAGTATCACGTCTTCATATGGGGAGAAGAAAACCTGAGGGGCACTTTTAAGTTATCCCAAGAAGAAGTTGTCAGCTTATAGTCTCTCTGGGAACTATCACTGGGCAATGGTTTGAAAGTGTTTCTGCAATAATGATATTTCCGGGGAATGAAGAGATCCTGTCGGAATTTCCACTAGTCAAAGTAATTTATTACATTTCAAATTTGTTGTTTTTGAAAAACAATTCTGAAAAATCTACAATGCACCTTTCATTTTCAAATTTTAAGAAATAACGCATTTTGTATAACAATAGAAAATAAAGAGCAATGCACCAAGGAATGTAAGTAACGAGATGGTATCTTTTATTAAAGGGTGGCTGCTTGCTGAAGGCATAGCTCCACAGATGATTATATTTTGAAGTTGGCAACATGGGAAAAAGGTTACATCGAATCCAACGACACCTACTGACACTAATAACTAGGACTAATCCAGAATCTTGCTTTGGGCAAGGATGAAGGAACTGAAACATGGCTCTCATGCGAAAAGTGTGTTCGAGATAATCAGTGTCCTCTGATGCAATGAAATGCCTTTGTCCCTAACTTTTGCCTGGACCGCCCTTTCGGGTTTTCAATCCACCGGGACGCTCTTTTTTGCCTAAGCCGCCCTTTCGGGTTTTCAACTTAGCGAGCTTTTGTTATTATTTCTTTTTTTTTTTTTTTTTTCTTTTTTTTTTTTTCAACCCTTACTTTTGCCTAAGTCGCCTTTTGCAGGTTTTCGACTTAGCGGGTTTTTAGGCATAATATTTTCGGACTGCATCAGAATTCACGGGATGTGCTAGTTCTTCACCGTCCATTGTCGTAAGTATTAGAGACCCTCCGGAGAAGACAGTCTTTACAACGAACGGGCCTTCATAATTGGGCATCCACTTTCCACGCATATCTTTATGTACTGGTAAGATCTTTTTGAGTACGAGCTCTCCTTGACGGAACTCACGGATACGAATCTTCTTATCAAACGCTCTTTTCATCCGTTTCTGATATAATTGCCCATGGCACATGGCTGTCAAACGCTTCTCGTCAATGAGATTCAACTGATCCAATCTGTCTTGAACCCACTCAGCTTCCTCAAGTTCAGCCTCCATTAACACTCTTAGCGAAGGTATCTCTACTTCGATGGGGAGCACGGCGTCCATTCCATACACCAATGAGAAAGGTGTTGCCCCTGTCGAAGTTCTCACTGAGGTTCTGTATCCATGCAAAGCAAACGGTAACATCTCATGCCAATCTTTGTAAGTCACAACCATCTTTTGCAGGATCTTCTTGATATTCTTATTTGCAACTTCAACGGCTCCGTTCATCTTAGGACGGTACGGAGAAGAATTGTGGTGAGTGATCTTGAAGTTATCACACAACTCTTTCATAGTCTTATTATTCAGATTGGTGCCATTGTCAGTTATTATCCGGCTTGGGACTCCGTAACAGCAGATGATTTCTTTCCTGATGAAGCGGGCAACCACTTGCTTGGTCACGTTGGCGTAGGAGGCAGCCTCTACCCATTTGGTGAAATAATCAATGGCAACAAGGATAAAACGATGTCCATTAGAAGCTTTCGGCTCAATTGCCCCAATCATGTCAATGCCCCACATAGAGAACGGCCATGGTGAAGACAAAACATTCAACGGTGACGGAGGTACGTGCATTTTATCAGCATAAATTTGGCACTTATGGCATTTCCTAGCGTATTGGATGCAGTCGGCTTCCATGGTTAACCAGTAATACCCAGCCCTTAACATCTTCTTGGACATAGCATAACCATTGGCATGGGTTCCGAAGGTCCCCTCATGAATTTCCTGTAGTAACATGTCCGCTTCCCGTTTATCAACACATCTGAGCAGAACCATGTCGTGATTCCTCTTGTATAGCACACCATTACTGATAAAGAATTTGGACGCCAGTCTTCTCAATGTTTTCTTGTCCAGACCAGTAGCACCCTCGGGATACTCTTGCTTGACGAGATAGTTCTTGATATCGTGAAACCAAGGCTTTTCATCCGCCTCAACTTCTTCGACCAACTAACAATAAGCGGGCTCAACTTTGCGCTCAATATGGATAAGAGGTGCTTCATTAACGAACTTAACTTTCCACATGGATGCTAACATGGCTAATGCATCAGCTACGTGATTCTCGGATCTAGGAACATGCTCGAACTCTATCTCGTCGAAATACTTGATCAGCTCAATAATATAGTCTTTATAAGGGATTAACTTCTCATTCTTCGTTTCCCATTTGCCTTGTACCTGGTAGATAACCAAGGCTGAGTCACCACTTACTTTAAGAAGTTTGATTCGGAGGTGAATCGCTGCTTCGAGGCCGAGGATACACGCTTCATACTCTGCGACGTTATTAGTACACTCAAAGTCCAACCTTGCTGTAAATGGAGTAAATCCACCCTTTGGGTTCATCAAAACGGCGCCTATACCATGCCCATTGAAATTCGAGGAGCCATCAAACATCATCTTCCACCAAAGACCTGGTTCTGGACCTTCGCTCGGATCTGGCTCTTCACAATCTCTTTTAATCAACAGGATATCCTCATCGGGAAAATCGAACTTAAGAGGTTCATAATCTTCAACTGGCTGGTCTGCAAGGTAATCAGATAAGATACTACCCTTAATCGCATTCTGGGATACATACTGGATGTCATATTCGGATAACAACATGTGCCAACGGGCTAGCCTCCCGGTTTGAGCAAGTTTTTCAAAAATATACTTGATCGGATCCATTTTAGAAATCAATAACGTGGTATGACAGACCATATACTGCCGAAGGCGCTTAGCGGCCCATGCTAGTGCACAACAAGTTTTCTCTAATGGTGAGTATCTGTTTTCGCAATCGGTAAACTTCTTGCTCAGGTAATAAATTGCATGTTCCTTTTTCCCAGTCTCATCATGTTGTCCAAGCACACAACCCATAGACTTCTCGAGAACAGTAAGGTACATAAACAACGGTCTTCCAGGTACGGGCGGGATCAGAATAGGGGGATCTTGCAAATAACCCTTAATCTTCTCGAACGCTTTCTGACAATCAGGGTTCCACTCAACTGTCTGCCCCTTGCAAAGCAACTTGAATATCGGCTCACAAGTAGCGGTCATATTAAAGATAAACCTGGAAATGTAATTCAGACGTCCCAGAAAACCCCTAACTTGCGTCTCGGTTCGCGGAGCCGGCATATCTTGAATGGCTCGGACTTTGTCAGGATCCACCTCAATCCCTCGCTGGCTAACAATGAAACCAAGCAATTTTCCGGATCTGACACCGAAGGTACATTTTGCAGGATTCAATTTCAACTGATATTTCCTGAGTCGTTCAAACAGCTTCACCAAATGGTCTAAATGCTCCTCTTCACTCTGAGATTTGGCTATCATATCGTCCACATACACCTCAATTTCTTTGTGCATCATATCATGAAAAAGAGTGGTCATAGCACGTTGGTAAGTTGCCCCTGCGTTCTTTAAACCAAAGGGCATGACTTTGTAGCAGAAGGTTCCCCAAGGAGTAATGAAAGTAGTCTTCTCTCGATCGTCGGGATCCATCTTGATCTGATTATAGCCAGAGAAACCATCCATAAATGAAAACAACGCAAAACTGGCTGTATTGTCTACAAGTGTATCAATATGTGGCAGTGGGAAGTCGTCCTTTGGACTTGCTTTGTTCAGATCCCTGTAGTCTACACACATCCTAACCTTACCGTCCTTCTTGGGCACTGGCACAATGTTGGCAACCCAATCTGGATATTTCGCGACTGCCAAGAAACCTGCATCCAACTGCTTTTTAACCTCATCTCGAATCTTCAAAGCCATGTCGGGTCTCGTTCTTCGAAGCTTTTGTTTGATAGGCGGACAATCTGGCTTAAGCGGCAACTTGTGAACAACAATATCCGTGTCTAGGCCCGGCATATCTTGATACGACCACGCAAACACATCAATATACTCTTTTAACAACTCAATCAACCTCGGCCTAATCTCCGTCCCAAGCGTTGCACCAATCTTGACCTCTTTCTTGCTCTCATCTGTACCGAGATTAATTAAGTCCACCTGCTCTTTATGCGGTTGAAGCTCTGTGTACTCGTACTCAATCAATCTTGTCAGTTCCGCGGGTACTTCAAAATCTTCTTCACCCTCGTCCTCAGCTTGATTGATGGGTGCATCCCAGTCAGGAGTGTCAGTAAGGTCATCGGATCCAACAAGGTTTATGATGTCTCTGCATGATGGAAGGCTTACTTAATTAAAATGCTCGAAGATTTGTAAGAATGAAATGCTGTTTTTTTTATTATTATTTTTTTTTTTGAAAAAGGTTGCCAATTTCATTTTTAAAGGTGAAAACGAAAAACGCAAATGAACCAAAGTGGAATTGAACAAAATGCTTTTATTAATATCTTTTTAGAAATGAAAGGTGGCCCGACAAAACAACCCTATAGCCTTGGGCAGAGCTACAGATTTTTATTTGAAAATGTAAATGAAACTTTTTTAAAAAACAATTACTTTGACAAGGGAAAGATAACAGGGATCTCTACGGCCTCCCAGTTGTTCAAAACTGCATCACCCTTAAACACCAGGTTGCTCAGCTCTTCTTTTTTCTCACATTCACTGATGGCATTGACTTGGAAGCCTCCGCTGACAAATACCTCTTGGATAACCTTCGGACGCCCTTCGACGGTTGTGGCAGCTCCATTCTGAGTTGGTTTGTAACCCAACCCAGAGCGATCAGTCTTGGTCTTGACATCAATTACCTCTCCCCAGCCTTCAGGAATGCCCCTGTCAATTGTTGCTTTGGTACTCTTCAGAGATGCAAAAGATGGATTACCCTGACCCACTGTCTCTTCGACCTCCAGCAGAACAGCATTGGCGATCTCAAGTGCTTGAAAGGAAATGTCTAAAGCATTCTCATCGGCCTCGATGTAACGGAAAGAGGACAGGTTGCTGACCATCAGATCCTCCTCACCGTGTATAATAACCAACTTTCCATCGATCACGAATTTCGTCTTTTGATGTAACGTTGAGGTCACTGCCCCAGCGGCATGAATCCATGGCCTTCCGAGTAAACAACTGTAGTTGGGATTAATGTCCATGACTTGAAACGTGATATTAAAAACTTGCGGACCAATCAGGATAGGAAGCTCAACCTCCCCCATTACCGATCGGCGAGAGCCATCGAAAGCCTTGACAACCAAAGGAGTAGGTTTCAACACAGTCTCTTTACAAGCCAACTTATCAAGAACCCTCTTGGGTAGAACATTCAGAGAAGAGCCGGTGTCCACTAGCACTCTCGCTAAATTGTCCTCTTGACATTTTACCGATATATGTAAAGCACGATTATGGTTCGGACCCTCCTTCGGTAACTCTTCATTGCTGAAACTGAGGGTGTTACAAGTGGTTAAATTGGCAATCACACTATCAAACCGACTGGTGCTAATATCTTGATCCACATGTGCTTGAGTCAAAACCTTCTGCAAGGCCATCCTATGAGCGGGTGAATTCATTAACAGAGATAGAATTGAGATCTTGGAAGGAGTCTGATGAAGTTGATCGATAACTTTATAGTCACTTTTCTTGATGATCCTCAAAAATTCGGCATCTTCATCATTCGTGACGGCTCCCTTACCTTTGTCTTTGGCAGGCACAGGGATATTAGTGGTCTCCTTAGGTGGATCCTCATTAGAATGGGGAGTGTACACACGGCCACTGCGAGTCATCCTGCTTGCCTCTGCGATATTGGTCGCCGTGCCCTTAACCTCTTCATTTGGAATAACCTTCCCAGACTCCTTGTCAATCATAGTCACGTCATATTTCCAAGGCACAGCTTTAGGATCACTGAAAGGAAACGGACTCGGTCTTCGAATAACTATAGGCTTAGGCTGATTCACTTCAGGGATATACGACCTCGGTATACCGAACGCGAGGTTGGCGGAGCCTGCCCCTGATAAATTAAACACTGGTACCTTACCCTTTGATTCAGGCTGATGGAAAACAGGCTCAACCACAGCGACTACATCCTTCTTGGCTTGGCTTGTCACTTGTAAAACACCCTCATTAATCAGCCTCTGAACATCATTCTGAACTAACACACAACCCTTAGTACTGGCTTCACAACTTACACATGCAACGTGGGAAGTATCTACTAAACCAGCTTCAAACAGTTTCGAATGGAACATTTTGAGAGGAGTCTTAATCTGTTCAACGTCAAGGGCATAACCATCCCCCGAATCAACACTAACGGCATTGACACTCTCATGGTTAGGGAAAGGGTTCTTCTTAACATTTGGTTGAGGATCTTCAAATGACAAAATCTTCTTTTCCAATAGATCCCTGACAATATTTTTGAGAGCATAACAATTCTCCAGATCATGACCAGGCGCACCCTCATGAAATAAACAATGAGCGGCGGCGTTGTAATTGGCGGGTAGAGGATTAGGAGGCGGACCCAAAGCCCGAGTAGTGATGAGACCCTGCTTGACCAAAGAGGGATACAACTCGGTAAAAGTCATTGGAATCGGCAGACAAGGCTTATACGTTCTTCTATTCGGCATATTCTGGCGAGGAGCCGGACTCTTTGGCTGTTGAGGAGCAGGAGTATTGGGTGCCTGTAGGTAGTTGACAGGAGGCGGATAAACAGGAGGTTGTTGCATAGGTTGATACATGGGAACCTGTTGATTGAAAGAAGGTGTAATAGCTGCCACATAGGGTTGTTGAGCATATTGGACTGGGTACCCTTGAGGTTGAGCATAACCTTGGGGATGTCGATAAAAGCGTTCTCTTGGTCTACCAGAGGATATAGCATTAGTCTCACCCTCCTTCTTTTTCTGGGAGCTATACGGAGGTTTCTTCGGCTGATCCTTAGAAGCGCCATGATTATTTGTCATTTTACCACTCTTCATACCCAATTCAATCTTGACACCCACAGCAACGATGTCGGAGAAATTTGAAGTCACACTACCCACCATTCTCTCGTAAAATTCTGGACGGACTGTGTCGACAAACCAATCAGCTAACTCTTTCTCGGTCAAAGGAGGTTCTACCTGCGAAGCAGTCTCTCTCCACCTTTGGGCATATTCTTTGAATGACTCAGAATTCTTTTGTGACATACTCAGCAACTGTCTTCTGTCAGGAGCCAGATCCATATTGTACTTGTAGTGTTTGATGAAAGCGTCAGATAAATCTTGAAAGCTCTTAACGCGGGATTGGTCCAAAGTTAAATACCACTTGGAAGAAGCACCCTTCAAACTGTCTTGGAAGCAATGAATCATCAGTTTATCATTCTCAACATGGGCAGCCATTTTGCGATAATACATGATCAGATGACTCTTAGGACAGGTGGCACCTTCATAGCGATCGAAGTTCGGAGTTTTGAACTTCGGGGGAATAACTAAACCCGAGACCAAACAAACATCCCTTGCGGCAGTCCCAAAAATTTGATCACCCTCTACCTTTTTCAATCTCTGGACGATAGTGTTTACTTCCTCACGAAGCTTATCATGTTTCTCATAACCCTCAACATTCTCATCAAGATTATCAAAAACTGTCTCATTGAAGTACGGTTGCGCACGAGTGTGTACAACAGGTGGTGCAAAGATAGGAGCCCCCCTAGAAACTTCAGAAAACAAAGGCACAGCTTGCTGAACAGGTTGATTAATCGGAACAGTGGCTTGAGGAGGCACAAAACCGGGAGCAAGACCATAAGGTGGGTCCCTTGCTACGGTCACACTTGGTGGAGGGTCCACAGTAACGCCGGTAATCTCAGAAACAACAGTGGGCTGGGTATCCATCTTAGCATTCATGACATGTAACAATTCCATCATACGCCCCATACCCCCTCGAAGGTCTTCAAGTTCATTGCTAAGGCGATCAATCTCTTTTGCCTGATCCTCCATTCTTTTCCGAGTTTGAGCTCTGGTGTTGTATTGGTGCCGAGAACTCAGGGTGACGAAACTGGAAGGTGAGAGAACCGAGTGTGAGAAATCGGGAGACACATGCAATGCAAAAAAAGTAAATGATGCTAAAATGCGGATGAAGATTTCATGAAGTTCAAAGGCAAGTACCCTCCCCTGAAGTTAGATGGTTCATCCTGTCCTACAAAAGTAACCGGGTTCTAAGGGATCTCAATATCATTGATCCTTCACAAGGGTGGTTGTTCAGAAGGCAACTTACTTGCCAACCAAAACCCTCCAAGTTTAAGATCTCAATGAGCATGGTATCGAGTGTCAACCAACTTCAGTCTGCACCAAAGCCGGTTACCTCACTACTTTCTAAAGGCCAAGATGAGTTAACTAGGGTTCTAAAAGTCAGTTAGTACATTGACAACATATGGCAGCCTCAATATTATCCTCAACTTGAGTTAAGGAATATAAGCACCAACCAAGAAGTCGCACTAACTATGGCCACCAGATCAACCGTATCGATATACGTCGTACAGTTTCCTTGGTCTATTGCCATTTACCTAAGGTACACTAGATCCGGGTGTAGGACTCATCTCACAGCACAAGGAACAGTCCCACAATCAAAGCACAAATATATACATGCAAATGAATAATAACACAGATAGTAATAAATATGAACAAGCTAGGGATAACCCTCAAAATTAGAGAGTCCCCAGTGAAGTCGCCATTTTTCTGTTGCGGTGGAAATAGGATCACAAACTATTAATGAGTTTGAATCGCAATTCAATTCACAACCGCTCTTTGATTTATCCGAAGGAAAAGGTCAAAAATGGAAAACCTATTTTTGCATCGTAAACACAATGCGGGGAAAGATCTAGGGTTCGGGGGTTGATTAAATTTAGGGAAGGTATTAGCACCCTAAACTTCTGTAGTACTCTACAGGAACCTTTTGTTCAGATGTTTACTATTTTGCTTTATTTATTTGCTTAAGGTATATATACAAAGGGATTAAAAGTGAGAAAAGAGACCTAAGGGGTTAATTCTAAGTTTACTCGGCAAGACATCGCATCTTGTGCCTACGTATCCTTACGGGAGTGGAATCAGAGTAATCGTAGTTCCCCTCAATAGGGAGGTTAGAAACTTCTTGACTGTGGTCAAGGTCTCACGGGGAATAAACATGTCTTAAGGACACGCTTACGTGGAGTGTAGAAACTCCAAAGCTCTACGCTGAATTGTTAAGTTGTAATTAGGGTTAAATTAGGTTAGGGATTCCGCGGCGAGAAACCCTAAAATGAGCGCGGCGGCTCTTTGACCTAATGCTAGGGGTAAAATTGTAATTTTGCCTGTGGCGAGGCATTTGTGAAAATTAGGGTTTGAAAAGGTGTAAGGGTTGAAGGTGAGGACTATTGACACGGCGGTCAAACGGCTAGACCTAATTCCTTCGGATGTATGCAATGGGACAAATTAACGATGCAAATGCGCGAACTTAAACCATACAAACAGCAGAAATTAAAGTGCGGAAAAGTAAACGCGATTGTTGGTTCGCGAGGTTACAACCGAGAAGCAATTACAATAATGATGAAACTTAAATAAAACAGAATGTAATAAGCTGCAAGATGAACACACGTGTTAACGGGCAAATTCAGACGGCAATTGGACGAGTCATGAGACAAGAGTGCAATGTTGAAGGTTTTTGTTGTTTTGAAAGAGATGTTAAATGAATTTATAAAAAAAGAGTAATGTTAATTTTAAAAATTTTAAATTTAATCTAAAAAAAAAAGTTTCTATTTATATATATTTTTTTTAAAAAAAAAGATTTTTCTTATTTATTTTAAAAAGGTTTTTTATTTATTTATTTAAAAAAAGAACAATTTTAATATCTAACCTAATATTAACAAAAAACAGAAAATAAAAAAAAATAAAGGAAAGGGAATTGGGAATTGGTAATTGGTAATTGGATTCTCAACCCAACCAGGTTGCATGTCACAGTTAGTGATAATCTAGGGTTTCAAAACCCCATTGTATCTCGCGGCGCCGTTAAGCCTTCGTCTTCCTCATCGCCTTTCTCTCTGTGATTCTTTCTTCAATCATGTTGAAAACCCTGAAATCAAACCGAACAATGTTAAAAGTGAAGATATTATGTTCCTGGCTTACATTCTCGTTCGCAATCGGTGATGAATGGAGGCGATGATGGTGGACTGAGCCTCCGTGGAGGGTTTGCCCGTCGTGGATGGAGGCGGCGCTGGCGGACCTTCCCCAACCTCTCGATGCGTGCTTCGAAACTCTCCTCCTCTTCCTCGCGGTCGCTAGGGTTTTGCGTTCTTCGTCGTTTTCGTCCGGGGTTTCTTACGAGGTGATGTCCTTCCTTTTATAATCTTCTGATTCTCTTTTGGGCCTTTGATACCAGTGGATTTACGTTATTTTCTGAGATTGGGTCGCGATTTGATTCTGATTTCGTGGAGCTTTTGCGAACCAACGTTAATTTGATTTGATTGGGATCTGTTGATCTTTTTTTTCACTGAATCGGATTTGATTGGAAGCCTTTCCATATTTTATTTACCTTGACTAGATTTCGTCTTTTAGATTTCAATTGGGTATCGTTGTGCCTGATTTGGATTTTCATCAGATATAGATTTTAATGTTTTATCTGATATGATTTGTTTGGATTTCACAGATGTTTCGGATACGGGTAACTCCATCATAGATTTGGATATCTGGTTCCATCTGATGCAGTTTAGTGACCTTGTTTCATTTTCCTCTAACAGGGTTGTGTGAACCTGTTACACTTTCTGAATCGATACGCAGGTGTTGATGCTTTCTTCGAACGTGCGCCTGGGTCTTTTCTATGATGAACTCGCGGCGATTCAATTACTTGTGACACTTTTTCTTGAACTAAAACTGGGTTACGATGTTTATGAATTGAACTTGGCTCTTATTTTCTGAACATGAGCTTGGTTCCTCGACTCTCCGAGTTGAACCTGATCTTTCTGTTCTCTGATTTGGGAAGTTTTTTTTTTAATCTTCGATGATTTGGTTGTCCATATTTCACGTTCAGTTTGGCTGGCCCTTGCTTTTGATTTCTTTCGGTTAACTGAATCAGTTTCCAATGTGGATAACTGGTTCGGATCACTTCTGATTTTGATAAACTGATGTTTGGGTTTTATTTTTCAGATGTGGACTCGGATAGCTTGTCTTCCCTTTGGTACGAGCTGTTCTTTTCTGATAAATTGGCTATGATGTTCGTACACTAAGCCTACGCGTTGTGCTTGCATCTGGTTGGGAACTACTGTGCTGAGATGGTTTCAGTGAGCTGAATTTAATCTTGAACTGAATTAAGCTAATTCCATTGTTTGTGAATTGAACTTGCTCTTTTATGATATGATTCATGACCCTGTATTTGGATGGATGTTTCTTCGAACTGATGCTTGCTTATGCAATTTTCCTTTTTTACTGTGATCCATTTTAATGTTGCTCTTGTACGGCAGCTGATAATTCTTGGCCTTTTTGAGATGGTTTGCCTTCCTGTAATGCTTATGACCTATCTTGGTACTTTGGTCTCATATTTCCAGCAGTGGGATGCTGTTCTGTTTTGTGCTTTTTCGTGATGGAGTTGATGCTTAGAGCTGAACTTGTCCTTTGGGCTGTGCTAAACTTGTTTTGCGGAATTTGGTTCCTTTGTCTTTGAGTAACACATGTGCAGATTGCTGGCTTACTTCTGAGCTGAATTGCTGATATTATGTGAACTGATATGCTTTGGTTATTATATTCTGTTGTGGATTTTTCTGATACATCTCAGTTAGCTTTGGCCTTACACCCTGTTAGGAAATTGGGGTAATGATGTTGTCTTGTGAATTTATGCAAATGGTATGCTTCCTTTCGAGTTTCAGCCCCCTAATTCGAACCTCCTTCTGATGGTGGCATCTTGAGCATGAATTTACTTGATAGTGTCCCAAAACTTATTTACTTGATGAATGGTGTTCTAATTTTGAACCCAAGGTTGCGTGAACTCTTTTGGCAAATCGAATCAGTCCCTAATTCTTTTACTCTTCATCTTTCTCGGCTGTCCCGTATCGATAAGAACAGAAATTACTTGACCCGACGCCGATGGCGCGGATTGGTAACGGGGGTAGGATGTGGCTTCGGTCGTGCCACTCCCGGCACTCGATGATGACATTGTTCTGAGAGTGTCAAGAAACTTCTAACATTTTTTTTCTACACTGTTTGTTTTCTTTTTGATGTGCAGGTTAGCCGAGGATTCGTGGAGAAGTCCAAAGACAACATGAAGGCCTTTAGATGCTCTTAGGATTTAGGATAGATACTTTAATGTAATCCCTTAGGATTTAGAACTTTAATGTATTTCCCTGTATCAGCACTTAGAAAATATGAAGCAACCTCCACTTCTTGTATGATGAGATTTTTTTTCTATGAAATAAAATTCCCAAAATTTTGAATTTATTTATATTTTATTCTTAGTTAAGAAATATAAACAATTGTGAATAAATCCACAAGTATTTAAATTCATTAACATAGTCATAAAACATAAACACTCCCAAGTGGTATTCTTATTGGTGCACTCATCTCATTTGTAATTCTGACCTCATCATCTGATTAAAATCCCATCTAAATGTTGACCAAACGTTTCATAACCAAACACGGGTGTGCACCATAATCACAACAGTTTCAACACTACTCATAATTAAATTCCACCGACCAAACCGCTAAAATCTCAATATGATCAGAACTGGTGATAGACAAATGCCTCAAAACCATAACGTATCAAATGCCTCAGAATTTTAATAACAGCCCGTCTTCAAGGAATTGGTAGAATTTGTGTAAAATGACCAAAATACCCCTGGGACCCAATCTGCAAAACAAACCCCCTCATAACTTGTTAGTGGTTAGCAGATGTACATGTGAGGCGATATGCGAAATGACTGATTAAATATAAGGGTAAAATTTGGGGTATTACAATTAAGAACCGACTAAACCAACTCAGCCTGATGGACGAGAAGAGGTTAGCATCGATTGCATATGGTCGTCTATACCAAAGCCGAATGAAGAAAGCCTATGATAAGAAGGTGCGTCCTAGAAGCTTTCAGACGGGTGGCCTCGTCTTGAAGAAGATTCTTCCTCCACACTCCGATCATCGGGGCAAGTGGACTCCTAATTACGAAGGTCTGTACATCGTCAGCAAGGTCTTCTCGGGAGGAGCCTTGTTGTTATCCACGATGTATGGCGAAGACTTTGCATCCCCGGTGAACGCGGACGCAGTTAAAAAATACTTTGCTTAAAGAATGACCCGCTGGAAAGAAAAAGAATATCCAGGCAAAAATGGGGCATCCCGGCGAACCATAAAAAAGGAAAAAGGTTCGGGCAAAAATTAGGGATATAAAGAAAAGAATGTACACCCGCAAAGTCGAACACCTGGAAGGGCGACTTTGGCAAAAAAGGGTATCCCGGTGAATCGAAAACCCGAGAGGGCGATTCAGGCAAAAGTTAGGGATTTGAAAAAGCAAATGACTGTGTTCCGCGTATGGACATTCATTGTTTAGTGGTTTGGAAGACCTGAGGGCCAGTTATCCGAATCAATCCCTTCTGAAGCTGAAGCGTCGGAGAAGTATCGAAGTCAAGTGGGTCATAGAGGGATCAACTCATGGTGTTCGTCTACGCCTCATTGCCGACATTTGTGTATATACTGATGTATATTTATGTTTTTATTTTTGCGCAGCTTCCTCATTCCAGGAGCTTGCATCTGTTGTAAAACATTTTGGCCCATTCAGGGGTCGTTATCAATAAAATGTGTACTATTCAACAACTATGTTTGTTTGTTTAGCATTTATCTGTTTTGTTTGTGAAAAAGAACGCCGATGTTTTTGATAAAATGCGCATACATAAACTTACTGGCCTAGACCACTGATTGTTGAAACAATGAATTACTTGAACATTGTCACAAGATGATAACCTTGATAGTTCCCTTTGAGAAGGGTATCTTGTCTGTTTGTTTGTGTTGTTACAGGTAGGGCATATTCCAGACAGTGCGCCGTATGCGTTCCCAAGCAGGATGATTCCTTCCAGCAAGTTCAGCAGCACCTCCCCGTGGAGTTTGAACATGAGATCGTAAGCATTGATATGTATCCCCAGGCAGAGAAGATTCTCTCCCCAATCAAATGTATCCTGAGGGATTGTCGTCTCCCCAGCTGAGTCATACACTGAAGTATGCAGCTTTCAATAGTTCAGACTGAAGTCTCCAGGAGAATTGAGATTCCCCGCAGAGTTGTACTCTCCCCGGCAGGTAGGATTGATTCCATCGTCTGGTTGCCTTCCCCAGCCGAGTTTGCAAACCCCCAAGAGAGCCGAGTCCTTGGAAGCCGTGGGGGCCATGATTGGTTTTCCCCCAGCAGAGTGCTGAGCAACTGATGTTGTATTTCTCCACCAGAGTCGTTACCTCCAGGAAATTTTTGCCGCGAAGGCTGTGCAGTTTATTTCTGCGACTGATATCGTTTCCTCAGCAGTTTGTGGTTCGTTTACCTAGTCAAGCGAGTACAGGTTCTCGAAGAACCTTACTCCCCTGCAGCAGTCGTCTGGTGTTCGTTTCCCCAAGTTTGGTCCAATTGAGATTGGTGTGACTTCTTCTCCTCGGCAGGATGATTCCTTCCTCCACCAGAGTGGTTCTTCCTCCTTGACAGGAGGATTCTCCCTTCAGCATCTATTTTGCTGATGGGGTCATAGCATTTTGCATGATTGCATAGCATCTACCCTAAACGCGTAGCATTTCCACCGTGTGGAGCATTACGCCATTGACGATCATATGCATATGAAACATGAGCTAGGTTGTTACCGTTCTTGTTTTGCAGGTGTTCCTCCGCAGAATGGTTTGCTCAAGATGATTCTTGAATTCCCCAGCAAAGTTGTTTGCTTAAGATGATTCTTAAAATCCCCAGTGAAGTCGCCAGAGAGGGTTGCTCAAGTTGATGCTTAGAGTCCTCGGCTGAGCGTTTGCTCAGGATGGTTCCTGAAATCTCTCGCAGAGTTATTGGTTCAGGATGATTCTTGAAGTCCCTGGTGGAGTTATTTTCCCAAGATGATTCTTGAAGTCCTCAGCAGAGTTGATTCACCCATAATGATTTCTGGATCCCTGAAGTAGAGTTACTTGATAGTTCTCCAGAATCCCCAGCGGAGATGTGTCATCCCCAGCAGGTTTTGAATAGAGGAGTTGAAATTTCCTTGAAGACTTGATGATTGAAGTCCAACTGTATTAACGAAGCAGTTCTCTCAGCTGATGCGGAGTGCCTGATGGTAGAAATTTGGATATCCCTTTTGGTTCACGATTGACCGAGGATTCTATTCCCGACTTACTGACGAAGTCCGGCTGACGCCCGAAAGTTCTTTGAATGCCCGACGGCATAATTAAATTGACTGTTAAAAAGTTCCTAATGACCTGATGATTCCCGAGGAATTCTTCTGCTATGACGCAGAATGCCTGATGACATGATCAACCATTCATTACCAGTTACCGCGTAACCGGTGACCCCTTGATGACTTGAGGACGAATATCTATAGCAAAATCAGATGATCATCCTAACGGAGATTTGAGAGTAGCCCTTCACCGGTTACCGCGTGACAGATTCCCCAGCAGAGTTGTCGTGCAACTGTCATGCTCAGTTTTTGAAGATGTTCCTAACAATCAGAGTATCATTTACCTGTGCGTGCTTCGTAAATCACCCGTTACCGTGTAACCAGTGATCCCTCGATGATTTGAGGATGCAATGATATCAGATAAATCAGAGAAACATCCTGACGAAGGTTCAGATCAGTGTTGCTATAGCTAGTTGCCGTGTAACTATTATTTCGGCTTCCGAAGATTTGTCCCATCAGAGTACCGTGTACTTGTGCAGTTGGCAAATTTCCGGGTTTGTTGGTATTCAAACGTATTTTACCTTGATTGTTTGAGACCCGTTAGCTTCTCAACCAGTCAGGTCCAAGTCATTTGAATAGGGGCAGCTGTTGCACCCTAAAATTTGCCCAACATTTCTTCACCTAGCTTATGTTTCATTTCATTCACATTAGCATTATCATTTGCATTTCATTGACATGTATGCAGGAGATCAAAAGGTATGATTACCAATCAAGACTTTTAAGCTAGCTAAGGAGGTTTATTCAAGTGCTCAAGCGTTGATAGCCTTGTCAAAGAAGTAAAGGATCCTCAGAGAGAGTGGTTGAAACCAAGTATGTGGGTCTCCTAACTTGAGAGTTATGGGGAAGACCATCAGATGATTCTGAGGCCATGAAGATGGAATTGAGGTCTTGAAAGAGCTCATGAGAAGTGTTGAAGATCACTTTGAGGCCTAGACAGGTCATTGTGCAAGATTAAGAAGCCTCAACCATGATTGGTGCATCTAGGGTTTGACTGGGTAAACCCTAAGTTAAATGAGGATTTGAAGAAGGTTGAGACTTAATTCAAGAGCCATGTGACCGTGGATTGATACATGGAGATGTTCTAAGGATGATTCCAAAGTTAACTCATCATGATTGAAGAGTTTGAGAAGATTCAAGCTAGGGTTTCTAAGGCTTGACAGTGTAAAATCCCCTAGTTTGACCCCTATCTTCCAGGCAATTTAGCTCAAGATGTGATTGTCATCTCATCTTACCCCCAACATGATTGTTGTATAGCATGACCTTAGCTTTAATTTGAGTTCTAGAAGAGAAGTCCTTGATAGGGTTTGTAGAACTCAAGTTATGGCTTTGACAAGTTACAAGTCATCTGAGGAATGTGAATTTGGAGCTTGAAAGTTACCCAACTTGCATGACGCTTTTGCCCTAGAAGGATGCTTCCTATGAACTTTTGGTCAACATGAATGTTGTTCCTTATTCTCTTAGCTTTCTAGAGAGTACTATAAGTCCTTGATAGGATTTGTAGAACTCAAGTTATGGCTTGGACAAGTCAAGGGTATTTTGGACATTTGGTGATTATAGGTCATTTGGGATCATAGGCCATTTTCACCAACTTAGAAGTCTCAAATGAAATTTTGTTCAACTAGAAAGTTGCTCAAAATGGGGTTTTAACCTTGACCATACATCAAGGTGGCATTGAAATGGCTCAAGGAGAGATTTGGCTCAAGAAATTTTGAAAAAGGAAGAATTAAAAGGATTTAATGGCCAAAAATTCAAATAATTCATTTTGTGACCAAATGAAACAAAATTATAGGTCAAATTGATTGGAAAAATGATTTTAGAAACAATGGAAAGGTTAGAATTTTGATTTGAGGTCATTTGAATAACATTCCATTTCATTTCTTCATGATGAAGCAACATATCCAACCCACACCTTTGGCTTGCAAACAAGGAAACAATCATCACCATTCAATTCCTTAGCTCATGAGGAGTGAAAACCAAGTTTGCTGAGGCCCAAATAGAGGAGATATTGCATATGCCATGAATGATATTTGGAGGAGAAATTGAAAATCCAAAATCTCATTTGGATGGATCCAGAAGTTTCTAGATGAGTCTAATCACTTCTATATAAGTCATTGAGTGAGTTCAGTGCTTTTTTTGGAAGAGATTGGTGCTGGTTGCAGAGAGAGAGATCAAAGTTTCATGAATGGAAGTTGAGATCTAATTTTCAATTCAAGGAAGAACCAAGCCAATTTCAGCTGTGCATTAGCTTCAGAGGGAAATTTGGAGTGAATCTGGATTGTTGTGGAGGTTGAATCGTGCAAGAACCACTTCTGTTGCAAGCTTGAACACAGGTTGGTGAATTTCTTGATTATGCATGATTTAGGCAGTGATAGATAGAAATTCATATGCGGTTAGGATCCTGATGATGAGTAGTTGGATTTAGGATGTTTAATTGCTTGATTAGAGAAGATTTAGGTCAGATGCCATTTTCGGTTGAGATTGTCATTTCATGATTCATGCGTTTTGAGGAGGAATAATTGGTATGGTTGAATTGATGGGAAGATTCTGGTCAAGATTCATTCAGGGATCGTGGCAAATGGTGGGCTGTAGAGGAAGTTAGGATTCTGCAGGGGTGGCCGAAAAAGTCACCTGCGGTGGCTGGTTCGCGCGCAGGTTGCAGGTTCAAATTGGGGACGATGAACAAGAACCCTCAGATTAGGGTTGGACCTTTGACTCAGGCAAGGGATGAATGGCCACGATTGCACCTCAAGCGCTGAAGAGAAATTTCAAATGAAACGCACCATTTCATTAATTGGTTGGTTTTGGGCTTAGCACTCAGAGTGATATTCACCCCCCCCTTTGGCCCAAATGTTGAAATGAACTGTATTGGGTTGCTATTTGCCACGCATTTTTATTAATTTCCTTTATTTTCTTTTATTTTTCCTTATTTCATGTGACTTAGATATTAATTCATAAAAAATAGAAGATTAACTCAATTAATTCCAAACTTTTTTCCCCTGATTCATGATTGAATCTAGAATTTTATAGATAAAAAATATTAATAATTCATACATTTTTTAATTTTATTTGCATTTTTTGAATATTAATTGATATTAAAATGGACATGGTTGATACCTTGTTTTAATGAATTTTGTTTGAGCACTTGGTGATGATTCTTGCATTGATTTTTTGTGTGTAGCTAGCATAGATATGCATGTTCCCCTTAGATTTTTCTCACATTTTTGTGATGAAGTTAGATGGTAGTGTTAAGTTGAAACTTTAGGTGCTCTATTTTTAGGGTTTATGCTTAGTACCTTGTGATGTAGGTTTTATTTATAGGACTTGGTGAATGATTCAACCTCTGGATTTTATATGGTAGATTCATGATTGAATTAGGGTCCCATAGTTATTTTTGTAGGATTTTACAATTGGTTTTAGTATTTTAGTTAGGACTAACATTAATACTAGGTTTTAGGTGATCCTAGCTTGCTAATTCAATTAGATTGATTTCTTTAGTTCCCTTAGATTAGGGTTTTGCTTTGCTTGCTCTTGGATGATGTTGAAGACAAGATTGGGGCTACTGTGGAGTGCTTGAAGAAGCTTGGATGTGAAGACTTCCCTTCTTTTGGTGTAGTGTTGACTAGGTGTTAAGATTAGGGTTTGTAGGCAGAGCATCTAGATAGATTCTCTTCTTTCATAAACATGGAAGGTGTTGATCACTTCCATTCTTCCCTATGATTTAAGGTCCCCTTGTGAAGGCCTCATCCCTCCTTTGGTAGGATGTTTGGCTCTTTACAAGTTGGTAGAACCTTTGAGGGTCCCTTTCTCTGATGATAGGATGCTTAGTGGTGACCTTTGGTCTTCACTCTGCTGTCAATCATCCAAACCTTGCTCTTGTTAGATGAATCTTTCTCCCTTGCTAGAGGATAGAGTCCTTGTTAGAAGATTGAAGATGTTAGAAGACTACCCTTGGAGATGAAGCTTCAAGATCAAGAGGAAAAAGTTGACACTTGTGGGAAGAAGATCAAGCTGAGATTGAAGAAAGAGCTGAAGCTTGAAGAAGATGAAGAACAAGTTGATACTTGTGAAGGGAATCCATTGGAGATTGAATGAAGAAGATGAAGCTTGAAGTTGGAAAGCAAGTTGATACTTGTGAGTTCAATGCTTGGAGTGCCTGAAGGAACAAGTTGATGCTTGCTAGTGGGATTGAAGCCTGAAGGTGGAGTTTACTTTGGAGCTGAGGCCTGAAGAAGAAAGAATAAGTTGATACTTATGTTTGATGTATTAGAAGCCTGAAGAAGCAAGTTGACACTTGCTATTAAAGATGAAAGACTTGAAGAGCAGTTGCAGGCTGAGGACTGAACTGATGTCAGAGGAGCTTTACTATGAAGTTGTGGAAGCTGTTGATCTGCTTTCTTTCCTGTCTGTTTGCTTTCTGTGCAACTGTATTGATGTGACTTGTGTGTTTTGCTTGATGCATTAGAATAAGTTCATGCTTAGACTGATTTAATCTAGGAGCATGATTGCACTAGAGGTTGAGTTGCTCCCTCTGCTTGTATTTTTACTGTATGGCTTTGCTTGCTGGTATTTGGTAGAGCCCAGCTCCCTTGCCTGTGTGGTTTGTGATTTGCTTGATAGCATGGCATTTTATTTCATTTCTTCTATATGATTACTGTTATTCATATCTGGCTTGAGGTTGAGATGAGCTTGTAGAGGCTGATGTCCCACACACATTTCCTCCCTCACTTGCATTGCATGCATTTTACTGTATATCTGTTTACTGTTTAAGCTGATGCTTTATCTGTTTCTGTTTACATTGACATGATCCCCTAGGAAGCTCACTTCCTTTGATAAGGAAGTGATGATTAGAACTTTAGATTGAAACCTATGCATGACAACTTCTAGGAGTCCCATGTTTCAAACCTCAACCATGGGATGAATCCTTGGCATGACAACATTAGGACTTGATAGTCTCCCCTTAGTTGGGCCTGTCTTCTCTTCTCATCTCAAAACAAATTAAAATACAGTAATAAAGGTTAACTGACGTCGTACGTTACGAGCCTTAAGCTATCTGAGAAAGGATTGTTGGAGAGTTTCTTTTCAACAGTCTGGATGTTTAGTATGGCACCCTTTGGGTGACATGCGACGCATTCATTTTCAGGTCATAGTCTCTAGTGCGATATTGGTTGCAAACATCCATAAAAAACAGTTCTTTCGTAAAAGACAGAAAATAAACTTCAAACTTTTTACCCCGTGGGCCCATAATTCAAAGGAAGCTTTTCTGAAGAAAAGAGTGTCGTTAACTCTCAGTTCTACCGCAAACGGTAACGCCTAAGTCTCCAAGGGTCGAGCTGCGTACGCCAAACTGCTGGAACTGTTTGTTAACCCTACTCGATAAAACAAATGAAGCTGAATCCCCGTAAGCCTTATTATCCCGAACTACGTAAGCTTTGATCTCTCATACCTGTTGAGAGTACGTAGACACAATACTGACGTATTGGCGAGCCACCTTCACCCGTAACCCGTAGTTAGGCGAACTACGTTGACTCTGATTTCTCATTCTCTGATGAGAATACGTAGGCATAAAGCGCGACGCTTTGCCGAGTCATTTTTCTTTTTCTTTTGGGCCAGCCTTGATAGGTAGATAGATAAAACCAACCCGTCAGATGAACATATCAAGCATGGATCCCATCGAGTACGATGGACGTGAGGGGTGCTAATACCTTCCTCTTGTGTAACCGACTCCCGAACCCAGACAATGGTTGCGAAGACCTTGTCCTATACCTTTTTCGTCAGGTTTTTCCGATCGTTTCCTTTCCCGCTTTGAGCGATAAATAACGAAAGGTGGCGAATCTTCTGTTTTGCCGGCACCTTATTTTCGCGGTAGCGACAGCTGGCGACTCTGCTGGAGACATGATAGTTTCCTAGGTATCCAACGTCCCTTATGCGAGTCAGTTTGGGGATCCAACGTCCCCTGCGAGAGTCAATCCTAGCGCTTGTATGATTGCTTATTGGGTTGTGTTTATTTATCGCATTTTATTTCCCGCACTTTATTTTCAGTATGATATGATTATCTGTGCTATTGTGGGAGGGGCATTCTGATGAGTGAGAAGTCAGACCCAGGCTTGAGTGTACCTAGCATTAGTTGTGGAAATTAGTGGGCGCGTGCTTGCTTTGCAGGCACTAGTGTCTCATGAAATCCACGCTCAGACGAGGTTCTCCCGGTTGACTTCTTTTCCGGCCCTTTGGGCCTGAGGGGTTGTTGGTTTGGAGGATTGTCGACTCTGGGGACCGATCATTTGGAATTCAGCTGAGTGAGGCCGCTTCAGGAGACGGTGATGCCACACCTTCTGGGTATCGTATCACCCCTCTTGAATGTCTGTGACGCTGATGACCGCATAGGATGCCGAACTTGTGTCAGTTTAGGTCCATACCTGTGAGCAAGGTCGGGTTTGTTGCAGGAAACCTTAACCTTCAGACTACCTGGTTTGCTTGACAGTGAATCAGTTTTGTTGGTATCAGAGGCTCTCATTATCCGATGTGTATTTGTTCTTGACAGAGCAGGTTTATGGTCTGATATCAGAGGGTCGCATCATCAGATATATGATTGTTCTTGACAGAGCAGGTTGTTGGTCTGATATCAGAAGGTCTCATCATCAGACATATGTGTTTGTTCTTGACAGAGCAGAGTTATAGTCTGACATCCGGGGTTTCTCCTCATTATCAGATATGTGTGTGTTCTTGACAGAGCAGATTTATGGTCCGATATCAGGGTTTTGTTCTCATCAGAGATGTGGTTGTTCTTGACAGAGCAGTATTATGGTTTTGTTGATATAGAATCTTCACCTTCATCCCCTCGACAACACAGTCGTCTTGATCTCCTGCTGCATGATTGCATTTTGCATTGTTTTGCATACCCATCTGCATTTCATTAACGTGTGTCTGTGTTGCAGGTACCGTTTCCCCCGGTTCAGGTTTTCATGCCTTCTCTTGTGCTATCATGGGTTCTTTGAGAAAGATTGTGGCTTACAAGCTCCCCACTCCTGATGTTATTCAGCTGTCTAGTTTGATTGCTTTGGCAGATGATTCTGTGAGAGGTGAATTCAGAAAGTCTTATGGGAAACTGCTCAGCTTGGTTCGTAAACCCTCCGTGTTTGAGTTGAATGGGATGCATGCCCTGTTGCAGTTCTACGATCCTTCTTTGAGATGCTTTACTTTCCCGGACTTTATTCTCGCACCTACATTAAAGGAGTATGTTGATTTGTTAGGTGTGCCTATCAAGAGTCAAATGCCCTTTGTTCATATGGATGCTGAGCCTAATCTGGCTAGTCTAGCTCCTTCACTTCATCTGGATGCCTCCGAGTTGGTCTTGTCTAGTTGGAATAGGGTTCCTGGTTTCTCCTTGCAGTTCTTAGTGGGAAAGGCCCAGCAGAGCGCCAAAGACGGATGTTGGATCGTGTTCAACGCCATCCTTGCTCTGTGCATATATGGCATCATTCTGTTCCCTAATATGCCCGACTTTGTAGACTTCGACGCCTTTCACATCTTTGCAGCAGGGAATCCAGTCCCTACCTTGATTGGAGATGTCTAGCATTCCATCCATTACAAAAACGAGAACAGAAGGGGTAAGAACGTCTAGTGCTTTGTGCCCCTACTCTACAGATGGCCTGATAGTCACCTACCCAAGAAGGGTCCCTTCGCTTCGTCTGCAGCCACAACTGAGTGGTCTGAGCATTTGATGGGTCTATCAGCGGAAGACGTTGCCTGGTTTGATAGAGATAGGTTGGGTACTGAGATTATCTTCAGATGCAGTGGGTTTCCGAATGTGCCTTTGATAGGCAGGAAGGGCTGTGTAAACTATAATCCATCTCTGCTGGTCCGACAGTTTGCTTATGCTTTGAGAGCTCCGCTGAAGGATGAAGAGGTGCAGGAATTTCTGTACCTCATTGGTCTTCTAGAGGGGGATATGTTATCTAAGCTTCAACACGCTTGGAAGGGTATCTGTAAGCGGGGCAAGCCGTTGCTGGGAAAAAGTAATAGCCAAGCCTACGCCCCGTATGTGACCTGGATCAGAGCCAGAGCAGAGATCATAGGGATGCCGTTTCCTCCTGCCAAGCTAGAAAGCCCTCCAGTGATTGAAGAGCCTACCACCGTGCCTATTCAGCAGCATAATCAGGTGTTAGCCGAGAGAGATGAGCTGAAAAAGGTAAATGAAGAACTGGAGAAAGAATTGGCTCAACTCAGAAGCGAGAAAAGCGAAGCCATCCAGTCCTTCAAGAGGCAAACAGAGCTGGTGAACCAGTTAGGGACGGATTTGACTAAGCAGATGGCTGAGCGCGAGCGTTTGGGTTGGGATTTCAAAGCTGTTAATGACGTACTGGCCACTAAGAAGCAGCACTTGGATGAAGCGTACCGGAGGATATTCAAGTTTAATCAGCATTGGAAGGCCACCTTAGCCAACGACAAGGAACGGGAGGATAAACTGAAACAGCAGATCTCCAAGTTGAAAGCCCAGGTGAAGGCTAGCGAGAAGAGGTTTGATGAAGAAACCGCCCGCAGATATGCCACTGAAGGCCTGCTAATCAAGGCTCTTGCTAACCTGAAGGAGCGCAAGCTGACGCTTGAATCCAAGAAGCGGAAGCTAGAAGATTGTTTCGGCGAAGGAGCATGGGAAGACTCATTTGAAGGTCTTCAATACACTATTACGCGGAGGGAGTTACTCGTCGAATGGTTGCTCACTCGGCCTGATCATCCAGAAACGAGGAATCTGTTAGAAGAGTTCTGAGCCTGTGGCCGTACTTGACTGTATTTGTAATCCTTTTGTGTTGATCATTGTTGTATGCTGACCATCACCAGGCTTGTTGGTCGAGATCATGCTGTTGATTCTGCTTGTACTCAGTGACATTGTATACCGCCTTGATGGGCTTTATTTGTATACATGAGATGTTATTTCCATGACTGGACTCGTACTTCTTATTATCAGTGTTGCACCCCAAAATTTGACCAACCGGTTCCCCATCTGGTTTATGTTTCGAGTCATTTTGCATTCGCATTCGCATACCGCATGCATTGCATTTTCACAATCATACTGGTGTTATCGGGAATACAGCCCGTTTCCACATTTTGGATGTTTCAGACCAGTTCGGATAATCAGAGTTCTTTCTTTGGGAAATCAGGCGCTCCTCGGCATTTTCAGCTTACACTGTGGTTTTTGAGGATATTGTGGTGTCCGGGGTTTACCGTTTATTTCAGTCTGGTCTCGCGTCCCTTTTATTGGAGTTAATTGTTTTATTGCCTTTTTAGAATATTATAATCTTTTTCTAGAAGTTTAATAGGTTTATTAGATTTTAGAATATTATAGAATTTTATGGATATAGGTTTTATTAGCTTTATAGTTTTAAATAGAAATATAGAATTTTTATAGATTTTATAGAATAAATAGTATAGACTTTAATAGAAATTTTATTTTAGATTTTTTTGAATAGAATTAATATAGATTTTATGGTTTAATAGAATAATAGGTAGTATTATAATATTAGATTTTAGTTTTTATAAATAGTGATAAAAGATTTGTGATATAGAATTTAATAGGTTTATTATTTTTTTTCTAGATTTTAATATATTTTTTTAATTGATTTTATAGGTTTAATATAGGACTTAGATAGTTTTTTTTTAGATATTAAATAAATTTTTTTCTGTTTTTTAATAGATTAATTAGGGTTAATTGTGTTTTGTTAATTAGGTTTAATTAGAAGTCTTGAGTAGAGTCTTTACAATTAATTTTCGTTTAGTTTTTAATTAGGTTTAATTAGGTAGGTCATGAATAGAGTGATTAGTTTTAATGCATAGTTAAGCAAGTTATTAGCATTTAATTAAATCTTAATCAGAGTCTTAATAGTGGGCCATTATCCAGTCAAAAGCCCAGTCAGAGGGATCCAGTTCGTGCCATGTGTCATATAAAGGGGGCCCCACGTGTGGCTTTCTCCTCTCTCCACCTCACTTCGGGCACCTCATCTTTCTTTCTCTCAGAAACTGACACGTCGTCATTCCACACTCTCCCACTCCCACACGTGGCTCTCTGCATGCCACTCCCTCTCCCTCAGCACTGCATGCGCTCCACCTGTCCCCCATCAATCCCTCGCCGGAAACCTTCATCGGAGTACATGCAACCACCGTCAGTCGCCGTCACCACTCGCCGGAAAACATAATCGTCACCGGAAACACCAAATCTCACCGGAATCTGCCAACAATCATCAACATTCATCCATTATTCTTCATATTTTTCAAGATCATCAAGAACATCAACATAATCTTCATCAATAATCTCTAGATCGTCGCCGGAATCAACATTAACAGATCCATTTCTTGTGTTCATCCTTCTTCAAGTTAACAGAAAACTTCAAATCATCATCGGATTCTTTCATTAATCTTCATCAGGATCATCCTGTGCATTCAAGATTCGCCAACAATTTCCAGATTTCTCAGCAAGCCTCCAAACAGACCTTTATCAAGAATCTTCAACAAATAGCAACTTTGTTCATCATCATCCACTCCAGATCAAGAACCTTCATCCGAATCTCTTCATGGACTTTCGTTGTTTAATAGTCTTCATCGCTAAACAATCAAGAATCGTCATCGCCTTAAGCTCGTTCATCTACGTTCTCCAGAAAACTGCCAGCTAGCAAAGAGCACTCATCAATGTTCGTTGAATCCTCTCCAGTCTGTCACAAGAACGCCGTTGCCGCAGTGGATCTTCAATCTTCAACGAAGACTTCTCCAGAGTCCGATCCTTCCAGTCCTTCATAGGCGTCACCAGCTTCATCTCTTCATCGGTTTGTGTCGCCTTCCCCAAGTTTTAATATGAACTTTTTGGCTTCGTAGCTTTAGCTGAGGAACTAGTTAGCTTGAGTATTAGAAGTTGGAACTGAGGAGGATAAACTATGATTTGAGATAGATTGAACTGAGAGGGTTTGAGCGAGATAGGGAATTTGAGTGAGTTGGATGAACATTTGGTGATGGAGTTGAACAAGGTTGAGAGAGGTTTCTGAGAGAATCAGAGAGATGGTGAGACGAGAGAGAGCTTGGTTAGGGTGAGACGACGCTAGGATGATGAACAGTGAAGGAGAGGATGATAGCATTAGGGTTTTTTTGTGCTGATAGAGGTGAGATTGGGTTCGGGCCTTAGGCCCATTATGCTTTGCTAAACATGCCCTCCGTTTCCCCATTGAACCCCCTCTATGTTGATTGGTGTTTTGGGCCTAGGCCAGAATTGCTAATAGCACCCCACTTTGGAGGCCCAGTGAAATAACAGGGCAAAATAATTGTTATTTGCCACCCAATTTTTCCCTTTTTCCTTGTTTTTTTCCAATGTTTTTCTGGTTTGGGTTTGGGCCTAGCGTGTTGTGATATTGGCACCCCCCTCCTAAGCCCAATTCAGTTTTGAACTGCAGGAATTGCTATTCGCCACGCCCGGTTTTCATTTTTTAATTGATTTTCATTTTTTTTTCATGTTTGCATATAGTTTAGTAAATAATTCACAATAAATTAAAAAATGATCATTTTAGGATGGTATTTTTTCCCTAGTTTCCTTAGGACATTTAGAAAATTGTGAAATAATAAAAATATTAATTTCATGCGTTTTATATTTTTGGCATATTTTACAATATTATTGCTTTTATTTTGCATTTGTTTAGTACTTAATTTTTCTGAATTTAGTATGAGAGATTGGCACATGATTTTTGATTAATTCTTATGAGGTTGATTATATTAGGGAAGCATGTAGCCTTAGGAATTTTGTCATATTTTTGTGACCAAAACTTAGATTAATTTGGGAGGTAGATAGGAGAGGTATCAGAATTAGGGTTTCACAACAATTAGGTGCAGTTTAGGGCATAGTTTTGGGGTTTTAAAATTGATTTAGGTCTTGGGGTTTATATGGGGTATAGGGTATTTAGTTAAGCTCCCTTAGAAATTTAATTAGGATTTTATAATGAGTTTTACTATTTTTACTTGATTTTTGCAACTTGGTTGATATTGGTGTGTTTCCCACTTGGGATGTTGCTTTCTTTGTTGGGTTTTGGGCTATTTCAATTGGGCTTGGGGGCTTGGGCTTTGCTTGTTGAGGCTTATGAAGACCTGGGATGATGATTGAAGACAAGGGATATAGCTTGATGCATGAAGATTCCTTTCTTGGCAGATGGTCTGTGAAGACTTAGGAGATAGGAGAAATAGGGAGAGTCTTAGAATAAAATGATTTCTTCTTACAAACATAGAAAGCATCTTGTGCTTCTATTCCTTCCTATGACAAAAGGTCCTTCTAAGATATTCACATCCCTCCTTTGGAGGGATGAGTGGCTTATTTTGGAAGTAGAACTTTGAGGGAACATTTCTCTTATAATGTTAGACACTTGTAGGCTTCCTTTGGTTGTCAACAAGCTGTTTAACATTTCAACTTAATCTGTTAAGTGATTCTCTCCTGTGAGTGCTTGCTTTGAAGCTATAAGTTCATTGAAGATGTAAGGAGTTCATTGAAGATTGGTGAAGATAAAGCCTGTACCTGTCAAAGCTGGATATCTGTTGAAATTAGGGTCTTGATGCTATTTGAAGCTGTTTATTTGTTGGGGTTCATTGCTTGCCAGAGCTGAGGTATTTTTGAAGACAGGAGCTTATCTAAAGCTTGGGGATCATTGGAAAGTGAAGATGGGGTCTTGCTTGAAAATGTTGCTGTCAATTGGCTTGCTGTTGATTAGCTGCTGCTGTAGGAGCTGGTGTTGGGTTTTATTTTCTTTTGATGTTGGCTTGTTCAGCTTGCCCCTTAGGTTTGAAGTGAAGCTGTTTCACTTCGCCTATTGTTTTCCCAGGTTCGAGGTTGAGTGGGACTCCCTTGCCTCGCTTGTATTGCTGCATCCATGCATTTTACTGCTTTACTGTATATATGCTGTTTCTTTTCCGTTTATCCCCTAGGATCTCTGTTTCTCTCTGTGCAAGAGAGAAATACGACAGACATTAGGTTTTAACCCATGCATGACAACATTAGGTTAGTTTTGATCCCCATTTTTCAGCCATAGGATTTTAGAGTGTCGTTCTCTTCTCATCTTGAAACAATCGAAAATAGAATAAGATTTCAAACACCAATAAGAGACAGTTCTTGCGTAAAAGACTGGAAATAAATCAAAACGTCATTTTTGTCCTCTTGGATTCTTAATCAGGAGAAAACCTTTTTCAGAAGGATAAAAAACAGTCAAGACTAATCTGTGTCGTACGTGGCCCGAACTACGTTTGCTCTGATCTTTCATGCTGTATGAAAGTACGTAGGCATAGGATGCGATATCCTAGCGAGCAACCTTTCTCCTTCACCCGTAGGTAGGAGAACTATGTTGACTCTGATTTCTCGTTCCAGACGGGAATACGTAGGCATAAAGTGTGATACTTTGCCGAGTCATTTTGTTTTCTTTTTAACCCATCCCTTTAAAGTAGATAGAATAGCAATCCGTACTAGAAAACAAGCGTGGATCCCGTCGAGTACGACGAACGTGAGGGGTGCTAATACCTTCCCCTTGCGTAACCGACTCCCGAATCCAGGATTTGGTTGCGATGACCATTCCTTTCCCGTCTTTGCGGTAGGTTTACTTCGAGAATTTCCTTTCCCTCCGTTGGGATAAATAACCCACGGTGGCGACTCTTCTGTTCAGCCGGCGCCGATTTTCGCAGTAGCGACAATCAGCACTGGCACTCAGGCACTAGGATCGGGGATACCTCCCTAATGCACAGACACACGTTTGCATTTGCATGAAGCATCTGCATAACGAGCACTTTGTCGTTTTTTCTAACCCTTTTGTGTATACAGGTTGTTTCAGGTTGTTCTAGGATTGATCAAAGACCAATCCACCGCTATCTGACCAGAGCAAATCAAGCTAGAGGAATGGAACAAGTGCAGACTGACGTTCAAGAACTCTGAGAGGGGATGGACCGCTTCATGGAGCTCATGCAAGTGGTTGCCAACGGCCAAGACCAGCTCAGAACATTGGTCCAACCTCTGATTTCAAGGGTTGATAGCAATGGTGTACTCCATGGCGGGAATGTTCCAACCCCTCCACCTGTTGAAACTCCTCAGAATGGCGTCCCCGTGACTGGGGGGAACGGTAGTGCCAACGACAATATGATCGCTAACATGGGGCTCAATGGTAATACGACTGGCGTCGGTAACGGAAATTTTGAAGCTAATGTCAATGTTGGGCTGGGCAACGGCAACGCGGGTGTTGGAAATCTGTATGGGCCTCAACCATGGTTAGAAGACCGTCAAGAAGACTTGTTCTCACAGAAAGGTGCTGAAGGAGAGCTGACTGCTGAAGCACGTCTGAGGTTTAAAGCACTCGAGGACAAGATGAGGAATTTCGAGAACCTGAACACTATGGGTGTCGACATGTCCAAATTGGGATTGATTGCTGATTTCAAGGTGCCTCCCAAGTTCAAGGTACCCGACTGTGAGAAGTACAAGGGCACCACTTGCCCTCGCGTCCACCTGAGATCATACTACCGGAAAATGTCCGCTCACTCTGAAGACGAGAAGCTGCTGATGCACTTCTTTCAGGATAGCTTGTCCGGGCCATCCTTGGAATGGTACATGAGTCTGGAGCCTACCAGTGTGCGCACGTGGAAGGAACTTGCTGAAGCATTCGTGCACCATTATCAGTATAACAATGATGTGGCTCCGAACCGAGTCCAACTGCAGAATTTGTCACAGAGGAACAACGAAGGGTTCAAAGAATACGGTCCAGCGGTGGCGTGAATTGGCAGCTAGAGTTCAACCGCCGATGGTTGAACGGGAGCTTGTTGAGATGTTTGTAGCCACCCTTCCAAGGGTTTATTACGAGAAATTGGTCAACAGTATGTCTGGAAGCTTCTCAGATCTCATCATCACGGGCGAGCACGTTGAAAATGGGATCAAACTGGGGAAAATTCAAGGCGCCGATCTAGCCTCAGCTGGAGGAGGAAAGAAACCGTATGGTGGAAAAAGGCGGGAAGGAGAGACGAGCACTGTGTCCAACGCTCGAAGGAAAAGTAAAGGCCCTCACCAGCAGGTGGCCAGTATAACCATCCCTGTTGTCCAACAACCCCAGCCACAGCAGCAGCAGCCGAATCAGCAAGGGTACAGAAAGTATCAGAACAGGGCACCTCTATCCAGTCGTCACCTTGAGACACCGCCCATGTCGTATGCTCAGCTGTTACAAACTCTACTTCAGTTGCAGTTAGTCCAGAAGAGAACCCTGGCTCCCTTGACAGGGGCACCTCCGCCAGGTTATGATGCGAATGCAACCTGTGAGTTTCACTCGGGGGCACCAGGCCACACGATAGAAAACTGCAAAGCCTTCAAGCACAAGGTGCAAGATATGGTGGATGCTAAGATCATCAATTTCTCAGATAATGTGCCGAATGTCACGAAGAACCCTATGCCGAATCATAGGGGAGGTGGGGTGAATGCCATTATTGAAGACGAGAACTTAGATGTGCTAACTGATGTCAAGGATCTGAAGACACCGCTTAGCTTCGTTAAAGCCAAGCTGATGAAGAGAGGCTTATTTCCGGGCTGTGGGGAACTGTGTATGGGCTGTGCGACCCGTCCTGATGGATGTGAACAGTTGATAGAGGGGATCTAGAACCTGATGACCGAAGGAATCTTGCAGTTTAGTCGAAGGGCCGAATGTGGATCTAGAGGGGTAATGCTGAAGCAAGATGATGAGGTTGCTACCATCACCATCCCTCGCCAGATGATCACCATTTCTGCACCCAGACTGCCCATGATTACCATCACCAAGGCTAGGCCGATACCTTTTGAAAGCACCAATGTTGTCCCGTGGCATTATGGGGCGGACGTCTACTGCAACGGGCAAAAGTTAGAATTGGAACCCTCGGGACAATCTGTGGATAACCTAGTGGGAATTGGCGGAATCACGCGCAGCGGAAGGGTATTTGCCCTACCCGAGATTGTGACGGACAAAGCCGAAATAACCGACAAGGGAAAGAGTAAAGTCGTTGAGGAAACCCCTCGGGGGGTAGAGAAGGACTTACTTGTTAAGGACGCTGAAGAGTTCATGAGGTTGATTAAGAAGAGCGATTACAGGATCGTGGATCATCTCCATCAAACACCCTCGAAAATTTCCATCCTGAATTTGTTGCTGTGTTCGGAGTCACATCGCAACACGCTGTTAAAGGTTTTGAATGCCACGTATGTACCGCAGGAAATATCGGTCAACCAGTTGGAAGGGGTCGTAGCCCACGTAAATGCTGGGAACGGGTTAGGGTTCACTGACCTGGAGCTGACGCCGAAGGGAAGAAACCACAACAGCGCCCTGCACATCTCGATAGAGTGTAGGGGAACGATTATGTCTCATGTGTTGGTGGACACGGGGTCGTCACTCAATGTTCTTCCGAAGAAAGCATTGATGAGGTTAGATACTCGAGGACTGATTTGCACACCCAGTGATCTGGTTGTGAAAGCGTTATATGGAACCAAACGTCATGTTTTCGGGGAGGTGACGCTACCAATCCAAGTTGGGCCGGAAACTTTCGACGCAGTTTTTTACATTATGGACATCATGCCCGCCTACAACTGTCTCCTAGGCCGGCCATGGATCCACTCTGCTGGCGCCGTGACCTCCACGTTGCACCAGAAACTCAAGTACGCTGTTGGAGGCAGCATCGTAACCGTATGTGGCGAGGAAGATATAATGGTGAGCCATTTGTCGTCCTTCAAATATGTTGAGATGGATGGTGAAATCCACGAAACCCTATGTCAGGCGTTCGAAGCTGTTAAAGTCAAGAACGTGGCTCCTATAATTACTGAAAAACTAGAGATGACTCTCTCTTACTTCAAGGAAGCCCGAGCCGTTGTTCAAGCCGGATCTACCCCAGGCTGGGGGCGAATTCTAGAAATACCTAACAAGCAAGACAAGTTTGGGTTAGGATACTCTCCTGCGGCCGAAGCCTCCTCTTCTCACAGTGCGTCGCGAGGTAAAGGGCCGATCCAGTTTACCAGTGGCGGGGTGATATTTGAAAGTGTTAACGCGGTGTCTGAAGACGGCGAAGACAGCGACTGCGATCTGGACTCTTGGATCCAGCCAAGCAAACCAGGCGAGAGCCTCAACAACTGGTCCATCAAGGATACCATCCTAGTGACAGGCAAAGAGTAATGATTTACTTTCTCCAATCATTGTACAACCCTATGTCCTATCCGGGGCATAGTGGTTTTATTGTCAGGGCCTTGTTTGGTTATGTACATGCATTTTACCAATAAATCAAAAGGCGTTTTTCTTCGTATTCAAATGTTGTGATCTCTGTTATTCCTGTTTTATATTTGTTTTGAAAAACAACAAAATGGCATTGGGGTTTGTGCTAACCTGCATATCCTTGTTTTAAGCTTAACCCTTGTTATTGCAGGATCCACATAGCAGATGACATCGACTCTGGACCTTCTACGACTCACTTCGACTTCGATTGCCCAATTTATCAAGCCGAAGAAGAGATTGATGAAGACGAAGACCTTCCCGAAGAGTTTGCCCGCTTGTTGAAACAAGAAGAGAAAGTTATTCTGCCTCACGAAGAAGAGATCGAGATTGTGAATCTGGGTTCTGAAGAACTGGTCAGGAATGTCAGGATAGGAGCTGCACTGCAGAGTGATGTCAAGCAGAGATTGGTCGAGATGCTAAGAGAGTATAGTGACGTCTTTGCTTGGTCATACAAAGATATGCTCGGACTTGATACTGACATTGTGGTCCACCACTTGCCGCTGCGAGAAGATTGTCCTCCCGTCAAGCAGAAGCTTAGGAGGACATGACCAGATATGGCCGTTAAGATCAAAGAAGAAGTGCAAAAGCAGCTTGATGCTAGCTTCATAGCGGTCACTACTTACCCTCCGTGGGTCGCCAACATCGTGCCTGTATCGAAGAAGGACGGTAAGGTGCGAATGTGCGTCGATTATCTGGATTTGAATAGGGCGAGCCCTAAAGATGATTTCCCGCTTCCCCATATTGATGTGTTGGTCGACAATACAGCTCAGTTCTCCGTATTTTCGTTCAAGGATGGCTTCTCCGGCTACAATCAGATCAAGATGGCGCCGGAGGACATGGAGAAAACTACGTTTATTACACCTTAGGGAACGTTTTGCTATGAGGTAATGCCTTTCGGTCTGAAGAACGCAGGGGCCACTTACCAACGAGCAATGGTCACTTTGTTTCATGATATGATTCATCATGAGATTGAAGTCTATGTTAATGACATGATTGCGAAGTCCCAAACGGAGGAAGGACATCTGGTCAATCTGCTGAAGCTTTTTGAGAGGCTTAGGAAGTTCAGGTTGAGGCTGAATCCTAACAAGTGTACTTTCGGAGTACGGCCGGGAAAGCTACTGGGGTTTATCGTGAGTGAAAGAGGCATCGAGGTTGATCCTGCGAAGATAAAAGAAATACAAGAAATGCCAGCGCTAAGAACAGAAAAAGAAGTTCGTGGTTTCCTGGGCAGAATAAACTACATTGCAAGGTTTATCTCTCAGCTCAAGGCCACGTGTGAACCGATGTTCAAACTGTTAAAGAAAAATCAGGCGATTATCTGGAACGAGGATTGCCAGAAGGCATTTGATAAGATAAAACAGTATCTACAGGAACCTCCGATCTTGATACCCCTAGTGGCCGGAAGACCTTTAATCATGTACTTGACAGTTCTTGAGAATAGTATGGGGTGTGTTCTCGGTCAGCACGACGAGACGGGCAGAAAGGAGCATGCCATTTACTACTTGAGTAATAAGTTCACGGATTGTGAATCTCGTTACTCGATGCTGGAGAAAACGTGTTGCGCGCTAGCCTGGGCTGCCAAACGTTTACGACAGTACATGCTCAATCACACAACCATGCTAATTTCGAAGATGGATCCGATCAAGTACGTCTTCGAGAAGCAAGCGCTTTCGGGTAGTATTGCCAGATGGCAAATGGTGTTGACGGAATATGACATTCAGTACGTTTCCCAAAAGGCCATCAAGGGAAGCGTATTGTCTGAGTACCTTGCCGAACAGCCGATCGAAGATTATCAGTCGATGAAATTTGAATTCCCTGATGAGGATATCATGTTTCTTAAAGCGAAAGATTGCGATGAACCGTTGCCCGACGAGGGGCCAGATAGGAAATCCCAATGGAAATTGATATTTGATGGGGCGGTTAATTCTTATGGAAGTGGCATAGGGGCGATCATCACGACTCCCCATGGATCCCACATCCCGTTCACCGCTAGATTGACGTTTCCGGTCACCAATAACGAAGCGGAGTACGAAGCATGCATCATGGGTCTAGAAGAGGCAATTGATTTGAGAATCAAGAACATAGATGTATATGGTGACTCGACACTTGTGATTAACCAGATTAAAGGGGAGTGGGAGACTCGTCAATCGAATTTGGTGCCGTACATGAGCTATGCCAGAAGGCTGCTTCCGTTCTTTGATCGAGTGGAACACCATCATGTGCCCAGAGTAAAAAACCAGATGGCTGATGCCTTAGCCACGTTAGCTTCGGTGTATAAAGTCAATTTTTGGAGTGAAGCTCCAAGAATTGTCCTTTCTCGTCTTGATAGACCTGCATTCATCTTTGCGATCGAGGAAGCCTCCGACGGCAAACCATGGTTCCATGATATTCAGACCTTCCTTATGACTAAGGAGTATCCTGCGGGAATGTCAACCCAGGATAAGAAGACTCTGAGGAGGCTGTCCGGAAATTTTTATCTCAATCCTGATGGAGTTTTGTATAAAAGAAACCACGATCTCGTGCTACTAAGATGTGTAGATGAGAAAGAAGCAAGTATGCTCATTGAAGAAGTCCATGAAGGCACATTTGGTACGCACGCCAGCGGGCACGCTATGACGAGAAAGATCCTGAGAGCAGGATACTACTGGCTGACGATGGAGTCAGATTGCTTTAAATTCGGGAAGAGATGCCATAAATGCCAGATTTATGCTGATAAGATTCACGTGTCGCCGTCCCCTTTGAATGTCATGTCCTCCCCGTGGCCGTTCTTCATGTGAGGCATCAACATGATAGGCAAGATCGAGCCCACTGCATCTAACGGTCATCGCTTCATTCTAGTAGCCATCGACTACTTCACCAAGTAGGTGGAGGAAGCCTCATACGCTAACGTGACCAAGCAGGTGGTGGCTAAATTCATAAAGAAGGACATCATCTGCCGATACGGAATTCCCGAGCGTATCATTACTGATAATGGTTCGAATCTGAATAACAAGATGATGAAGGAGCTGTGCCAGAGTTTCAAGATTGAACACCACAACTCATCTCCTTACCGGCCGAAGATGAATGGCGCCGTTGAAGCGGCCAATAAGAATATCAAGAAGATTGTACAGAAGATGGTTGTGACCTATAAGGATTGGCACGAGATGTTGCCATTTGCATTGCACGGTTATCGTACGACGGTACGTACATCAACCGGGGCAACTCCTTTCTCACTAGTGTACGGTATGGAAGCTGTCCTACCGTTAGAAGTTGAGATTCCTTCTTTACGAGTTTTGGTTGACGTGAAACTCGATGACGCAGAATGGATTAAGAACCGACTAAACCAACTCAGCCTGATGGACGAGAAGAGGTTAGCATCGATTGCATATGGTCGTCTGTACCAAAGCCGAATGAAGAAAGCCTATGATAAGAAGGTGTGTCCTAAAAGCTTTCAGATGGGTGACCTCGTATTGAAGAAGATTCTTCCTCCACACTCCGATCATCGGGGCAAGTGGACTCCTAATTACGAAGGTCCGTACGTCGTCAGCAAGGTCATCTCGGGAGGAGCCTTGTTGTTATCCACGATGGATGGCGAAGACTTTGCATCCCCGGTGAACGCGGACGCAGTTAAAAAATACTTTGCTTAAAGAATGACCCGCTGGAAAGAAAAAGAATATCCAGGCAAAAATGGGGCATCCCGGCGAACCATAAAAAAGGAAAAAGGTTCGGGCAAAAATTAGGGATATAAAGAAAAGAATGTACACCCGCAAAGTCGAAAACCTGAAAGGGCGACTTTGGCAAAAAAGGGTATCCCGGTGAATCGAAAACCTGAGAGGGCGATTCAGGCAAAAGTTAGGGATTTGAAAAAGCAAATGACTGTGTTCCACGTATGGACTTTCATTGTTTAGTGGTTTGGAAGACCTGAGGGCCAGTTATCCGAATCAATCCCTTCTGAAGCTGAAGCGTCAGAGAAGTATCGAAGTCGAGTGGGTCATAGAGGGATCAACTCATGGTGTTCGTCTACGCCTCATTGCCGACATTTGTGTATATACTGATGTATATTTATGTTTTTATTTTTGCACAGCTTCCTCATTCCAGGAGCTTGCATCTGTTGTAAAACATTTCGGCCCATTCAGGGGTCGTTATCAATAAAATGTGTACTATTCAACAATTCTGTTTGTTTGTTTAGCATTTATCTGTTTTGTTTGCGAAAAAGAACGCCGATGTTTTTGATAAAATGCGCATACATAGACTTACTGGCCTAGGCCACTGATTGTTGAAACAATGAATGACTTGAACATTATCACAAGATGATAACCTTGATAGTTCCCTTTGAGAAGGGTATCTTGTCTGTTTGTTTGTGTTGTTACAGGTAGGGCATATTCCAGACAGTGCGCCGTATGCGTTCCCAAGCAGGATGATTCCTTCCAGCAAGTTCAGCAGCACCTCCCCGTGGAGTTTGAACATGAGATCGTAAGCATTGATATGTATCCCCAGGCAGAGAAGATTCTCTCCCCAATCAAATGTATCCTGAGGGATCGTCGTCTCCCCAGCTGATTCATACACTGAAGTATGCAGCTTTCAATAGTTCAGACTGAAGTCTCCAGGAGAATTGAGATTCCCCGCAGAGTTGTACTCTCCCCGGCAGGTAGGATTGATTCCATCGTCTGATTGCCTTCCCCAGCCGAGTTTGCAAACCCCCAAGAGAGCCGAGTCCTTGGAAGCCGTGGGGGCCATGATTGGTTTTCCCCCAGCAGAGTGCTGAGCAACTGATGATGTATTTCTCCACCGGAGTCGTTACCTCCAGGAAAGTTTTGCCGCGAAGGCTGTGTAGTTTATTTCTGCGACTGATATCGTTTCCTCGGCACTTTGTGGTTCGTTTACCTAGTCAAGCGAGTACAGGTTCTCGAAGAACCTTACTCCCCTACAGCAGTCGTCTGGAGTTCGTTTCCCCAAGTTTGGTCCAATTGAGATTGGTGTGACTTCTTCTCCTCGGCAGGATGATTCCTTCCTCCACCAGAGTGGTTCTTCCTCCTTGACAGGAGGATTCTCCCTTCAGAATCTATTTTGCTAATAGGGTCATAGCATTTTGCATGATTGCATAGCATCTATCCTAAATGCGTAGCATTTCCACCGTGTGGAGCATTACGCCATTGACGATCATATGCATATGAAACATGAGCTAGGTCGTTACCGTTCTTGTTTTGCAGGTGTTCCTCCGCAGAATGGTTTGCTCAAGATGATTCTTGAATTCCCCAGCAAAGTTGTTTTCTTAAGATGATTCTTAAAATCCCCAGTGAAGTCGCCAGAGAGGGTTTCTCATGTTGATGCTTAGAGTCCTCGGCTGAGCGTTTGCTCAGGATGATTCCTGAAATCTCTCGCAGAGTTATTGGTTCAGCATGATTCTTGAAGTCCCCGGCGGAGTTATTTTCCCAAGATGATTCTTGAAGTCCTCAGCAGAGTTGATTCACCCATAATGATTTTTGGATCCCTGAAGTAGAGTTACTTGATAGTTCTCCAGAATCCCCAGTGGAGATGTGTCATCCCCAACAGGTTTTGAATAGAGGAGTTGAAATTTCCTTGAAGACTTGATGATTGAAGTCCAACTGTATTAACGAAGCATTTCTCTCAGCTGATGCGGAGTGCCTGATGGTAGAAATTTGGATATCCCTTTTGGTTCACGATTGACCGAGAATTCTATTCTCGACTTACTGACGAAGTCCGGCTGACGCCCGAAAGTTCTTTGAATGCCCGACGGCATAATTAACTTGACTGTTAAAAAGTTCCTAATGACCTGATGATTCCCGAGGAATTCTTCTGCTATGACGCAGAATGCTTGACGGCATGATCAACCATTCATTACCAGTTACCGCGTAACCAGTGACCCCTTGATGACTTGAGGACGAATATCTATAGCAAAATCAGATGATCATCCTGACGGAGATTTGAGAGTAGTCCTTCACCGGTTACCGCGTGACAGATTCCCCAGCAGAGTTGTCGTGCAACTGTCATGCTCAGTTTTTGAAGATGTTCCTAACAATCAGAGTATCGTTTACCTGTGCGTGCTTCGTAAATCACCCGTTACCGTGTAACCAGTGATCCCTTGATGATTTGAGGATGCAATTATATCAGATAAATCAGAGAATCATCCTGACGAAGGTTCAGATCAGTGTTGCTCCAGCTAGTTGCCGTGTAACTATTATTTCGGCTTCCGAAGATTTGTCCCATCAGAGTACCGTGTACTTGTGCAGTTGGCAAATTTCTGGGTTTGTTGGTATTCAACCATCTTTTACCTTGATTGTTTGAGAACCGTTAGCTTCTCACCCAGTCAAGTCCAAGCCGTTTGAATGGGGGCAGCTGTTGCACCCCAAAATTTGCCCAACATTTCTTCACCTAGCTTATGTTTCATTTCATTCACATTAGCATTATCATTTGCATTTCATTGACATGTATGCAAGAGATAAAAAGGTATGATTAACAATCAAGACTTTGAATCTAGCTAAGGAGCTTTATTCAAGTGCTCAAGGGTTGATAGCCTTGTCAAAGAAGTAAAGGATCCTCAGAGAGAGTGGTTGAAACCAAGTATGTGGGTCTCCTAACTTGAGAGTTATGGGGAAGACCATCAGATGATTCTGAGGCCATGAAGATGGACTTGAGGTCTTGAAAGATCTCATGAGAAGTGTTGAAGATCACTTTGAGGCCTAGACAGGTCATTGTGCAAGATTAAGAAGCCTCAGCCATGATTGGTGCAGCTAGGGTTTGACTGGGTCAACCCTAAGTTAACTGAGGATTTGAAGAAGCTTGAGACTTAATTCAAGAGCCATGTGACCATGGATTGATACATGGAGATATTATAAGGATGATTCCAAGGTTAACTCATCATGATTGAAGAGTTTGAGAAGATTCAAGCTAGGGTTTCTAAGGCTTGACAGTGTAAAATCCCCTAGTTTGACCCCTATCTTCCAGGCAGTTTAGCTCAAGATGTGATTGTCATCTCATCTTACCCCGACATGATTGTTGTAGAGCATGACCTTAGATTTAATTTGAGTGCTAGAAGAGAAGTCCTGGATAGGGTTTGTATAACTCAAGTTATGGCTTTGACAAGTTACAAGTCATCTGAGGAATGTGAATTTGGAGCTTGAAAGTTACCCAACTTGCATGACACTTTTGCCCTAGAAGGATGATTCCTATGAACTTTTGGTAAACATGAATGTTGTTCCTTATTCTCTTATCTTTCTAGATAGTACTAGAAGTCCTTGATAGGATTTGTAGAACTCAAGTTATGGCTTGGACAAGTCAAGGGTATTTTGGACATTTGGTGATTATAGGTCATTTGTGATCATAGGCTATTTTCACCAACTTAGAGGTCTCAAATGAAATTTTGTTCAACTATAAAGTTGCTCAAAATGGGGTTTTAACCTTGACCATGCATCAGGAAGGCATTGAAATGGCTCAAGGAGAGATTTGGTTCAAGAAATTTTGAAAAAGGAAGAATTAAAAGGATTTAATGGCCAAAGATTCAAATAATTCATTTTGTGACCAAATGAAACAAAATTATAGGTCAAATTGATTGGAAAAATGATTTTAGAAACAATGGCAAGGTTAGAATTTTGATTTGAGGTCATTTAAATAACATTCCATTTCATTTCTTCATGATGAAGCAACATATCCAACCCACACCTTTGGCTTGCAAACAAGGAAACAATCATCACCATTCAATTCCTTAGCTCATGAGGAGTGAAAACCAAGTTTGCTGAGGCCCAAATAGAGGAGATATTGCATATGCCATGAATGATATTTGGAGGAGAAATTGAAAATCCAAAATCTCATTTGGATGGATCCAGAAGTTTCTAGATGAGTCTAATCACTTCTATATAAGTCATTGAGTGAGTTCAGTGCTTTTTTTGGAAGAGATTGGTGCTGGTTGCAGAGAGAGAGATCAAAGTTTCATGAATGCAAGTTTAGATCGAATTTTCAATTCAAGGAAGAACCAAGCCAATTTGAGGTGTGCATTAGCTTCAGAGGGAAATTTGGAGTGAATCTGGATTGTTGTGGAGGTTGAATCGTGCAAGAACCACTTCTGTTGCAAGCTTGAACACAGGTTGGTGAATTTCCTGATTATGCATGATTTAGGCAGTGATAGATAGAAATTCATATGCGGTTAAGATCCTGATGATGAGTAGTTGGATTTAGGATGTTTAATTGCTTGATTAGAGATGATTTAGGTCAGATGCCATTTTCGGTTGAGATTGTTATTTCATGATTCATGCGTTTTGAGGAGGAATAATTGGTATGGTTGAATTGCTGGGAGGATTCTGGTCAAGATTCATTCAGGGATCGTGGCAAATGGTGGGCTGTAGAGGAAGTTAGGGTTCTGTAGGGGTGGCCGGAAAAGTCACCGTCGGTGGCTGGTTCGCGCGCAGGTTGCAGGCTCAAATTGGGGACGATGAACAAGAACCCTCAGATTAGGGTTGGACCTTTGACTCAGGCAAGGGATGAATGGCCACGATTGCACCTCAAGCGCTGAAGAGAAATTTCAAATGAAACGCACCGTTTCATTAATTGGTTGGTTTTGGGCTTAGCACTCAGAGTGATATTCACACCCCCCCTTTGGCCCAAATGTTGAAATGAACTGTATTGGGTTGCTATTTGCCACGCATTTTTATTAATTTCCTTTATTTTCTTTTATTTTTCCTTATTTCATGTGACTTAGAGATTAATTCATAAAAAATAGAAGATTAACTCAATTAATTCCAAACTTTTTCCCCCTGATTCATGATTGAATCTAGAATTTTGTAGATAAAAAATATTAATAATTCATACATTTTTTATTTTTATTTGCATTTTTTGAATATTAATTGATATTAAAATGGCCATGGTTGATACCTTGTTTTAATGAATTTTGTTTGAGCACTTGGTGATGATTCTTGCCTTGATTTTTTGTGTGTAGCTAGAATAGATATGCATGTTCCCCTTAGATATTTCTCACATAGTTGTGATGAAGTTAGATGGTAGTGTTAAGTTGAAAATTTAGGTGCTCTATTTTTAGGGTTTATGCTTAGTACCTTGTGATGTAGGTTTTATTTCTAGGACTTGGTGAATGATTAAACCTCTGGATTTTATATGGTAGATTCATGATTGAATTAGGGTCCCATAGTTATTTTTGTAGGATTTTACAATTGGTTTTAGTATTTTAGTTAGGACTAACTTTAGTACTAGGTTTTAGGTGATCCTAGCTTGCTAATTCAATTAGATTGATTTCTTTAGTTCCCTTACATTAGGGTTTTGCTTTGCTTGCTCTTGGATGATGTTGAAGACAAGCTTGGGGCTACTGTGGAGTGCTTGAAGAAGCTTGGATGTGAAGACTTCCCTTATTTTGGTGTAGTGTTGACTAGGTGTTAAGATTAGGGTTTGCAGGCAGAGCATCTAGATAGATTCTCTTCTTTCATAAACATGGAAGGTGTTGATCACTTCCATTCTTCCCTATTATGAAAGGTCCCCTTGTGAAGGCCTCATCCCTCCTTTGGTAGGATGTGTGGCTCTTTACAATTTGGTAGAACCTTTGAGGGTCCCTTTCTCTGATGATAGGATGCTTAGTGGTGACCTTTGGTCTTCACTCTGCTGTTAATCATCCAAACCTTGCTCTTGTTAGATGAATATTTCTCCCTTGCTAGAGGATAGAGTCCTTGTTAGAAGATTGAAGATGTTAGAAGACTACCCTTGGAGCTGAAGCTTGAAGATCAAGAGGAACAAGTTGACACTTGTGGGAAGAAGATCAAGCTGAGATTGAAGAAAGAGCTGAAGCTTGAAGAAGATGAAGAACAAGTTGATACTTGTGAAGGGAATCCATTGGAGATTGAATGAAGAAGCTGAAGCTTGAAGTTGGAAAGCAAGTTGATACTTATGAGTTCAATGCTTGGAGTGTCTGAAGGAACAAGTTGATGCTTGCTAGTGGGATTGAAGCCTGAAGGTGGAGTTTACTTTGGAGCTGAGGCATGAAGAAGAAAGAATAAGTTGATACTTATGTTTGATGTATTAGAAGCCTGAAGAAGCAAGTTGACACTTGCTATTAAAGATGAAAGACTTGAAGAGCAGTTGCAGGCTGAGGACTGAACTGATGTCAGAGGAGCTTTGTTGTGAAGTTGTGGAAGCTGTTAATTTGCTTTCTTTCCTGTCTGTTTGCTTTCTGTGCAACTGTATTGCTGTGACTTGTGTGTGTTTGCTTGATGCATTAGAATAAGTTCATGCTTAGACTGATTTAATCTAGGAGCATGATTGCACTAGAGGTTGAGTTGCTCCCTCTGCTTGTATTTTTACTGTATGGCTTTGCTTGCTGGTATTTGGTAGAGCCCAGCTCCCTTGCCTGTGTGGTTTGTGATTTGCTTGATAGCATGGCATTTTATTTCATGTCTTCTGTATGATTACTGTTATTTATATCTGGCTTGAGGTTGAGATGAGCTTGTGGAGGCTGATGTCCCACACACATTTCCTCCCTCACTTGCATTGCATGCATTTTACTGTATATCTGTTTACTGTTTAAGCTGATGCTTTATCTGTTTCTGTTTACATTGACATGATCCCCTAGGAAGCTCACTTCCTTTGATAAGGAAGTGATGATTAGAACTTTAGGTTGAAACCTATGCATGACAACTTCTAGGAGTCCCCTATTTCAAACCTCAACCATGGGATGAATCCTTGGCATGACAACATTAGGACTTGATAGTCTCCCCTTAGTTGGGCCTGTCTTCTCTTCTCATCTCAAAACAAATTAAAATACAGTAATAAAGGTTAACTGACGTCGTACGTTATGAGCCTTAAGCTATCTGAGAAAGGATTGTTGGAGAGTTTCTTTTCAACAGTCTGGATGTTTAGTATGGCACCCTTTGGGTGACATGCGACGCACTCATTTTCAGGTCATAGTCTCTAGTGCGATATTGGTTGCAAATATCCATAAAAAACAGTTCTTTCGTAAAAGACAGAAAATAAACTTCAAACTTTTTGCCCCGTGGGCCCATAATTCAAAGGAAGCTTTTCTGAAGAAAATAGTGTCGTTAACTCTCAGTTCTACCGCAAACGGTAACGCCTAAGTCTCCAAGGGTCGAGCTGCGTACGCCAAACTGCTGGAACTGTTTGTTAACCCTACTCGATAAAACAGATGAATCTGAATCCCCGTAAGCCGTATTATCCCGAACTACGTAAGCTCTGATCTCTCATACCTGTTGAGAGTACGTAGGCACAATACTGACGTATTGGCGAGCCACCTTCCCCGTAACCCGTAGTTAGGCGAACTACGTTGACTCTGATTTCTCATTCTCTGATGAGAATACGTAGGCATAAAGCGCGACGCTTTGTCGAGTCATTTTTCTTTTTCTTTTGGGCCAGCCTTGATAGGTAGATAGATAAAACCAACCCGTCAAATGAACACAACAAGCGTGGATCCCATCGAGTACGATGGACGTGAAGGGTGCTAATACCTTCCCCTTTTGTAACCGACTCCCGAACCCAGACAATGGTTGTGAAGACCTTGTCTTATACCTTTTTCGTCAGGTTTTTCCGATCGTTTCCTTTCCCGCTCTGAGGGATAAATAACGAAAGGTAGCGACTCTTCTGTTTTGCCGGCACCTTATTTTCGCGGTAGCGACAGCGGAGAGGAGGACATTCGGTTGCAGAGGACAAGTCTCATGTTCCCAGCAAAGGGCCAGAGCTGGCCATGTCTTCGTACAAAGACGCTCAGGCAGTGGTTCAGGCTGGAACAACCAAAGGATGGGGCCTAGTCTTAGAAATTCCTTTCAAGATGGACAAGTTTGGGTTGGGGTATCGCCCGACGTCGTCATCTTCCGCATCAAGTATGCCAAAGTTGAAAGGACCAGTGGTGATCACTCCAGGTGGGGTCTGTTATGAAACGATTAATGCTTTTTCCGATGCTGAAGACGGAGATGGTGACTGCGATATGGACTCGTGGATCAAGCCCGGTGTGCCAGGACAGAATCTGTGCAACTGGTCTATCCAGGAACTTGTCCAAGTGACTAAAAAACAATAATGATTTGTTTTCTCAATTATTGTATGATCCTGTGTCCTACCCGGGGCATAATGATTCTGTTTTTTAGGGCTACCTGCTTATGTGTGTACTTTGTTTAATCATTAATAAAGGTGTTTTTCGCATGCAAATTTTGTGATCCTTGTTTTTCCTGTTTTTGTTTAACAATAAAATGGCAACGTGGTTATGTGCTTTATTTGCATTATTTGAAACATTTAACCATTCTCATTGCAGGATTCATATTTTAGACGACATCGATCACGAACTTCCTATGACTCGCTTCGACTTCGAGCACCCGATATTTCAAGCAGAAGAAGAGATTGTTGAGGATAACGACTTATCAGAAGAGCTGACTCGACTTTTGAAACAAGAAGAGAGAATCATTCTGCCTCATCAGGAGGAAATTGAAATTATCAACGTGGGGTCCGAAGAGGTTGTCAGGAATATCCGGATAGGGGCTGTACTGCAAAGTGATATCAAGCAAAGGCTTATCGAGATGCTGCGGGAGTATAGTGATATCTTGGCTTGGTCTAACGAAGACATGCCTGGGTTGGATACGGATATGGTGGTTCACCGTTTGTCGTTGCGCGAGGAATGTCCGCCGGTTAAGCAAAAACTCAGAAGAACTCGACCAGATATGGCCGTGAAAATTAAAGAGGAAGTTTAGAAACAGTGGGACGCCGGTTTTCTGGCTATTACAACTTATCCCTCATGGGTCGCCAATGTAGTTCTTATACCAAAGAAAGATGGTAAGGTGCGGATGTGCGTGGAATATCGAGATTTGAATAGGGCGAGCCCAAATGACGACTTTCCGCTTCCTCATATTGATGTGCTGGTCGACAACACCGCTTAATTCTCCGTGTTTTCCTTCATGGACGGATTTTCAGGCTATAATCAGATAAAGATGGCGCCGAAGGATATGGAGAAAACAACTTTTATTACCCCATGGGGAACGTTCTGCTATAAAGTGATGCCCTTTGGTTTGAAGAACGCCGGGGCAACATATCAGCGAGCTATGACGACACTCTTTCATGACATGATGCATAAAGAGATCGAAGTCTATGTTGATGATATGATCGCCAAATCCCAGACGGAGGAAGAGCATCTGGTCAATCTTCTGAAATTGTTCAAGAGGCTTAGGAAATTCAGGCTGACGCTGAATCCTAACAAGTGCACCTTCGGGGTGAGATCCGGTAAGCTATTGGGGTTTATTGAGAGCGTAAAAGGAATTGAGGTTGGTCCTGCTAAGATAAATGCAATACAAGAAATGCCAACGCTGAAAACAGAAAAAGAAGTTCGTGGATTTTTAGGGAGATTAAACTACATTGCTCGGTTCATATCTCATCTAACGGCCACGTGCGAGCCATTATTCAAGTTGTTGAAAAAGGATCAGGCTGTGACCTAGAATGAAGATTGTCAAAAGGCGTTTGAAAAAGTAAAAGAGTATTTGCAGGAACCTCCAATATTGATACCCCCAGTAGCCGGGAGACCATTGATTATGTATTTGACGGTTCTTGAGAAAAGTATGGGTTGTGTTCTCGGTCAACATGACGAGACCGGACGCAAAGAGCATGCGATTTACTACTTGAGTAAAAAGTTCACAGACTGTGAGTCCCGTTACTCAATGCTCGAAAAAACATGCTGCGCGCTAGCCTGGGCTGCCAAATGTTTGAGGCAATACATGCTAAACCATACAACCATGCTAATTTCAAAGATGGATCCGATCAAATACGTGTTTGAAAAGCAAACACTTTCCGGAAGAATTGCCCGATGGCAGATGGTATTGACAGATTACGATATTCAGTATGTTTCTCAAAAGGCTATTAAAGGTAGTGTCCTGTCAGAATACCTAGCTGAGCAGCCAACTGATGATTACCAGTCGATGAGTTTTGATTTTCCTGACGAGGATATCATGTACTTAAAAATGATGGATTGTGAGGAGCCGTTGCCGGATGAAGGTCCAGAGTTGGGTTCCAAATGGAAATTGATATTTGACGGTGCCGTCAATTCATATGGAAGTGGAATAGGGGCAATTATTACTACTCCTCAATGGTCGCACATCCCATTCACTGCCAGATTGACCTTTCCGGTTACTAACAATGAGGCCAAATATGAAGCATGCATTATGGGGCTCGAAGAAGCTATTGATATGAGAATTAAAAATCTTGATGTGCACGGAGACTCTGCTCTAGTTGTGAATCAGATCAAGGGAGAGTGGGAAACTCGTCAGCCCAATTTGATACCTTATATGAATTATGCAAGGAGGTTGTTACCTTTCTTTGACACGGTGGAATTGCACCATGTACCACGAGCAGAAAATCAGATGGTAGACGCTCTCGCGACGTTGTCTTTGATGTATAAGGTTAACTTCTGGGATGAGGCTCCCAGGATAGTTATCTCTCGCCTTGATAGGCTCGCTTTCATATTTGCCATTGAGGAAGCTTCCGATGGCAGACCGTGGTATTATGATATCCAGAATTTCCTGAAGAACCAAGAATATCCGGTTGGGGCATCCAATCGTGATCAGAAGACTCTTAGGAGATTGGCTGGCAATTTCTATATGAATCCGAATGGTGTTTTGTACAAGAGAAACCACGACTTGGTGTTGTTGCGGTGTGTGGATGAGAAAGAGGCTAAGTTGCTCATGGAAGAAATCCACGAGGGTACATTTGGCACGCATGCCGGCGAAAATGCAATGACGAGAAAGTTATTAAGAGCAGGGTACTACTGGCTGACAATGGAAACAAATTGTTTCAAGTTTGCAAAGAGGTGTCATAAATGCCAGATTTATGCGGACAAGATTCATGTGCCTCCGAGCCCTCTGAACGTTATATCGTCACCTTGGCCTTTTTCCATGTGGGGAATTGATGTGATTGGAAAGATTGAGCCCACGGCATCCAACGGACATCGTTTTATCTTGGTAGCTATTGATTACTTCACCAAATGGGTTGAAGCGGCATCATATGCTAATGTTACCAAGCAGGTGGTGGCCAGATTTATGAAGAAAGATATTATCTGCAGATATGGAATCCCGGAGCGGATTATCATTGACAACGGTTCGAATTTGAATAATAAGATGATGAAGGAATTGTGCCAGAGTTTCAAGATTGAACATCACAACTCTTCTCCTTATCGGCCCAAGATGAATGGCGATGTTGAAGAGGCCAATAAAAACATAAAGAAGATCGTTCAGAAGATGGTTGTGACCTACAAGGACTGGCATGAAATGATGCCTTTTGCTTTGCACGGTTATCGTACGACAGTACGCACATCAACCGGGGAAACTCCTTTTTCCCTGGTATATGGTATGGAGGTTGTCCTACCATTGGAGGTTGAGATTCTTTCTCTGAGGGTTTTGCGTAATGTCCAACTTGATGAGGCAGAATGGGTGAAAGATAGATTGAATTAGCTCAGTTTAATGGACGAGAAGAGACTGGCTTCTCTAGCATATGTTCGGCTGTATCAGAGCCGGATGAAGAAAGCTTATGATAAGAAGGTGTGTCCTCGAAGCTTTCAGACGGGCGATCTTGTGCTGAAAAAGATTCTCCCACCACAATCAGATCACAGGGGCAAATGTACTCCCAACTATGAAGGTTCATATGTTGTTAGAAAGGTGTTCTCTGGAGGAGCCTTATTGTTGTCCACCATGGATGATGAGGATTTTACATCCCCTGTAAACTCGGACGCAAATAAAAAATACTTTGCTTAAAGAGACCTGCTGGACAGAAAAAAGAAAGTCCAGGCAAAAATGGGACATCCCGGCGAACCACAAAAAGGAATAAAAGGTTCAGGCAAAAGTTAGGGATAAAATTGAAAAAAAGATGTACACCCGCGAAGTTGAAAACCTGAAAAGGGAGACTTCGGCAAAAAAGGGTATCCCGGTGAATTGAAAACCCACAAAGGGCGGTTCACGCAAAAGTTAGGGATTTGAAAAAGCAAATGACTGCGGTCCGAGTTTGATATTGCATTGCTTAGTGGTTTGGGAGTACCCGAGGGTCGTATATCTAAAACAATCTCTTACGAAGATCGAGTATCGGGAAAGTGTCAGAGTCAGACGAGTCATAGGAGGATCAACTCATGGTGTTCGTCTGTACCACGTTGCCGACATGTATACAAATTTTCATTGTGCTTCTGTAATATTTGTATTTTGCTTGTGCGTAACTTCCTCTTTTCAAGAGTTGCATCCAGTGTACAAAATTTTGCCTATTTACAGGCCCGTTATCAATAAAGCATGTTATTCAGTATTTGATGCTTGTTCTTTACTGTTTTGTTTGAGAAAAACGCCGATGTTTTTGATGAACTTGCATGTATATAAACTTGCTGGCCCTTGCCAATAATTGTTAAAACTTCGAATTGACTGAATGAATGTCACGGATGCTAACCAGGATAGATCTTGTTGTTTAGATTTGTTTGTCTCGTTTGTGTTTTGCAGGGTTCTCACCTTAGAAGCAAACAGGCAGGGAAGTTGTGTTCCCCAGCCGGAGTCCTATGACATATTGATGGTGTCACTCCTCAGCAGATGGAAGTCACATCTTATCCCAAAGGTAGTTGAGATGGTAAATATCCCTATTGAATGTGGGTGGTCCTCCCCAGAAGAGTATTCCCCAAGAAAGTTGCCAAGAGAGTATCCTCAGTGGATCTGAATGTCCCCAACAGAAGGTGCATTCCCAGTAGTGAGTATGTACACACTCCATTCCCAGCATGGGTAACTCCCGCAGAGTATAACCAAGTCGTCTTCGGTTCAGAAGGATTATCCCCGCGCAGGATTATTTCTCCTTCTCCCCAGCAGGTTGTTTTTTCCTCCGACAGGATGAACATCCCCAACAGAGTTCGTAATTTCAAGCTTGTGAGTTGTTCCCCTAGCAGGATGGTTATCCCCAGCGGAGTTGGTTGCACCGTTCCAGCATTTATTTTGTTGGAATATGTCTGTGATACCTGGTTATCCCCAGCGGATTTGATTTTGTCTTCGGCATTTATTTTGCTGAAGCGCCTCTTTGCATCTTTGCATTTGCATATATCATCATATTTGCATCTATCCAAACACGTAGCATTTCCATGCTGTATGGACCATTGCATCATTGTCAAACATACGCATGTTGAAACATAAGTCAGGTTGGTTTCAGGTGTTATCCCTTGCAGTGGAGTGAGATTCTTGCTCAGAAGGATTTCTAGATATTCAAATTTTCGGCGTGAGATAGGTGATGATAACGTTCGTCCCCTAACAGAGTTGCTTGGTTAAGTTTCTCTTCGTCCCCATCGGGATTCTTCTCAGGTTGATGTTACGTCAGCATTAAAAGATTTCATGGCTTAAACCTTTGGAGTTATCACTAGTGATTTCCCCGATGAAATTGTACCCCACAGAGTGTTTCGTTAAGTTTCTCATATTCCCCAACGAATCATTCTTCAAACGTATCTGTGTTGACAGAGATTGTTACCTGTGATGGACAGAGATTGCGCCTGTGGTGACAGAGATTGTTACCTGTGATGGACAGAGATTGCGCCTGTGTTGACAGAGATTGTTACCTGTGATGGACAGAGATTGCGCCTGTGTTGACAGAGATTGTTACCTGTGATGTGCAGAGATTGCGCCTGTGTTGACAGAGATTGTTACCTGTGATGGACAGAGGTTGCGCCTGTGTTAACAGTGATTGTTATCCGTGTTGACGGAACTGTTTCCCTGTGTTGACAGTGATTGTTATCCGTGTTGACGGAATCGTTTCCCCGTGCTGACGGTGATTGTTATTCGTATTGACGGAATTGTACCTGTGTTGACAGTGATTGTTATCCGTGTTGACGGAATCATTTCCCCGTGCTGACGGTGATTGTTATTCGTATTGACGGAATTGTACCTGTGTTGACAGTGATTGTTATCCGTGATGACGGTAATTGTTACCCGTGTTGACGGTGATTGTTATTCGTATTGACGGAATTGTACTTGTGTTGACAGTGATTGTTATCCGTGATGATGGTAATTGTTACCCGTGATCGACAGAGTCGTCCCCAGTAAAGTTAACAATGATTAGTATCCGTGTTGACGGAGTCATTACCTGTGATTGACAGAGATCGTTATTCCAGTTATGGACGGAATTGTACCCATGGTGATGGAGTCTCTCCTCGTGTTGACGAAGTTTAGTTTAGTTGTGGATGGAGGTTTTTCTTGTAAAGTTAATTCGATGCCTATGGCGTCACACAGGGGGTTGATGTTGAAGTCCAAAGTTTTGTCAGATGATTGATCAGTTGTTGCCGTAACAACTGGGTTCAGTGGAACAGATGTTGTTCCCCAAGCAGTTTTCGCAGCTTATTTCTGTGGTTGGCAAATTTCCGGGTTTCTTGGTATTCAAACGTCTTCTACCTCGATTGTTTGAAGGCCATTCGCTCTTCACCCAGTCGGGTCCAAGCCGTTTGAATAGGGGCAGCTGTTGCACCCCAAAATTTGCTCAACCTTTTCTTACCTGGTTTATGTTTCATTGCATTAACATTTGCATAGTTATATCATTTGCATATCATGATATCATTCATATAGTAGGGGATCAAGTGTGATTCTTCTCAATAGAAACCTAGCAAGGGGTCTCATTCTAGATTGAGAAGTTGTCAAAGTCATCAGAAGGTGGTTTGAGTGCCTAAGGGTTTAGATGTTTGAGTGTGAATCTTCTCCTAACTTGAGGATTAACTGAAGACCATCAGAGGGTTGTGAAGTTTTGAATGTGAGAAGAGGATGTGTATGGAGCTCATAGAATGCCTAGAGGTCCATGGGAGAGTTTAATCAAGTCATTGTGTCAATTGCAAGAGCCACAGTTGAGGTGCAAACAATTAGGGTTTCATCTGAGTTAATCCTAAGTCAACTGGGCAATTGAAGAATATCAAAGCCTACTTTTAGGTCATGGAATTCATGAAATGATATTATGAGACATTTGTGGTGTTGTGCCAAGATCAAGTCAAGAAAAGTCAAGAGTGTGGGAAGTTGCTAAATTAGGGTTTCAGTGCAAAATTCCCTGTTTAATGCCTAACTTCAAGACCACATAAGTGAAGATTCAAGTTTCAAATGGATATTTGGCCAACATGAAACTTGTAGAGAATCTCGATACCTTTAATTTTAGTACTAGAAGTCCTCAAGGGGATTTATAGAACTCAAGTTAAGACCCAGACAAGTTACAAGTCCTCATATGCATCTGAAATTTGTCTGTGAAAATCATCTGACTTCAAAGCTATTTTTGACCTAGAAGGATGTTTCACCTGAACTTTCGGTCAACATGGAAGTTGTTCCTCATGATCATAGCTATCTAAATTGTACTATAAGTCTTCCATCTGATTTGTAGAACTCAAGTTATGAGGATTACAAGTCAGGGGTATTTTGGGAAAGTGAGATTATAGGTCATTTTCAATCATAGGTCTCCAACTTGCACTTGTCAAATGGATTTCTGTTCAACATGAAAGTTGTTAAAAATGTGGTTTTTAGGCTAGCCAAGAGGTCATGATGGATTGATGAGGCTCATAGCAAGACATGATGTGAATTGGTTTGAAAAAGGAAGATTTTCAAAGGATTAAAAGGGGGAAAATTCAAATAATTGGATAAATGACCAAAGCATGTCAAATAAGTGATCATTTTGATTGTAAAGTTCATTTTAGACACATTGACATTGGTATATTTTGGGGCATAGGTCAATTTTCATGAGTTATCATATGGTTGCTTCAAATGCAAGTTACATAACCAAACACCTTACCAATGCAATTCAGGCCATTATATTGTTTCAATTTTGCTCACAAGGTAATTTGCAGTTGATTGGAACCTTCTAGAGCAAGTTACACAGCTTGAACTCGTGACTGTACATTGGATTTCAAGGGAAAAAACAGAAAATGCAATTGGCTGGATTGGGCCTCAAATTGAATTCAAAAGCCCATGGAAAGGTTCTATATATTCATTGGAGTAATTCCAGAGCAAGTTTGGAGTCATTTTCGTGTCAGAAGCTGAAATTGCAGTTGAACATTCAAGAGGAGCAAGTGAAATTGAGTTTTCAGTTTGGAGCAATATCAAAGCAAATTGAAGGTTGAAGCATCATCCTCTTGCATCAGTGAACGTATCTGGAGAGTTTTGGAGGGAGAATCAAGCTCCAAGTGCTTCTGTTACTAGATCTACAACAGGTTAGTAACTTTCAAAATTCCACACGATTTAGCATGAGATTGTTAGATTTGAACTTGTGGTTAGGATCTAGGCAAGATGTAGATCGTTTTAGGATCAATTTGGAGACATTTGGTGATAGTTGATCATGACATAACAATTCTGTTTGGATTCGAATCTCTTGATTCATGAAGAGTTAGAGCAAATTGATTAGATCAGGATGATCAGTGTAGCATAAGGATGATTTCTATGGTCTTAATTTGGCAATTGATGATGTTTGATCTGGATGCTATTTCTGAATATTGCTTTGTGTTTTAAAATCCATTGAGAGTTAAATAATTTGAGGTGGAGATTTGAAATCCTCGTGAGAAACTGAGTAGAATTGGTTTAGACTTTGTGATGTTTGGTTGACTGTAACTTGACCTTCGCCGGAGAAGACGACCGAAGTCTTCTCCGGCCACCGTCCCTGCTCTCAATCCAGCCAGCCTGATAATTGGAGAAGATGATCTTTGAGCCATCAGATCTTGCCTTTGACCTTGACTGACCACCAGATCCAATGGATGTGTTATAATCTAAGAGTTGGAATTTTGAATCCAAAACGCAGCCATTCCACTAATTGACGTGGCTTCATCTCATGCGCTCAGATCCTTGACTTGTCAACCAATCCCACGGCCATGGATTTATTTCAGAGTTTGATTTATTTTATTTCATTTTTGATTATTTTAAATGCATTATTGATTCAAAAAATCACAATAAATTCAATTTTGATCCAAAAATTATTTTAAAAATATCTCCATGATCTTGAGAGAATTTGTGATTTTCTGAAATCAATAAAATGCATTTTCATGCATTTTTCATTTTAATTTGATTTTTCTTATTTTGTTTAATTCTTTAATATTTGCATATTTGATCATCTGTCTTGTTGAATTTTGTTCTCTCAATTGGAGTTGAATCTGGCTGTGATTTTTTTAGTATGTTTTAGGGTAGATATTCATGTTCCCTTAGAATTTTTGTTAGAATTTTAGAACAATTTAGGTTCTGTTTTAGGTGTTGAGATTAGAGCCTTCCCAAACTTGTGGATCACCTTGATACCCTTCAACTTAGAAATTATTTAGGTGACTTAGAAGTTTAATTAGGCTTTAATATTTCAACCCTAGGTTTTTCAAACATGTATGTTCCCCTAGGAAATTTATTAGAGTTTTACAACTTTTTTTTCTATTTTAGTTGTATTTTTCAAGTTGCTTGTGCTTGTGGTGTTCTATTTTTAGTGCTCTTGTTTGTTTGGTTTTGTTGGTGACTTTGGAGCTGGATTTGCTTGGATTCCTTCTTGGGAGGTCTTCTAGATTTGGTGTAGCTGCTGTGGCTTGAAGATTGGAGCTTGGAGTTGAAGCTTTCTTCCCTTTTAGGAGCTTAGGAAATTAGGGTTTTAGGAAGAGCCATTAGGACTAGTTTTGATTCTTTCATCAAACATAGAATGCATTGTGTGTTTCTATTCTATCCAATGATGTAAAGTCTTCCTAGGGAAACTCCATCTCTCCTTTGGAGGGATGTTTGGTATGCCCATAGTTGAGTAGAACTTTGAGGATGCCTTTCCATTTCAATGTTGGTACTTGATGATTTCCTTTGGTTTTCATTTGGTTCTCAACATTACAACCTTGATCTTAGTGATTAATCCTTTGCTTGGAGTGTGCTTGCTAGATCTTTAAGATGAAGTTGGATGAAGCTTGAAGATAGAAGCTAGCTTGAGGATGAAGCCATTTTTTCTGTCAACTTTGTCAAGAGGATTTGTTGTTTAGAGCTGCTGTTGTTGAGTATTGAAGTTGCTGTTGCTGGGGCTACTTTCTCTGTTTCTTTTCTTTTTTTTTATTGTCTGTTTGCTTGTGTTGACTACCTCTAGGTTTGAGGTGGAGCTTTTCTCCTCTTGCCTGTTGTTTTCTTAGGTTTGAGGTTGAGCCGGACTCCCTTGCCTCGCTTGTACTGTTGCATAACATGCATTTTACTGTTTACTGTTTACTGCTTGCTTTCTTTTGCTGTTTCCCCTAGGATCTCTGGTTTCCTCTGTGCAAGAGGGAATTATGACAGACATTAGGTTTTGACCCATGCATGATAACTGTAGGAAGATTCCCTGTCAACCATAGTTTTAGGGTGTCTTTCTCTTCTCCTCTCAAAACAATTCAAAAACACGGTAATAAGGTTAATTGAAGTCGTGCGTTATGAGCCTTAAGCTATCTGGGAAAAGGTTGGTGGAGGGTTTCTCTCCAGTAATCTGGATGTTAGTGTGGTACCCTTTGGGTGACATACGAAGCGTTCACTCCTGGTTCATAGTCTCTAGTGCGACTGAGATTGCAAACATCTTAAAAAACAGTTCTTTCGTAAAAAACTCAAACAAACAATCAAACTCTTTTTGTCCGCTTGGACTTTAATCAGGAAAACCCTTTCATAAGGAGATAAAAAACTGTCAGACAAACTTGTGTCTTCCATAGCCCGAACTACATTTGCTCTGATCTTTCATGCCGTATGAAAGTACGTAGGTACAAGATGCGATATCTTGGCGAGCAACCTTCCCCCCTTTTTACCCGTAGTTAGGCGAACTACGTTGACTCTGATTTCTCGTTCCAGACGGGAATACGTAGGTATAAAGTGCGATACTTTGCCGAGTCATTTTCTTTTCTTTTTAACCCAGACCTTTAGAGTAGATAGATAAACACACCCTTAGATAGAAAACAAGCGTGGATCCCGTCGAGTACGACGGACGTGAGGGGTGCTAATACCTTCCCCTTGCGTAACCGACTCCCGAATCCAGGATTTGGTTGCGATGACCATTCCTTTCCCTCTTTGCGTTAGGTTTACTCTGAGCGTTTCCTTTCCCTCTTGTGGGATAAATAACGCACAGTGGCGACTCTTCTGTCATAGCCGGCGCCGATTTTCGCAGTAGCGACACGGTGTCCTTCTTACAATATCATCTTTTTCAAATCCGCATCATCGGGAATACAAATACGATCACGGAATCTCAAAACTACAAAATTATCAACCTTGAAATCCTCATTATCATTCATCATTAAATCAACGAACTTCAAATCTAACTTTTTCTTTTCACAAACGGTTGCAAGAAAATCATTTGTAACATGTAGCATACCAAGTCTCTCACTTACCAGCGTCATTTCACAAACTAAACTCAAGTCTCTAAAATTCTCCAAAAGTTCCCATTCTCTCATCATCAAGACGGACATATGTAACAACTTCCGACTCAAGGCATCGGCAACCACGTTCGCCTTACCCGGATGGTAATTCAAACCAAAATCATAATCCTTCAAAAGCTCTAACCACCTTCTTTGCCTCATGTTCAATTCTTCATGATCAAATAAATATTTCAAACTCTTGTGATCATTAAAAACTTCAAATCTTGCACCATAAAGACAGTGCCTCAAAATTTTCAAAACAAACACCACGGCCGCTAACTCCAAGTCATGCGTAGGATAATTCTTTTCATGCAATCTCAATTGTCTTGAAGCATAAGCCACAAATTTTCCATCTTGCATCAAGACACCACCTAAACCAGTCAAAGAAGCATCACAATACACCACAAAGGGTTCCATTAGATTTGGCAAAATCAAGATTCACGCCGTCGTTAACTTTCTCTTTAGCTCAATGAAACTCTTTTCACAATTAATATCCCAAATGAAAGCCTTTCCTTTACAAGTCAACTGTGTTAACGGAAGTGCCAACTTCGAAAATCCTTCAATAAACCTCCGATAATAACCCGCCAATCCCAAAAAGCTTCGAATCTCCGTAACCGATCTAGGAGCCTCCCATTGCATCACCGCATCAATCTTGGATGGATCAACACTAATACCACTACCGGAAATAACATGTCCAAGAAAACTTACTTCTGACAACCAAAATTCACATTTCGACAACTTAGCATACAATTGTTTCTCGTTCAAATTTTGTAACACAATCCTCAAATGCTCTTTATGCTCCTCTTGAGCCTTAGAGTAAATCAAAATATCGTCGATGAACACAACCACAAAACGATCTAACTGCTCATGAAAAATACGATTCATGTATTCCATAAACACACCCGGCGCATTAGAAACCCCGAATGGCATCACATAATATTCGTAATGGCCATACCGTGTCCTAAAAGCCGGCTTTTGAATATCCTCTTCTTTCACACGAATCTGGCGATATCCCGATCTCAAGTCAATCTTGGTAAAAACATGTGCACCAACCAATTGGTCCATCAAATCATCGATCCTTGGAAGCAGATACTTGTTCTTAATTGTCACCTTGTTCAATTGTCGATAGTCAATGCATAACCGCATACTTCCATCCTTCTTCTTTACCAACAATATCGGAGCACCCCAAGGAGAAACACTTGGCCTTACAAATCTCTTGTCCAACAAGTCATTCAATTGCTTCTTCAATTCTACCAACTTGTGATAACAATCTATATGAACTCTATTAAATTGCAACCAGTTCATACCCAAGATTACGTCCAATACCTCCAACGGCAAACACACTAAATCCATAATGAAGTCTTTACCGTACATGGTCAAAGGACAACTTACACACACCAAAGATGTAGTTACCAACCCCGAAGCGAGAGTCTCAATAACCATGTCACCACCCCAAGAAGTCATGAACAAATTCAAACGCTTAACACACTCATGAGAAATGAATGAATGAGTCGCTCCAGTATCAATAATAGCAACTAAAGGCGTACTATTAATAAAGCATGTACCTTTAATCAAACAATCTGCACTAGTAGTGTCTAACCCAGCCAATGCAAACACCTTTCCGCCCGCTTGAGCTTGTTTCGACTTAGTACACTTATTACTAATGTGACCCACTTCTCCACAATTATAACACTTCACTACATTCCTTCTACAATCTGTAGTAGCATGCCCAAGGCCTCCACAGTTAGAACATTTCACCATGTTCTTTCCACACTCAAATGATTTATGTCCCATTTCACCACACTTGTAACACTTAAAGGAACCGAAAATTCCTCCTCCAGATCTCTTATCAAAATTTCCCCTATGCTTTCCCTTATCAACAGGTGTCACATAAGGTCCACTTCTAGCTTGTTGATTTCCCTTCCTCTCATTCAAACCTTTATAATGCGTAGAACGAGCCTTGCTATCTTTCTCGAAGATTCTACAACATTCCGTCAAATCCTTAAACCTTCTTATCCTTTGATATCCCACAGCTTGCTTAATCTCAAGACGCAAACCATTTTCATACGTAATACCCTTTGAGAACTCAGCAGTAATTGCAGCATAGTGAGGATGGAATTGAACCAACTCCACAAACTTAGCAGTATAGTCCACCACGGACATATTACCTTGTTTCAGTTCAAGAAACTCCATCTCCTTCTTCCCTTTCACACTTTCAGGGTAATACTTCGTCAAGAACTCAGTACGAAATAAATCTCAAGTTATCTCTTCATCATCCACCTCAAGAACTTGACACATACCGACCCACCAATCGTCGGCTTCTTCCTTCAACATGTGAGATCTAAGTCTCACCTTATTCCTTTCCTCACAACCCATGACTCTAAAGAACCTTTCAATCTCTTTCAACCAAATTTGAGCACCATCGGGATCAAATCTTCCTCTGAAGACCGGTGGTTGATTCTTCCTGAACTCGTCATTAGCATTCACATTCGGCACTCCCTGCACCGCCCTAGCCATTGCTTCCAAAGCAGCAACCATCGCATTGTCGTTACGACCACCCATATTCTGACCATTCCCAAAAATAACAACAAGGTTAAACAACCGTTTAACCATCACAACAACAAGACAGACACAACAGACTCAACACTGGCTCTGATACCATCAAATAATCATTTAGGCACGTATTAAAAATTATTCCATCAGAGTATAATTATAAACATGGTATAAAAGGGATGCATCACATTATACATGAAATTAAAACATACAACACCTGCTCAACAAAAGATATGCAACAGTGGGGTAGCTTCGCCACAGAGGAACTTAGTCCTTACACCCACATCTCAATATTTAAAATAAAAGCGAAAACATCTAAACATTGAATAACATCAAACATATATCATTCAGTTCTATTCCATAACATAACACGTGTTTATCATAAACATTCAACAACCGGATACATATACAAATGTATCACAAAAGAATTCTATACATCCTAGCTACCCGGTGCTACATATCAGAGCCAACCGACCAAAAGATGAAGACACGCTTCACAAAAAGAACTCCAACAACCTACCCTACAAATCCTCATAGAGCATCATAAAACAGCACAAGGGTGAGAAATATTATCATAATAAACAATGCATATAATCATATATCTCAGCATAAAAATATACATATTCCACATTCTCACCACAATTTATTCATATACATCACAATGTGTGTGTGTGTGTGTGTGTGTGTGTGTGTGTATATATATATATATATATATATATATATATATATATATATATATATATATATATATATATATATATATATATATATATATATATATATATATATATATATATATATATATATATATATATATATATATATATATATATATATATATATATATATATATATATATATATATATATATATATATATATATATATATATATATATATATATATATATATATATATATATATATATATATATATATATATATATATATATATATATATATATATATATATATATATATATATATATATATATATATATAACACCTAGCATATTCATCATTCATGCTTCCACAATTCTCATCATTCCGCATAAACATTTACATTTATGTTTATTCACCAATTCACAATCATAAAGATGATAAATGCAAATCATTGAGACCGACTTCACGACTCTATGCAAATCCAATGCGGTACCGACTCAATCATCAAAATTTCAGTCAGGAACTTATTGGAATCATCGCTCGTTACCAATGTAACTCCCTGTCGGGCCTACGATGCTCACCCATTGCGCACACTCCACATGGGCACACAACGTTTATGGATTGCTCACACCCTACATGGGCACACAATCCGATTGCTCACACCCCACATGGGCACACAATCATCTGTAGTCATCGCTCACACCTCACATAGGCACAAGATGTTACAACTGATTCTCATTAGAATCATCAGACACAAGAATGCACATCATGATGCTTCACATGCAAAATGACTCATGACATTCTTGAAATGCATACATATTCACAAATATATAGTCATGCATTCATCTCATACTATCACATACAATCCATGTACATTCATATCAATCATGCCAAACGGCAATGAACTCCATCACAATCATCATGCATTTTCATTCAATTTAAACAATGCATATATTTGCCCCAAAGGCCACAATTCACAATACATTCATTCCACAATCTAGTATTCACGCCATATGGCTACCCACAACACATCATACAACAACACACAAGCTACACGTTCAAGAATCGAAGAATCGATATTTGGATGAAACAAAAATAAAATGTTGTTCTGTCACGCTCGCCACCTTGCTCGCCTAGCGAGGTCCTAGCGAACCATCGCTACCTTCTTCGCCTAGCGAACACGCTAGCGAAGGCAGTCTAAAAGCTACTGGAAATGTTCGTTACTTGCTCGCCTAGCGAGGTCCTAGCGAACCCTTCGCTACCTCACTCGCTCCAGCGAGTTTGGGTCTTTTTGGTTCTGCCCATGTCTGGGAATGTTCGCTACCAGCTCGCCTAGCGAACCACTCGCTACCTCACTCGCTAGCCACTTGCTTAGCGAACTCTGCGATACACCAAAACCCCCCACTATCCAAAAATGTCAACAAGTCACGAAACCTCCCGATTTTAACCAAACACGTTCTAATAGTCTTAGCCCAATATCCCTCGACTAAACTACACAACTTATTCCAAATTCTAACCGTTAAAACATCGGTTTCTATCGATTAAACCATTTCGACCTAAAATGGAAAAATGAGGAAAACATCCAACAATCCAAACACACACATACATAATGATATACATTGTAAGTGTCGCTACTCGAAAAATACGCGCAATGACGGGGAAGGAGAAAAGGAAAATGACAGAAGAGTTTCCACCGAACTTTATTTATCCCATGAGAGGAAAGGAAAATATCGATAAAACCTTAAGAAAAGGACGGATAAGATGGTCTCGCAACCATGAACGGGTTCGGAAGCCGGTTATGCGAAGGGAAGGTATTAGCACCCCTCGCATCCATCGTACTCGATGAGAACCATTTGTTTGTCGTGTGTGATTATATTTTCTTAAAGATTTTACTATGAAGAGTGTTCCAAAAGATACAGAAAAGGGTTTAGAAACGGGGAAAGAAAGGTAACGCGGGGAAGAAGGGAAAGAACGGACTCGGTAGGACTTCGCGGGCCTAGGCCTACGTATTCTCAACGGATATGAGAAAGTCAGAGTCGACGTAGTTCGGGAAACTACGAGTATGAGGGATTGTGCTCGCCAAGACATTGTTGTCTGGTGCCTACGTATCCTCATCTGGTATGAGAAATCAGAGAAGCCGTAGTTCGGCCTACGATTTGTTGATGTTTTTATGGATGATGCTATCATACGCATTCTAGCAGTTAGGCGTATTGTTGCTCGCTCGTTGAAGACTTAGGCATTACCTGTTTGCGGTAGAACGAACGTATCATATCCTTTTCGAAAGATAAGTTTTCACCATGCGAGGCAAAATGTTACATTTGATTTGTTGAATTGTTTTTTTTTTTGGGCGAGATAGGTCCTCGGATAGTAACCCCTACGGGTAGTACCCAATTCTTTATCTCAAAGTTTTTGTTATGAAAGGGTGTGGCGAACATAGCGTCTTCGTATTGAAAGACGAGTATCAAAACCACACACACTGCAGTGAGCATCTCGAAACTCGGAGAGGAAGAAGTCTACACTTAATCATCTCTCTTTAGTTCAATACAAAGAGAACTTCATTCTCTTATTAAAGTGTTTTTGGTTTTGAGTGGTAAGTGCTTTTGCGACGGAGAACCCTACAGTAAATGTCAGCACTCGGGATATGAGAAGGCCTACGCCTAACCACTCCACGACCATTCAAGTTTTATTACGAAAATAAGTTTGAAAATGCGCTCGGCGCAGGACCGAGATTTTAGGTGGGGAAAGTTGCGGAAGGAAGTTGTAGAAGGAGATAAGTGGCGGATAGAGTCACGTCTTCGTATTGAAAGACGAGTATCGAGACCACCCACACTACAGTGAATATCCCAACACTCGGAGAGGAAGAAGTATACACCCAATCCTCTCTCTTTAGTTCAATACAAAGAGAATCGATTTATTTATTATAAGTGTTTTGAAAATGCACTCGGTACGGGGCCGAGGTTTTTTTTTAGGAGAAAAAAGGTGTGGATGAAAACATCTTCGTATTGAAAGACGAGTGTCAAAACCACCCACACTACAGTGAGCATCTCGACACTCGGAGAGGAAGAAGTCTACACTCAATCCCCTCTCTTTAGTTCAATACAAAGTGAAGTTTATCCTTTTGTTAAATATGGTGAGTCGGTTTAACCATTATTTGAGAAAATCCGCTTGACGTTGGGTCAAGGGTTTTAGTTGCTTAAAAAGATTTGAGGTGAAGCGAGCAAGGTCGATGGCGACGCACAAGGCAATCGGCTTACAAGGTCAAAAATGGCTCGATGAGAATCGAGAGTTTGTTTTCTTGAAAATGGTTTTTAGAACCAAAGGTCAAAAATGACCAACAATAAACATGCACCAGAACCAAACAATCACAACGGGTTAACCGGCTTAAAAAAAACAAAACACAAAAAAATCAAAAAAATGTGAAAAACAGGGGTCTGACACGGGCGGCCGTGTCGTGTAACACGGCCCGTGTCACAGTTCAGAGAAATCAGGTTTTTGAGGCAAACAGCGGCGTGACACAGCCGCCCATGTTGCATGACACGGCCCGTGTCACAAGGTCTGGGGGGAAAATGCAGAAAAACTTAAACAGTGGTGTGGCACGGCCGCCCGTGTTGCACGACACGGCCCGTGTCACAAGGTCTGGGCCAAAAAGGTTATACAGAGGTGTGACACGGCCACCCGTGTTGCATGACACGGCCCGTGTCACAAGGTCTGGGCCAAAAAAGTTAAACAGAGGTGTGACACGGGTGACCGTGTTGTGTGACACGACCCGTGTCAGGGGACTCAGGGAAAATACGCCATGAAAACTCAAGCAGAGATGTGACACGGGTGGCCGTGTCGTGTGACACGGCCCGTGTCAGGCTACCAGGGTGAAAAACCAAAATTTTCTCTTGTTTTTTGCTTCTTTTTGTTGTTCTTAAAAATGGTTTCTTGGTCCCTTTGGAATCTTACATGTTATACTCAATACAACAACACTCAAACCAAGAGAACAAATGATAAATGCACAATATAAAAGAAGAGAAGAGTTTGAAGAAATGGATACCCAAGAGTTGTTACCCTCCTTGCAAAGCCTCCACTGATTTTGCCTAGGTGTTCACTTCTCTTCACTCTATGCTTTGATGACTCTCCTCAATGGCTCCCTTGTGTTTTCTCTTTTACTCTCTTCCATTTTTGCTGGTTTTTGCTCTCTCTATTTTTCTGGTTTTTTCTCTTACTCTTTGCTCACAATCTCTATCTCAAAAATGTTGTGTAATGATAGTGAATGATAGTTTTGTTTGCAGCTCCTTCCCTCCTTATCCCACTTTTTCTGCTGCCTTTTTCTGCTGTACCAAAACCACAACTCTTGCACACTTCTCCATTTTCAGAATTTCCATTCTTGGCAATATCTTTTACCACCTTTTGGTGCAGCCCCACTTTCCTTCCATTTCTAGTATGTTTTTTGCTGTATTTTCTTCTGCAGCACTCTACCTTTCTATTCACCCTTGTACCCATTGGTTGGTTGATTTGTTTGGACATACCCATGTAGTCAATACACTACCTTTTGGACATCATTTACAAATTCTGATTTTTGATGTGTAGATGTATCAACATAAGCTTATAGCCTTGGTTTTGTGACATAAAATGATTTTGTAATATGATACACATTGCCACTTCTTGCATGGGGCTGTTTTGGACCATATTCAAATTGCCCATGGTTGAACATGCATGGTATTGATCTTGAAATATTACAACATTGAATTAGCTCTTAAATATTTTCCTTGCATGTTTGTAAGCACAAAGAGGGTCATGTGGACTTGATGGAGCATGGGGGATACCATGGCATGAAGTTATTTTTAGAAACTTGAATTAAGACTAGAAATAGCTTAATTTCGTAAGTATTACCAAGAGTTTGGATTTTGTAACAAATGTGACATTCTTGCAAATGTCATGAAATTTCTCTTTGTAATATTCTTGAATCTAGCCTTGAATTCATGAACCTTGAATTTGGAATGATGGGCCTCCCTTATGTCATTGAATTTGAAAGAAATGAAGAAATGAGTCAAGCCTTGAAAGAGGGCAAATTTTGGGGTGCAACAGTAAGATAATAAGATTTCACACCCTTACCCGATTAATCGATTCCTAGAAGTTGATCTTGAAGCTTTCCAAGCTTTCCTTCTATATCTCCTCTTTTCTCTTCTTCCTCTTTCTTTCTCTTCCTTTTCTTCTCTCTATTTCTTTTCTTTCCTCTTTCCCTTTATATCTCTTTCTATTCTAATTCTTTTTATTCATTTTCTCTCAAAACATCTATCTTAATCACTAATTAAGAAATATCTAAAATACCCTCCGACTTATTTTCCCCGAAAACTCTCAAAATCGGTAAAATAACATAATATACAAACATAACATATTAACACATCAATTTCACAATTAAAATATTAATCACCCAAATAAATCAAAAGACTCAACAAAAATGGAAAATCAGAATCGGGGCGTTACGTTCAACACCTACCCATGTCATATTTCTCATTTTTCATATTTTCACTTATTTTCATATTTTCCATATTATTTTTATATAATTATTTTTTTAATCAAACTTAATTATTTTAAAATTAATGTTTTCACAAATATCACTCACATATTTAAATATTTTATTCACCCAAAAAATAAAAAAAATATTTTTTATTTCATATATTTTTTAATATTTTAAAGAATTTTATTTTAAATTGTTTTAAACATGTTAAATTAATTTATTTTCTTGATTATTCTCAAACAAATTTGATTTCAAATATTCATGTGAATAAAACATCATTTTATAAACCTTAATTGTTGTTCATAACATTTTTTAAAGTTTTCTTTTTTAATAGACCATGGGGCTGTATTAGAGTGTAAGACCTAACCCTCTTTATAAATAAACCACCTCATGGGCCACTTCTATAGAGTGAGTCTAATTGCGCTTTTCAAAATCACGGTGCGATCATTGTTTTTCAATAACTGATGGGCCTCTGCTAGGAGTGTAACTCCCATCTCTCTGTACATAAATTTTGTTTTCAATAAGCCACGGGCCTCTTCTAGGAGTGTAAGACCTAACACCCATTGGCCTTTATTAGAGTGTAAGACCTAACACCCTTTTGTAAATAGAAAAACTTTTAGCCTCATTCATCCTTGGCTTTGAACAAGATACAAATAACACTCATGGGCCTCTATCTAGAGTGTAAGACCCAACACCTTTGTTTACTTAGAGATCAAGTCATCTTCAAAGTCAAAACATTCTTCAATTTCTCAAATCCCTAACTCAGTCTTGAAGAAAACATCTAATCAATCACAGTACACTTGGGTATATATATATATATATATATATATATATATATATATATATATATATATATATATATATATATATATATATATATATATATATATATATATATATATATATATATATATATATATATATATATATATATATATATATATATATATATATATATATATATACATACTTGTACATATCTTGTTGAGTTTCTCTTAGTATTTGAACCATCCTTAGTTTAGACTAGTTCAAACAATAAGATCCTTGTCAATCAATATAACTTAGTTCAAACAACTAGTTCCCCCTGTACATAGGAATTCTTCTTCCCAATACAGTCAGCCTCAACTTGGGCTTTGTTCAATTGATTCAACCTTGAAAAACTTCAATAAACAAAGGATTATTTTCCGATGAAACCTCTTCTTGGTATGACAAGAAGGCCGGAAGAAAACAGGAAGATGTGACGAACATCGTCGGGACAAGCAAGATGACCCGCAGTGGTCGAATATATTAGCCCAGGGAAAATTTTACTGTTCCTAAGGTAGTTGCCACTACTCATAAAACAACTGTTACTATTCCTAAGGAAGTTGATCTTAAGGAAGCTATCTCCAAGGAGCCCGTCGTTAAAGAAAAGAAGTCCCGAAGGAGGATGAAGAAGAGTTTATGAGGATAAGTCGCCGAAGCGATTATCGGGTGGTAGACCAACTCAACCAGACACCATCCAAAATCTCAATTTTATCATTACTACTGAGCTCTCCCGCCCATCGACAAGCCTTGTTGAAAATACTCACGCAAGCCAATGTGACGAAGGATATCACGGTGGGGAAATTTGACTCCGTCGTTGCTAATATCACAGCCTGCAACACGCTGAGCTTCGACAACAATGACTTGACCACTGCGGTCGCAAGCACAACCGTGCCTTGCATGTATCTGTTAAGTGCGAAGAAGATACGCTTGCTAGAGTGCTCGTCGACTCATGATCAACCCTCAATGTAATGCCCAAAAGAACGCTAGCAAAATTGGCATACAAAGGAGCTGAGATGGGACTCACATCTTTAATTGTGAAGGCTTTTGATGGATCAAGAAGGCCTATAATAGGAGAAGTTGATTTACCAATCATGGTAGGGCCCTATGTCTTCAAATCACCTTCCAAGTAATGGACATAAACCCGACATATAACTGTCTGCTGGGAAAGCCGTGGATACATGCGGCAGGAGCTGTTATAACCACATTACACTAAAAGATGAAACTCATTACCGAGGACCAGTTGGTCGTGGTGCACGACAAAGAGGACCTGATGGTGAGCAACCTATCCTCTTTCCGATATATTGAAGCTGATGAAGATGCATTGGAAACAACTTCCCAAGCATTGGAGATTGCACATGCTGTGTTGGTTAAGGACACTACTATTACACGTGGTCCATCTTTCGCCTCCATCCAGAGAATTAAAAATTCCATAAGAGAAGGACTTCCACAAGGTTAGGGGAAGAAAATCAAAGTCAACGCTCGAGCGAAGAATGACCGGCAAGGGTTGGGTTACAAACCGACTCTGGGTGAAGAATCAGAAGCTGACGATATGCGCTTGAAGACGCTGAAGGAGATCTTCGTGAGTGGCGGTGTTCAAATAAACATTTTCGAAGAAGAAGGTGAAGTAAACTGCGTAGACGACCTGGTGTTTTGAGGTGAAGCCGTTCTGTGCAACTAGGAGGCCGTAGAAATTCTCGTCATGTTGCCGCTCTTCGAGTAATTTGTTTGTTTTGCTTGTTAACATTTTCTTTATTTTCAATCCATGATCATGCCCGGGGCCAATTGATCATTTTGTATGGGCCACACCTCTTGCAATTAAAAGATCAATTAATGAATGAGTGTTTTGTTAAACTTCACTTTTATTGTTCATTTCATTTTTATTTTTTTAACTTTTTTGTAAAAAAGGAAAAAAATGGCAATCTTTTTTTTAAAAAAAAAACCCTAAAACAAACTCATTATCTGCATCTCTTTGTGTGTGTTTGCTCATTTTAAGCCTATTCAACACATGCAGAGAACCTCCATCACCCGCCTGATCTGATGATCATCTAGTTCCTTCTGACTTTGATTCACCGGTATTCCAAATCGAAGACTAAAGTGATACGGATTCTGAAGTCCCTGAAGAGTTGATAAAAATGATTGAGTACGAGGATGCTTATCTTCAACCTTGCAAAGAACAAATTGACGTCATCAACTTAGGCTCTGAATAAGAGAGAAAAGAGATTAAAATTGGGGCATATTAGGGGCAAAGGTTAAAGACAGACTGGTAACTCTTCTCAAGGAGTATACGGATGTATTTTCTTGGTCCTACCAAGACATGCCTGGGTTGGACACCGACATTGTAATGTACAAACTCCCTCTTAGACCTGAGTGTCCTCCGGTTAAGAAAAAGCTTCAAAGATCAAGACCCGACATGGCTCACAAAATCATAGATGAGGTCAAGAAACAAATCGACGCAGGTTTCTTAGCAATATCCAAGTACCCAGAATGGATGGCCAACATTGTACCCGTACCTAAAAAAGACGGCAAAGTCAGAATGTGCGTAGACTACAGGGATCTGAGCAAGGCCAGCCCGAAGGATGACTTCCCTCTGCCGCATATCGACACTTTGGTGGATAATACAACCAACTTTGCAGTGTTTTCATTCATGGATGGTTTCTCCGGCTATAACCAGATAAAAATGGACCCGGCTAACATGGAAAAAACAACCTTCATCACACCTTAGGGCACTTATTGTTATAAGGTCATGCCTTTTGATCTGAAGAATGTTGGGGCCACATATCAACGAGCCATGGTGGCATTATTTCATGACATGATGCACCAGGAGATTGAGGTTTATGTCGATGACATGATCGCAAAGTTTCAGAGTGAAGAAATTAGGGAAAAAAGAAAAGAAAAGAAAAGCTTGCTAAGTCGAAAACCTGGAAGGGCGGCTTAGACAAAAATGAGCAACAAAGGCATTTCATTGCATCGGGAGTTATCACTACATACAGAAGATCGTCAAAAAGGCTCATTCTCCACCACTCTCGTTAGAGGCAACGTTCAGACCGACTCTCAGCTAGTTAGGACTGGATGATCATTGGATTTTTGTAAACCTTTACCCGTATTGCCATTTTTCCAAATTGTAATTGTTCCATGGGACTTTACCCTTCGCAAGTTTCCATATTTGAATAAAATCATATTAAGACCAATCTTTGTTTATATTATGCTTTACCTTTTTTGTTATGCAAAACATCACTTATTCTTTAATAATGATTTTTGAAAGAAAAAGTTTCTCGAAACAACAAAGTTGTTTGAATGAAAATTAATTAACAAGTAAAACATAAACTTTGATTGCGGCATAACAGTGTAAACTCCTCTCATGAGGGCAAAATGGTTGAAACCTTGATACCAGCATTTCAGCAAAATGAGATTCTATTGAGATTCATGTTCCCACACTGCCGCGCTACAAGGGGTCGACATCTCTGATCAGTGATTTGGTCAACTGTATTGAAGTCATGAGCTCTCTAGCAATTTTAAAAAAACAGAGATCGCTTCTCCAGCAGAATCATCAAAGTATTAGTACCATTTTCCAACAACAAGATTCAGTGTAATTCTCTTTGTTTCCCCTGTCATAGATCGTTATCTTTCTATCATTGCGGGTTGTCTGGCATTGCATCTGCATCATATCTTTAGCATATGCATTTTTCAGCATACCTTTTCTTTTGGTTTGTTCTAGTTGTAGCCGTTGTGATCAGTTCAAGAGGTTTTTATTTATCAAGAATCCATCAGACGTTCCTTCCTCAATAGTTACTGGATGTCATCTTAAGATCCTTTGGTCATTACTAAACCCTTTGCTTCGGACCTGTTGTCACATGCTTACCTTTTGGTTGTTTCCTAAAATTTGTAAAGTTGTTTGGCTTAATAATTATTATGATAAACGCCTATGTCCTTGGGAAGTCCAATAGTTACTGGCATTGTTTAAATTCTATGGTTATTAGTATCGCTGTTTGATTGTCACCTTATCCCAGTAAGCCTAGTAATGTTTTGACTAGCATCATTTAAAGTCCAATCGTTATTAGCATCTCGATTTTGGTTGTTATCATATCCTTTTAAAAATTCCAATGGCTATTGGCATCGTTCGTCTCAGGTTGGCTGGTGATTACCAGTACCCCCGGTGAATCTTAGGATGTTTGGTTGTTACCAACACTCCTAGTGCATCTGTGGATGTTTTGTTTGTCACCTACATCCCCAGTTTGTTTCCTGAAGATCTCGTTCGAACTCTTCATTTTAAGTGAAACCTCTATTTATGGTTATATCCCCAAGGAAGGTCTTATTTCTCTAGGGATCCCCTAGGAAGTCTAGTTGTTACCAGCTCCCTGTTGGTTTTGCTTGACTAGTTGTCACCAGATTCCCCTGAGAAGTCTAGTTGTGACTAGTAATAGGTCGGCCGCTGACCCCTATCTGATACTGTTAATTGGTAGTTACCAAACTTTAGTCGTTACTAATATTGTAGCTTATCCTTGAGATCTGGTGTTTACCTGAATCTATCTCCCAGTTGGTGTTCCGTTTCTTAATCAAATCGGCTGAAGACCGGTTGTTTCTAGCATTTTTCTAAAATTCAATCATTATTGGTATCATTGATTTGGTTGTCACCATATCCCCTTGAGGTCTAGTCGTTACTAGCATTCCCCGGAAAGTCCGATGGTTACTGGAATTGTTTAAAGTCCAATTGTAATTGGCAAATTTCATCCAACTACGATGTGTTTCCATGATTATTGGTTATCACCAATATCTCCCTGTTGAAGTCTAGTAGTCACTAGCATCCTTGGTGAGCCTGGTCTTGTTTCTAATCCTATCCTGAAGATCTCGTTCAAACTCTTCATCACAAGGAAGGTCCCCATTGGTTTGCCTCCTAATAAGGACTGTGTCTCTGGTATTTTGCTTCCTCGATTGGAGTCCGCGTCCGTCGACCTTTGGTTCCCCTGCACGGTTTCTTATCCATACCTCCCTTGATGCACTTCCCCAATAGAGATTTGCATTTCCCCAGCGAAGATTGGCCTTTTCCTTAGTGAAGATTTATCTTCCCCGGTGGAGTTTGTGACCCCTGTGTATGGAGGATCCCCATAATGTACCACCTTTAGTCACGTCTGAACTTTTGTTTATTTGTCTTTAGGTCTCTTCCCAATGAGTGGTTATCGTTGATTTTCTTTTCTTTTTCTTTTGCTCGTGTGTCAGCATTTTTTGTTGCACTCCAGCATCATGGAGCATCACTCTTAGAACTCATTGCATGATCAACATGTGTCTTTTGCATACCATTGTATCTAAGGGACAAAATTTTCGGTTTGCTATACTTAAATACCTTTCACCATGATTCTATGGAGATTGTTATCTCTCATTGCCCTCTGGTAAAGATATTTAAATATGGGAAACTTCCGTACCCCAAATTTTGACCCCTAGATTCCATCATCATTTTAGGTTCATCAAGCATGTGTTATCTAACCTTAACCTTTTTCAAGTTGATCTTGGTCAAGATACAGACGAATTAGGGTTTTACACTATCGAAATCAAGGATCCTATGGACTGGTCAGTCAAGGTGTTGGATTGATCTTCTACAAATCAAGTCTTCTTGTAATAAAGAGACTCACTTCTTTCCAAGGACAAGTGCTATCTGAGGTTGTTACCAAAAGAGCAGAAGTAGTGTAGTGCAGCACCCTGATTAGGATTTCTAGTGGAAAAAGTCAACTGAAGTTTGACTTCTGGTATAAATGGATTTTCAAAGCTTGAATCATTATCCATGGCACTCCTATGACTTAATAAAGTCTCCCCAAGAAGTTTGAAAGGCTCGAAGAACCTAGAACACTAAGGATCGATCCTGAAGATTTCAGTTGTTCGGTTCGTCTGTCTAGAAAGTCAACTCTTTAACTTTTAGGGTTTTGACCCTAAATTAAAGCAAGCAAGTCTTCCAACATCAGTTTATGCCTAACTAGTGAGTTTGGTGGAGATTTAATCAAGGATTGATGGATAACTTGTAAATCATGAAACTAGGGTTCATGAAAAACCCTAATTTTAAGCCAACTTGAAGTGACCATACCTTCCTAGCCACACATCCAAATAGAGTGGTACAGAGCTTTTTGGAAAGCTCTTGAGGATCCCTACAAAAGTGTCCTATGGGTTTAAGGTCCAAAATTGCATAGATTTTGAGTTGTGAGCTCATCAAGTTGTGAAGAATTTCAACACTTAGAAAATTTTCATGTTTCTTGCCTTGTAAGTAAACTTTTCCAACAAACTTCAAGAGGATTTTTGACATAGTTTCCTTTGGAATTTAAACTTGTGTAAAACACGAATGTTGTAGATCATGTTTTGTGCTTTTTAAAAAGTAAAAGAGCGTTTTCTCAACCTTTTTTGTTAGGAAGAATCGAAGAAGGCAAGTTGGGTATTTCCATGTCATAAAACCAAGTTCAGCATAGGCATTTTCTTGCATAAACCCTTCAAACCTCTCCTAATACTTTTCTTAACTCATTCTTTGATGCTTATGGACCTAATTGAGGAGGTTAGAGTGCATATACACAAGAAAAACTCAGAGTTGGGATTAATTGAATTGTTTAATCATGCAAGTGGATGCAAGTGGCATGAGAGAGAAACTTTTCTTGCAATTTATGTCACAGCTCAGCAACCACATCAGCTTCTCCCTCCCTTTAACTTCAAGACCACTATTTGCATACTATATGTGATGATCAAACTCATAGAGATGTGGCTAGAACTCAGAAGAAAGATATCAAGTTGATCTTGCACATTTTGCCTCCAAAAAGGGCAAAGTTGGCAAGATGAACCAATCTGCCCATACCACTTGATTTCCAAGCTTGCCTATAAATAGAGCCTTCTCCTTACTTCCAAAATACACCAGATTAAGCTAGAAACCAAGCCAAATCTCTTTCATTCTTCTGATCCCAAACCTTCTTGCAACTGGAGAACTTGGTTCCTTTAAGGCATAAAATCTACCTTTGCACAAACCCTTCCAAAACTCATTCCAATCATCAAACACCTCTACCAACACTTCACACACATCTCAAATGATGTATTGAAGCTGCTCAAACACCCACTTCTACTAGAAAATGTCTCACTCAAAAAGTCAACTGTCAATCCACAAAACTTTGACTTTCTGCACATTGAGAGCCACAACTCTATCCAGTCCTCCTCCAACCTTTCCAACACCTCAAACACCTTCCATATAACTTGTTCGAGCTATCCAAATCATCACCACACTTTTATAACATCAATTCCCCACATTTCACTTTGGATTTTTTGGTCTATTCTTGCATAAAGCACCATTCTGTTAAGGCAGTTGCTTGAAGCAGTTTTGGATCACTTGAACATCTCACTTGAGGTATTTTGAAGCTGTTTGAATCATTATATCTCAACTGGACTTCTTATTTTGCACATTGTCTTGAAGAGGTTACAAGAGGTAAGTTCTCAAACTAGCTACTTTTGGAACCATGATAGATTTTGATGTACATTGATGTTGAACATGTTTGATATGCATTATAGGTCATGTTTGAACCTTAGCTTGTTACCAAACTTGTGTATAGTTGATTGTTCATATGTTATTGCTTGTTAGCTTGCCTTAAGTTTCATTTTCATATGCAACTCATAGATTCTATTTAGGCATAGGTGTGTGATGGTTATGAACATCATTTATATGTTTTATGTGTCATGTTTGAACATTTGGTTGCTGCTAAAAACATGTATCCATGACTGTCACATTTGTCTTGCTCAAACATGCCTTTTTGGCCACTCCATGTGCAATCTGTTGATTGAGCTCCTCCCTTGGTGTGTGATGTTTGTAAACATCATCTATATGTTCTATATGTTGTGTTTGATCACTTACTTGCTGCTTAAACCATGTATGTTGGACTGTCCACATGTTTGTGCACCTAACTTGCCATTTTCAATGATGTCTTCGAGTTTTTCACATAGTGCATGATCTGACCAAACCACCACCACCATTGGATTCTTTGTGAAAAATACAGAATTTTCTTTTTTTTTTCACTCAATTTCATTAAGTTTTGAGCATGTTATGTCATTTATGCAAATCTGCCTAGATTATTTGCAAGTTGCTTTGAGTTTTTGCCCTAGTTTGCCCCATTTTGGACCCCATTTTCAATAGTGCATAACTTCTTTGATTTTTATCATTTTGGTGCCATTATTTTTACTAAATGCTCGTTGATATGTATAGTTTCAATGTGTGGAGGAAGAATTCAAGAATTGTTATTTTTGAAACACTTTGGTTCACTTGAATGACATGACCTTTTTTAGGTTTTTTTCACTTGTTTTCATCAGTTTCTTTGGCTTGGTACTTGATATTCCTTGTATGTTTTATCATGTATGAATCACTTTTGGATGTGCAACATGTTTGTATGTTTGAAAACATTTGGTTCTCTGCTTTACCATGCTTATTCATGCCTTTATAAATGAATGAACATGAAAACCATGCCTTGAAACTTTTTTTGATTTGTGATATGCTTCTTGATGTTGCAACCTCTTGAACATGATCCCTTCACCTTATTGTTGTACCCCAAAATTTGACCAATCTTTTCTTCCTAACTTGGTTTATGTTTCATTTCATTGTTAACATTTGCATTTTTCATAGTATAGTTCTTAGTAGGGGATCAAGAGTTGTATTGTGCCATTCAAGAGGAGGGTCTCTTTGGTTTCAAGCTCTAGCAAGAGAATTTGTCCAAGCCAGCAAGTGTTTATCATCATCACGGAAGGTTCAAAGCTCTTTGAAAGGAAAGATTGGTGGGTGGATGTTGTCTCTTATCTTAGGGATCATTAGAGGATCATCAGAGGGATTCATGAGGTCTCTATCTTGGAAAAGACATGGTGAAAAAGCTCATTGAGTATCTTAGGGGTCATTGTGGAGCTTATTCAATCATTCAATTCATCTGCAGGAGCCACAGTCAAAAGATATGGAACTAGGGTTTCATCTGGTCAACCCAAAGTCAACTGTGAACTTGATAGGGTTCAAGACTTAGATCTAAGTCATTGAGGCCATGGGAAGTTATCTTAGAGTATCTAAGATATCATGATAAGATCATATAAAGAGGAATGAAGAGTTCAAGAAGTTACTAAATTAGGGGTTCAGAGGTTTTCAGTGTAAAATCCCCTTCTTTAGTGCCTAACTTCAAGGACAATTTACCCTATGATGCAAGCTCAAGATCATTTTCATGAAAACATGAGACTTATAGGACATGTTCTTAGATTTATTTTGAGTACTATAACTCGTCCATTGAGTTTGTACATCTTATGTTGTGATACTAACAAGTTGAGGTCCTCAGATGAAGAGAAATTTGGTCAACTAAACGTCAACCCACTTCCAATGCATTTTTGTCCTAGAATCAAGTTTCTCCTCAATTTCAAGTGAACGTGAAAGTTGTTCCTCATGGTCTTAGCTTTCCAAAAAGTCCTAGAAGTCCTCATTCTCATATGTGGTGCTCAAGTTATGGTCTTAACAAGTCAAGGGTATTTTTGGAAAGTTCATTATAGGTCATTTGTTTCAATGCTCATTTTCATGATCTTATGGACCTCAAATGCAACTCTAACCAACATGAAACTTGTGCCTAATGGTCTTAAATTCACAATGGACTTAAAACTCATGGCTTTTGGTGCATTATGTGATCATGTGGATCATTTTAAAGGTGAAATGTTGACATTTGGTCATGGTTCAAGTATCTAACATTACAAGTCACCTTTTGGCCTAATTTTTTATCCTTGTACAACAAGACATGATCATAAAGAAGTTTACTACATTTGTGCCAACATAAAGAGTCATTACATGCCACATTTTCAAGTTTCTTACCTTAAAAGTAATGACTTGAAACTTTGTACCAATGGACCACACATGAACCAAAGCAATTCCATTGTTTTCCACACATCCCATATTTCATTTTTGCTGACCAAAAGGGAGTGAAAGGAGTTGAACCCGTGTGTATGTAAAAATTAATTTTTTTGGCCATTTTCTGAAATCACTCAAATGAAGTAGCATGGGCCTGCATGATCACTACAAACCCATCATATAAGAGTCAAATTTTTGCCCTAAATGCTTAGAAGGGGCTAGTTGCGTGAGAGAAAGAGAGAGTACTCCAAATTTCCTCAAATTTCATTTTCTTCGAATCTTGCTCTACACTGGGTTTTGCTCCAAAATGGTGCTCAATTCTCCTTCACAGAAGCTCAGGGAAGAGATTGGAAAGTTGATACCAAAGCTTGCTTTCCATTTGAAGGGTCAACGAGACTTCTCCGTTAGGTATTTTCCTCAACTTATTTCTCCCATTCTAGGCACATATTTAGGGCATTTTGGGTTGCATCTGAAGCCCTACATTAAGTAGGCCATGTTTGATATGTTTTGGTGGCCGTTTAATGAAGTTTCAGAATGTGCATCTTGAATTTCAAGCTTTTGATTCTCTCTATATAAGGACCTTTTTAAGAAATGGTGGTTGGATTCATACTCCTTGTAGTCTCAGCTTTCGAACCATACCAGAGTTCTCCATTTTTATTAAGGTTTTTCCTCTGAACTCCAGATGGCCCATCAGAGAAGACGACCGAAGCCCTAGCTCCAGCGTCTGGTTATTTTTTCTGATGAAGCTGACTCATCCACCCCTTGACTTGTTAACTTGATCGTTTATCACATTTCCATTGGATTGACCAAGGCCACGCGTGCATTGAAATCCAGCAGGGATTAATGAAACACAACGTTTCCTTTTTGTGAACTGACTTGGGTCAGTTGGGCTTGGTTTTCTACATGCACCCCCACTTATCTGGCCCATATGCGCGTTTTCACTATTTTCAGTTGAAATTAATTTTGCTTAACATACCTCCCATTGGTTTTTCACCTATTTTATTTTATTTTCATTTCTGTTTTCATTTATTTATTTTAAAAATACTTTTAATGATCAGAAAATTTTCCAAAAAATGTTTTCTTATATTTTGACATGTTAGCTAATTTTACAATATTTTTATTTGCATTTTCCATTTATTTTGATATTTTATTTGGAATTTAATTTTCAAAGTATTTTATGGTGTATACCCTAGCTTGATCATGACCATTGACCTTCATTCAAATACCCTCTATGACCAAACTTTTTATCCCACTTAGGTGATGGATTGAAGGAGTTTTGAGGGCTATTTTGGGTCATGGTTGATCAATTTTCATTTAGTTTTGAATTGGTATTTGTTGCCTCTCGATTTATGCTCGATAAGGTGGAGTACCATGAATTCTTGATTTGTTTGGTGATGCCTTGAGATGAACTGAACCTTGAGACTTTGGCTTCTGTTTGCCTTTTGTCCTAGCTACTTTGTGGTTTTTACTTGAGATTTATTGAACTATCTTCCCATTTTTGATGAAGCTTGCAAGTCATGTCATCTTAGAGGATGTCCATACAAACTAGTTTGATCTAGTTCCTTTGGGAAATGACTTCTATGGATCCCATATGCACACTATGAGTCTTGGTGCTTGTTTATAACATGATTAAGGTGCTGGTTTTTGATTTTTTAGGTCATACATCTGTACAACTTGTTTTACAAGTTACTTTGAAATCATGCTTCTCCACTTGTCTTAGGTGTTGAGTTTGTGTTGGAACTTTGTTTCTTACACTTGCCATGATCTTGTTTGTGCTTGTATCTTGTTTCTAAACTTGATTTAAGGCTTTTCTCTTGATGATCCACTTCGGCCCCATGTGGTTTACCTCTTATTTAATATGATTTGGTGTCCACATTTGCACTTTGAGTTTGTCTTGAATAATGAATCACTTTTAGCACTTGTTTGTTCATTTCTTTTTCATGATCAATGTTGGATGTTTGGTTGAGATAATTTTCATCTGCTTGCTGCCCAAGCTTCTTTCTCCCTTCTTCTCTTTAATCATGGCCTTTTGCTTTTGCTCTGTGTTTAGCATTTGTGTGGGTGATTGATGTTTGAATGGTTGTAGGAGTTGTTGCTTCTCCCATTTCATCTCACTCTTTTTGACTTGTTTAAGTCAACTTTTTTTGATCATTTGTTTTCATCATTTGTGTTTTGTATCACATCTTTGCATTGTCTTGACTTGTTTAAGTCAACTTCTTCTCATTTCTCATTTAATTTGTGATTGAATTATCTGTTGTTTACTTGGTCTTTTCCATGATCCCTTAGGATTCCTAGTCCCTCTATTTAAGATGGGAGTAGGAGAGATATTAGATGTTCAATCCTTTGCATGATAACAATAGGATATATTTCCCTTTTAAATCCCAACTTTAGGAGCACATTGCATGATAACAATAGGATAGATTTCCCCTTTCAATCCCAACTTTAGGAGCACATTGCATGATAACAGTAGGATAGATTTCCCCTTTCAATCCCAACTTTAGGAGCATATTGCATGATTACATTAGGGTTGGTTAGTTCCCCATAGAGTTCGTGTCTTCTCTTTTCATCTCATAATCCCTTAAGACACTTAATAAAGGATAATAAATGGTGTACGCTACGAGCCTTAAGTACTTGAGGAATGATAGGTGGGGGGCCTCCTCTCAAACTCTCTAGAGTGTTTAGCGTATTCCCTTTGGGTGATATGCGATGCATTCACTCTTAGGTCATAGTCTTTAGTTCAACATGAGTTACAAACTTAACTCAATTCACGTCTTCATAAAAAACACAACAAAATATCAAACTTTTTTTATCCTTCGGGATTGTTTGCAAATCATTTTCAGAAAGGGTGTGTTAAGTCTTGGTTCTACAGCAAATAGGCATCGTCCCTAACTGCTAGAACAGAGATTTAACCCTACTCAGTTAAAAAACTTGGACCAATCGGTGGTCGTGTTAGCCCGAACTATGTTTGCTCTGATTTCTCATACCAGACGAGGATACGTAGGCACAAGACAATGATGTCTTGGTGAGCAACCTTTCCCCCCTTTCAACCGTAGTTTTCCAAACTACATTGACTCTGACTTTCCCATTGCACGAGGGAGTACGTAGGCATAGTGCGGCTATGCTCTATCAAGTCTCTTTTCTTTTCTTTTGTCCCTGTGTACCAGCCTTTTGATAGATTAACACCCTTTTAGATAGACAACAAGCGTGGATCCCGTTGAGTACAACAGACGTGAGAGGGTGCTCATATCTTCCCCTTGCGTAATCGACTCCCGAACCCGAGATTTGGTTGCGATGACTTGTCTTTTCCCTTTTTCGTAGGGTTTCTCTGATCGTTCCTTTCCCTCTTTTAGGGATAAAATAACGTACATTGGCGACTCTTCTGTCTTTGTCGGCCTCGTCTTCGCAGCGATGCGACAGCTGGCGTCTCTGTTGGGGAATTCTTCCCATCTCTTATGTGAATCAATCCTAGCGCTTGTGTGTGTTATCTTTGAGTGTGTATATATGTGCATTTGTATTGTATCTGTATCTTATTGCATTTGCATTATATTTTCTGCATTATTATCATATTGTTGTGTTGTTGGTTGGGATTGTTCCATTGTGTGATAAGCCAAAACCCAGGCTTGAGTATAACCACATCATTAGAGTGGAAAGTAGTGAGGACCTGTATGGCAGCATGCACTAGTCCTCACGAAATTCACGCTCAGACGAGATTCTCTTTGATGACTACCTTTCCAGTCTGTTTCGGATAGTTGAGAGGATGTTGGATCTGAGGATTGTCGACTCTGGGGACCGTTCACTTGGGATTCAGCTAAGTGAGGCCCCTTCGTTAGACTATGGTGCCAAACTAGAAATGGTGAATGTATCATCGTTTCTCAAAAGTCTGTGACACTGATGACCGTATAGGATGCCGAACCTTATCAGAGATAGGTCCATACCTGTGAGTGGGAGGGTTATGAAGGAAACCTTGACCTTCAACCTACCCGGTTTTCTCGTCAGTGTGAACTTTTGGTCCTTGATACAGTGGGTTCCTTATATCAGTGTTGTGTTATTTTCTCGCCAAAGAGAAGCGCTGGTTCATCTCAATTAGCAGCACAACAATCTTGATCCCCTGTTGCATTTGCATACTCATTTGCATTTTAACTTTGACATGTATTCGTGTTTCAGGTGAATATTTTCTTCTTGATTCTAGTATTCTAATCCACAACCAGCATGAAGAACAGCTTGAAGAGAACAGTAGTGTACAAGTTTCCAACACCAGATATAGGGTCCTTGCTCAGTCTGATCTCTGCAGCTGATCACAGTGTGATGAAGGATTTCAAGAAAGACTATGGGAAGATTCTGAGTTATGTCTGCAAAGCTTCATTGTTTGAGTTGGGAGGTCTTCATACATTGCTTCAATTATATGATCCTCAGTTGTGTTGTTTCACCTTCCTGGGATATGTATTGATGCCTACTTTGGAAGAATTTGGCATACTGCTAGGAGTACCAGTTCTATAACAAATGCCTTTCTACCATTCTGAAGCAGAGCCCAACTTGATAAAGCTTGCAAATTTTCTTCACTTGGATGTTTCTGAATTAGATGGAAAGATAAGTTGGAGGAATGGAGTACTTGGATTCCCATTACCTTTCTTGGTGAACAGAGCTCAGTATTTTGCAAAAGAAGGATGTTCGATCGTCTTCAATGTCATCTTGGCTATTTGTATCTATGGCATAATATTATTTCCCAATGTTCCAGATTTTGTTGAATTGGATGCCTTTCATATCATCGCCTCTAAGAATCCTGTGCCAACACTCTTAGGAGATGTTTACCATTCTGTCGACTATAAGAATGAGAATAGGAGAGGGAAGAGTGTTTCCTGCTGTGTGCCTCTCTTGTACAGATGGTTTATTTCGCATCTACCTAAGTCTGGTCCTTTTGTTGACATCTCTGACACTACTGATTGGTCAGAAAGACTTATGGGTTTAACCTCTGAGAATATTGTTTGGTTTAACAGAGACCTTTTAGGTGTGGAGATTGTCTACAGATGTGGTAGTTTCCCCAATGTTCCTTTGATTGGGAGAAAAGGCGACATTAATTATAACCCCGCTCTCACAGTCAGACAGTTTGGTTATGCTCTAAGAGAACCTCCGAAGGAAGAAGAAATACAGGAATCTCTGTATTTCACTGGTTTAATTGACAATGAGACCTTAATCAGATTGGAAAAGGCTTGGGGTAAAATTCACCATGAAGGAAAATCTTCATTGAGCAGAAGTGATTGCAGAGCTTATTGGCCATATGTGGAATGGATCCAGGAATGAGTTGAGAGACTGTTGCTACCCTTTCCAGTCAGAGAACTTTTGTACCCTTTGGTAGTTGACGAACCAAAAATAGTTGATATTCAGAAATACAATCAACTGTGGGCCGAAAAGGAAGAACTACACAAGGCGAACGAAGAGTTGGAGAAGGAAATCAGTCAACTTAGAAGGGAATAGAATCAGGCCACCCACTCATCCAAGAAGCAGGCGGAGATAGTGAACAAGATGGGTAGAGAGTTAATAGAAGATATTCGCGCCCGAGAGCGAGTAGGACGAGACTTGAAGAGCGTCAGTGATATTCTCAAGGATAAGAAGAAGAAGCTAAAAAGAGCGTATTTAGAGATATCCAAGTTCAATGCTCTATGGAATGCTATCCTAACTAACAACAAGGAAAGAGAAGATGGACTTCGTCAACAGATTGTCAAGTTGAAGACTCAACTCCGTGTAAAAGATGAAGTAGATCCAGGAGAATCCTCTCGCTGATACGAAAGCGACCGCAAATTACGCGAAGCTCTTGTGATGTTGGAGGAGTATAAGTTGAGAGCAGATCTGAAGAGGCCTAAACTTGAAGATGCATTTGGGGAGGGCACCTGAGAAGATTATGCTCAAGGATTACAACCTACCATCAGTAGGAGGGATTTGCTTACCCAGGGATTGATTACCAGACCTGATCACCCTGATACAAAGGAGTTGTTGGAGGAGTTTCAGACTCGTTGTCATACTTGATGTATTTTCTTTGTTGTATTGTTGTTATTTTGTACTCTGACCATCACCTGGATTGTTGGATGAGGTCGTGTTTGACTCAGTTGTATTTCCTTGGTGACGTGTTGTTGATACTCTGTTTCTCATTTTATTTATGAGAGAAGTGTGTGGCTCCGTCTGTTGGCTCTTCATTCTCCTATTGTTCCCGTGGAACTAGAATCAAGGGGAAGATTTCCCTGAATCATATTTATATGTCTGCATTTTGCATCTTTTTTCTCATATTGCATTGCAGGTGTTCTGGTTTCACTTACCTTATTTCTTTTTGTGGTTTTCTCAGCACTGTTTCAGGATTGAAGACCGCACAATTCATCGCTATGCAACAAGGGGAAATCAGAAAAAAGGCCATGGACAAAATTCAACTTGAGCTACAGGAGTTCTGTGACCGCATGGCGCAATTCATGGACCTGATGCAAGGAGTTGCTAACGGTCAGGAACAGCTTAGAACACTCGTTCAATCTCTGATTGCTATGGTTGACGGATGTGGAGTTCTACATGGTGGGACCGCTGTTGTTCCTCAAGCTGACAATGCCACTCCTCATGCCACTGCCATCCAAATAGTTGTTATTCCTCCTGGCGGAGGTAATCTGAATGGAGTCCATGTTCCTGGGGCTACATGCGCTGTACATGGAAATGCCGGTCCTTAGTGGGAGGAGGACGAACAAGATGATATTTTCTCCATGGGAGATCAGGAAGCCGGTTTGAAGCCCGATGCAGACAGGAGATTCAAATTGATAGAAGAGAAGACGAGGAACTTCGAAAATCAGAATTCTCTTGGGCTGGATATGTCAAAGTTGGGGATGATCCCAGGTCTAAGGATCCCACCAAAGTTCAAGGTCTCAAACTTTGATAAATACAAGGGGACAACCTGTCCCAGGGTGCACCTTCTTTTATGTTACAGAAAAATATCTGTGTACTTTGATGACGAGAAGTTGCTGATGCATTTCTTTTCGGATAGCCTGTCTGGTCCATTCTTGGAGTGGTATATGGTTTTGGAGTCGGTCAATATTAGAAGCTGGAGAGATTTGGCAGAGGCTTTCCTCAGACACTATCAATATAATAGTGATATGGCGCCAAACCGTGTGTAGTTGCAGAATTTGTCGCAACAGAGTAATGAGGGATTTAAAGAGTACGCCCAGAGGTGGCGCGAACTTGCTGCAAGGGTTCAACCTCCCATGGTGGAGAGGGAACTCATTGATCTGTTTGTAGCTACACTGCCTGGTGTGTACTATGAGAAGTTGGTAGGGAATATGTCTGGTAGCTTTTCAGATTTAATCATCATTGGTGAACGAGTTGAAAATGGGATTAAATTGGGAAAGATCCAAGCGGGAGAGGGATCCTCGTCTGGAGGAGGTAGGAAGAATTTCGGTAACAAGAAAAGGGAAGGAGAGACGAACGCGGTCTCAGGGTACGGGAATAACAGTAGAAATAAAAACAGAAATCAACGATATCATCAGCAACAACCTCAGGTTGTGAGTATCACTATTCCAGCAGTACAACCATAACAACAACAACGTCCACAACAACAACAACAACAGCAGAATTACGCTCCACGACAGTTCTAGGATCGTAGGAGGACAATGACCGAAATTTTGATGCACCACCAATGTCGTACTCACAATTGTTACAACATTTGATGCAGCTGCAGTTGGTTCAGAAGAGGACGCTGGCACCTTTGACTGGCGCGCTACCCGCAGGGTATGACGCAAACGCCAGATGTGACTTTCACTCAGGTACTCCCGGCCATCATATAGAAAACTGTAAAGCTTTCAAGCATAAGGTTCAGGACCTTATAGATAGTAAGGCAATCAATTTTATAAATGATGCGCCCAATGTTGTGCAAAATCCTATTCCCAACCATGGAGCGGCTGGGGTAAATGCTATTGTGGGTGAAGAGAATTTGACTTTGGTGACCAATGTTGTAGAACTGTGAACTCCTATGAGTTTTGTTAAGAGTAGGCTGTTGAAGGGTGGAATGTTTCCAGGCTGTATCGAATGCTGTGAAGGTTGTTTGTCTCATCCTGAGGGATGTGAGGACTTGAAAAAATCATGTGCAAAGATTGTTGTACCCCAAAATTTGACCAACCCTTTTCTTTTTTGATTGGCTTATGTCTCATTGCATTTTAGCATCTTGCATTTGCATAACATTGTTCTTACAGGGGATCAAGTGATTGTTTGTGAACCATCCAAGAGGAGAGTCTTATTGGCTTCAAGTTCAAGCAAAGGCATTGTTAGAAGTCATTAAGTGAGTGGTATTATTATGAAGTTCCCAAAGCTCCTTGAGGGGAGAGGTGTAATATGGCTCCTTGTCTGAGAACCACCAGAGGATTTGTCAAGAGTTCATGAGGTCCTATCATGGGTGTAAGCAAGGGATAGAGATTTGTTGAGTACCTTAGAGGCTATTGTGGAGTTGGAATGGTCATTCAATTCATCTGGAAAAAGCCTAGGGAAAGAACATGAAATTAGGGTTTTACCTATGATCAGTCTGGACTTGTTATTGGAGCAAAACTTGTTTCCATGATCCTTCATATGTCACAAGGTTTCAAGTGAACCAAGACTCATAACTTAGAATTTTTCTAAGTTATTTCAAGGCAGGTTTTATGTCATGACTTTCAAGCTAAAATTCCATGACCTTCCAAGTTGCAAATCAAGATTGCTTCAACATCAAAGTTGTTCCATGTCATGCAATCTTTCATTAGAGCCCAAGATCCCACCAAGAGGAGCCTTATGCATCAAGCTATTATGGTTCAAAGATGGTGGTTTGGGTGACTTTACAAGGTGTCACAACGACGAAAAACACCCAGCGGAAAACACCCAAAGAGAGGGAAAGGAAACGATTGGAAAAACCTAACGAAAAAGGGAAAAGATGAGGTCATCACAACCAAGTCTTGGATTCGGGAGTCGGTTACGCAAGGGGAAGGTATTAGCACCCCTCTCGTCCGTCGTACTCGACGGGATCCACCTTTGTTGTCTATCTAAGGGTGTGTTTAATCTATCTATGCTAAAGGCTCACAGGACAAAAAGAAAAAGAAAGGAGACTCGACAGAGCATCGCCGCTCTGTGCCTACGTATTCCCTCGTGCAATTGGAAAGTTAGAGTCAACGTAGTTCGGCCAACTACGGGCGAAATGTGGGGGAAGGTTGCTCGCGAAGACATCGCGTCTTGTGCCTACGTATCCTTATCTAGTATGAGAAATCAGAGCAAACGTAGTTCGGGCTGACACGAAACCACAGGTTGATTAAGTGTTTTAACCGAGTAGGGTTAAACCTCTGTTCCAGCAGTTAGGGACGATGCCTATTTGCGGTAGAACCGAAGCTTAACAACACTCTTTTGACGAAAAAAGGTTTACCCAATTAATCCCGAAGGAAAAAGTTTGATGTTTTATTTGTGTTTTTTAGTTAAGTGAATTAATTTGGTTTGTGATTCACGTTGCTCTAAAGACTATGACATTGGGGCGAACGCGTCGCGTATCGCCCCTAAACGGGACGTACACTAAACACTCTAGACGAGCGAGAAGAGACCCCTCACTCATCATTCCCCATGTAGCTTAAGGCTCGTAGCGCGCAACGTTCAATGCATTTATTAGATGAGTTAGAATGATTTCGAGATGAGAAGAAGAAGACGCACAGAAGGTCTAAAAGAAACTTGGTCCTAACGTTGTCATGCAAAGTGGTCCTAAGGTTAGGATTAAAGAGGGGAAACATCTACCCTAATATTAGCATGCTTGGATTGAACACCTGATGTCTCTCCTACTCCCATCCTAAACAGAGGGACTAGGAACCTTGTGGGGATCATGGCAAAAAGCATAAGAAAACACCAGATAAATTCAATCACAAGTAAGAGATGCAAACATGGAAAATAGACATGCAAAGAGGGAGGAAAATAGTGTGGGGCATCAGCCTCCAGAAGCGCGTCTCGACCTTTATTAATGCAAGAAATAAAGATGCAAAACACAAGAGGAAATGCAAATGCTAGAAGGCAAGAAAACATGAATATATCATCACTACGCATAACAACACATAAGTGTGCATCCAAGTGGAAAACAAACACAAGTCGACGAATTCTCGACTAAACAACCAAAACAGCGACATATATCCCAAAACATTTCACTTGTAATGCATCATATTGAACTATGATGATTCGATGTGAAACTGTACTCAAACAAGCAAGAAAAACAGCAAAGTAGGCCTGTTGGCACAGTGTTAATCGGTTAACACTGAAGGTTAATCAGTTAACCTGTGAAAAATGTTTGAAAATCATGAAATTTGTACGTGTTAATCAGATAACACCAAGCATTAACCGATTAACACCTTGAAAACTTTGAAAAATTTGAATATTTGTAATGGTTAATCGGTTAACCAAAATGTGTTAACCGATCAACACTATGCCAACAACAGAAAAACAGCAACAGAGCAGTATGTTCAGCAAATAAGCACTTATCTGATCAACGGAATGATCGCATAATCACTTAATCACGAAATTAAACCAACAAATCATGATTCAAACATCATGTAAACAGATTAACACAACAAAATCATTAATCAAACGGATCAAATTAACCGAGATTTAATCAAGTATGAAAATCCACATGATTATGCAAATAAGCTAAAAAAATGCTATGGATCTAGAATTCCAACCTTCGAAGCGGAGAATTGCTTCGGTTAATGTTGATTCAACTGTAATTGAACAGATCCAATGTTAGAGGTCTGGAATACTTCAAGATCCACACTAATTCTTGTAGTAGCAATGAAGATCCTTTAAGGTTAAACCAAATTACTCAAAATAATCACTTCAAGATTCACTTCAAAATTCAGATCCAAGCTTGCACGAAAATTGAATGAAGAAATCAATTCAACGAAGATGATGGATGGAGGTTTGAGCTCAAGAATTCATTGATTCCAAGTAAGAATAAAAAAATTCAATGGAAAAGAGCTTTGGTGAAGGTTTTGGAAAATGAAAAAGTTGAGAGAAAATGAGTAAATTCTGAAATTGAAATGAAATTATGAGGCTTAGATGTGTGTGGTTTGTAGTAATTCAATTAAATACCCCTTAGGTTTGGATCCAAATGAAAGGTTTGGAAGATGGTTTGAGAAATTTGGAATGGAGTGAGGAATGGGAGTTTGGAGGGAAAATGAAATTAATCAAATTCTGAAATGATTCTAGATCCTTCCCAAGTGTAAAATTGAATTCAAGTGATCAAAATTGGACCCCAAAACAGCTCCCTTTGAAAATTCACGTGCAGAGCCAAAATCTGCATTGGTTAATCGATTAACCACATGTGTTAATCGATTAACACTATTAAGAATTCCAAATTGACCTAATTTTGACTTGGTTAATCGATTAACCATATGTGTTAACTGATTAACACCTTCACAAATTTGAATTTGGCGCCTTTTGGAGGGAAATCTGCACATTTGCCCTGTTTCAACTGTTTGGAGCTCTGTTAAGTTTCTGAATCTCGTTCTTGAATGTTGCAACTGTAAGAATGTTTGATATGAGCCTAAGTGCTGCTTCTTGAAGTTATCCTGCAAAATAAAATAAAATCGGCCGCTCGACCGCTAGGAAAAATAAATGCCAAAGCCTCTGATGCTCGTTGTTCAGTCTTTCAGTCCTTTGCGCCAAAATTAACCTGAGCCACAGGAATGCCTTGATCCCATGCCTCGGGAAAGAATGTTATGATATGCGAAAATGCAAAATGCAAAGAAACAAAAGCCAGTTAAGGTTAAAACGAATGGGCAAATTTTGGGGTGCTACAGCTGCCCCTATTCAATCGACTTAGACCTGAAGGGGTGAGAAGCATCAGCTTTCAAACATTCAAGGTATGAGGTGATTGAATACAACAAGAACCCGTAAATTTGTAACCGGCGAGGATGCAAAACAACGAATACCAACCAAGAGTTGGGATGCGACACATTGGGGATAACAACCCAATATGAATAGGACTGCCCACAAAATCTCCAGAGATACCCGAATCGATATTTGCAACGACAACCAACTTACTGATTTAGAATAAAAAAGCATCGACACTCAGTCGGAAGAACCTCTACTAACGCGTAGGCATCGACACTAAGTCGGAAAGAAACCCAAAAATCACGCAACGGATACAGAATATCTGACATCGCCGCCAGGCATCTACACCCAGTTGGCAAAATCTCTGACCTCGTCATCAGACATCGACACTAAGAATCCAATCAACGACAGACTGAAAAGTATTTGACATTACCTCCAGGCACCAGTAAATACATTTGACATCGGCGCCAACTCTCTGTAGGGGATAAACATCTTCTGACCTCGCCGCCATGTTACCACAATGTTGATAAACATCTGACATCGCAGCCAAAAAAACACAAAGTTGATGGGGATCTGACATCGCTGCCAAAAAACAACCCACATCTGACATCGCAGCCAAAAAAACACAAGGTTGATGAAAATCTTACATCGCCGCCAAAAAAACCACCCACATCTGACATCGCCGCCAGAAAAACACAAGGTTGATGGAGATCTGACATCGCCGCCAAAAAAACACCCACATCTGACATCGCCTCCAGAAAACCACGAGCGTCTGCGGGGGATGAAAATTCGGACATCGTCGCCAGAAATTCTGAACATCTGACCTCACCGTTAGAAAACCACAAACGTCTAGCATCGCCACCAGATAACCAACTGTCGCTTCCGCGAAAATAAGGTGCCGACAAAACAGAAGAGTCACCACCTTTCGTTATTTATCCCTCGGAACGGGAAAGGAAACGATCGGAAAAACCTGACGAAAAGGGTAAGACAAGTTCGTCGCAACCGTTGTCTGGGTTCGGGAGTCGGTTACGCAAGGGGAAGGTATTAGCACCCCTCACGTCCGTCGTACTCGACAGGATCCACGCTTGTTGTGTTTACTGGACGAGTTTGTTTATCGATCTACCTATCAAGGCTGGCTTAAAAAGAAAAGAAAAATGACTCGGCAAAGCGTCGCGCTTTATGCCTATGTATTCTCATCCGAGAATGAGAAATCAGAGTCGGCGTAGTTCGCCCTACGAGGGGTTACGGGGAAGGTGGCTCGCCAATACATCAGTATTGTGCCTACGTACTCTCAACAGGTATGAGAGATCAGAGCTTATGTAGTTCGGGATACTACGAATTACGGGGATTCAGATTCATCTGCTTTATCGAGTAGGGTTAAACAACAGTTCTAGCAGTTAGGGACAAAGCCTGTTTGCGTTGGCGCTGAAGTTTAACGACACTCTTTTCTTCAGAAAATCTTCCTTTGAATTATGGGCCCACGGGGCAAAAAGGTTTGAAGTTTGTTTTCTGTCTTTTACGGAATAAGTGTTTTTTATTGTGTTTGCAATTTCAATCGCACTAAAGACTATGACCTGAGAATGAATGCGTCGCATGTCACCCAAAGCGTGCCATACTAAACATCCAGACTGTTGGAAAGAAGCTCTCCAACAATCTTTTCTCAGGTAGCTTAAGGATCGTGACGTACGAAAGAAATCATTCATGATTACTGTATCTTAAGTTGTTTTGAGATGAGAAGAGAGCAAACAGGTTCAACTAAAGGGAGACTATCAGGTCCTACTGTTGTCATGCCAAGGATTCATCCTATAGTTGAGGTTTGAAACAGGGAACTCCTAGAAGTTATCATGCATAGGTTTCAACCTAAAGTTCTATCATCACTTCCTTATCAAAGGAAATGAGAGCCCTAAGGGATCATGTCAATGACAAACAGAAACAGATAAAGCGTCAGCTTAAACAGTAAATAGTAAACGACTGTAAAATGCATGCAATGCAAGTGAGGGAGGAAATGTGTGTGGGGCAGCAACCTCTACAAGCTCATCTCAACCTTAAGCCAGATATGAGTAATTGTAATCATACTGAAGAAATAACATGCTATCAAGAAAAAATACAGTAACCTGCAATCATACAGATAAAATGGAATGCTATCAAGCAAAATAAAGCACATGGGCAAGGGAGCTGGGCTCTACCGAATACCCGCAAGCAAATCCATACAGTAACAATACAAGCAGAGGGAGCAGCTCAACCTCAAGTGTAATCATGATCCTAGATTGAAGTCAGTCTAGATATGAACTTATTCTAATGCATCAAGCAAGTCAAACCAGTCACATCAGCAATACAGAAAAGAAAACAGACAAGAAAGCAGATCAACAACTCTCTTCCAATTCCAAGCTTCAGCTCCTCTAGCAGCAACTCAGTCTTCAGACTTCAACCACCCTTCAAGGCTATCCTCTCTCATAACAAATATCAATTTGCTTCTCCAGGTCTCAACCCTTCAACATAAGTTTCAACTTAATCTTCTTCTTCCAGCTTCAGCTTTCCAGTCAACTCCACCCTCAGGCTTCACTCTTAGCTACAAGTATCAACTTGATTCCTTCAGGCTCTCAATGCATCAGTGTGAGTGTCAACTCATCCTTTGTTCCTCAAGCCTCAGCTTTACCCTCAATCTCAAGTGAATCCTCTTCCTAAGTATCAATTTGGTCTTCAAGCTTCAGCTCTCTTTGCTTCATCAGTCTCAACTTGGCCTTCTTCTCCTACAAGCTTCAGCTTCTAAAAGTAGTCTTCAATCACATGAAAGTATCAACTTCATCCTTCAATTCTCTTCAAGCCTCAGCTCTTCACTCAATCTCCATTGGATCTTCTTCATAAGTATCAACTTGTTCTTCTTGCTATTCAAGTTTCAGCTGCAATGGCAATGCTCAAGGAATCATCCTCTTCCACACTCTTCAATGAAGTCCTCATCTTCAAACTCAAGTCCAACAGCTTTCAAGATACTCAAACCAGAAGATAATTGATTTAACATGATGAGTGGAAATGATAAACAGCTTACTGACAACCAAAGGAAGCCTGTAAGGTTTCATCATTATGAGAGACTGGTTCCCTCAAAGTTCTACTTCCCAGATAAAGCCACTCATCCCTCCTTGGAGGGATGTGAATATCTGAGAAGGACTTTTAGTCATTGGGAGGAATGGAAGTACAAGATGCTTTCCATGTTTGTGAAAGAAATCATTCTAACTACAAGGCTCTCCCTATGTCCTATCTCCTAATCTTCATCAGACACCTTCAGGCACTAACACATCCAAAGCTCCAAGCAACTTCAAGCCACCTCAAGCATCTTCCTCTTGTCTTCAACTTGTCTTCAATCTCAACCAAAGGCAAACCAAGCACAAACCCTAATCTAAGGGAACTAAAGAAGTTAAACTAGTTTAATTAGTAAATTAGGGTCACCTAAAACCTAGCACTAAAGTTAGTCCTAACTAAAATACTAAAATCAATTGTAAAATCCTACAAAAATATCTATGGGAACCTTGGTCAATAATGACTCTACCACATTAGTTTCAAAGATCAAACCATCAAATTGGACCTAGAACTAAATCCTACATTCTAAGGTATCAAACCTAAAACCCTAAAAGGAGGCATCTAAACATCAATCTAGAAAGCACACCTATTTTCATCACAAAAATGTGATAAAAATTCTATGGGATCATACATGTCTATCCTAATCACACACAAAAAACCAAGCTTAAAATCATCACCATGAGATCAAACAAAATTCCACAAAATTATGCTTCAAACATGAACATTTTAATATCAATTAAAATGCAAAATTCCAATTAAATCATAAATTACATGAAATGAAAATATTTTTTCTCTAAAAAATAATAGACTCAATCATGAGTAATATGCAAAAAGAATGGGTTTAATTGGATAAATTTTCAATTAATTATGATTTTTGAAAGAACCATATATAAAATGAAAAATTAAATGAAAATCCAACAAAAAGATTAAACACACGGTGCAGGAAGTAATCAGAATCAGTTAAAAATCTGGGTTGGGCTCGCTGGGGGTGTGGATAACACTTAGATCACTAAGCCCAAAACACTGAATAAATGAAACGCAGCGTTTCATCATCAGAAATCCTTCACAATTCAATTTTAAAACACAGTCGTTGGATCCTCTCCCAGTCAATGGTCAAGCTCCCATCCAATGGTGAAAACTTCATCTCCTACCTTTCAAACCTCTGAGCTTCGCGCCCAGCTCCGGCCACCACCGGTGGAACTCCGGCCATCCCCTTCAACCCTAGTTCTCCCTAGAGGCCTCCAATCCAAGAGGTCAAAACATGAAACTCATTCCAAATCTTGCCACGAGTTCAACCATACCCATAGTTTCTTCTAAAACCTCAAGAATCATCATCTCCCAATCTCAAGCGAAAATGGTGATCTTCCTATTTTGTCTCTAATTCATCAATTAACCATCTAAAATCCATCCTAGGCCATTCTACAATCAATCTAGCACCTTAATTCAACCTAATTCTACCTAAATCATGCTATAGGAAGAAGGTTACCAACCTGGAAGTTCTTGAATAACAGATGCACCAAATCTTCACTTCAAGCTCTCAAATCTTCTGGACACGATCACTGAACCTCCTCCTTGCTTCTGTATGCAAAAGAATCAATGGAAAGTGCTTCAATCTTGAAACACGATGATGAGTTGCAGGTGCTGAAAACCACTTGCTCCCACACGATCTAGCCACCAATTCTTCTTGAAAATGATCTGAAATCACTCCTTGACACTCATGGAAGGAGTATCAATCAAGAAAATGAATGGAAGTTGAGGAATTTGATGAAACCGATTTCAATTGCAATCTATGAAAACTCAATCTCAAACTATGCTCAATCCTTCAATGATCACCAACCTCTGCAATGGATCCACTCTACTCCTTATATAGATAAAGTTTGGATGATTTAGAATCCTCTAGATCCTTCCAATGAGATTTTCCACTTCTCATGTCATGAGATTTTGAATCACTTATCATGACATTTACAACCCTTGCAAACAGCTTGGAATTTATCCCATTCAATCTTAATTTCTCCCCTAGTGAGATATTAGGGGTGTTTAGCTTGCAAAAACCCTTGCCCATGCCTTGATTTTGAGTTTTGCAAATGTTGCTTAATATGTAAGTAAGTGCTTTTCAAAGCAAGTCCACAATTTAGACCTCAAATCAAAAATGTGGCTAAACCAATGTTTTTAAAATGTTTTCTAGAGTCAAAATGATATATTACATGCCATGGTTTGGATGTGTAGGTTGAAAATATCAATTTCCAACTTTGGTTTACTTAACTTATGCCCTTATTTTAGGTCATTTTTGCAACTTTGAGCTACAAGCATTTCCAACATCTCATGACCTCTTTACTAGCCTTAAAATATCATTTTAAGCAGGTTTGATGTTGAAGATTTTTCCATTTGAAGCTTGGAAATAGGAGTTATGGCCTTATGCTTGAAATGACCTGTAATCTCCAAATGACCAAAATGCCCTTGACTTGTCAAAGCCATAACTTGAGTTCTACAAATCCTATCAAGGACTTCTAGTACTCTATAGAAAGCTAAGAAGATAAGGAAAAACATTCATGTTGACCAAAAATTCATAGAAATCATCCTTCTTGGGAAAGAGTTGGATGCAAGTTGGGTGACTTTCAAGGCCCTAGATTCACATACCTCAGATGACCTGTAACTTGTCAAAGTCATAACTTGAGCTATACAAATCCTATCAAGGACTTCTAGTACTCAAATTAAAGCTAAGCTCAAGCTCTACAACATTCATGTTGGGGGTAAGATGAGATGACAATCACATCTTGAGCTAAACTGCCTTGAATATAGAGGTCAAACTAGGGGATTTTACACTGTCAAGCCCTAGAAACCCTAGCTTGAAACTTCTCAAACTCTTCAATCATGATGAGTTGACCTTGGAATCATCCTTATAACATCTCAATGCATCAATACATGATCACATGGCCCTTGGATTAGGTCTCAACCCTCTCCAAATCATCAGTTGACCTAGGGTTGACCCAGTCAAACCCTAATTACACCACTCATGGCTAGGTCTTCTTAATCTTGCACCATGACCTATCTAGGCTTCATGATGTCTTTCAAGACATCTCATAAGCTCTCTCAGGGCTTCAAGTCCACATTCTTGGCTTCAGAATCATCTGAGGAGCTTCCACAACTCTCAAGTTAGGAGGCATACAACCTTGGTTTCAACCACTCTCTCTGAGGATCTTTTGACTTCTGTGACATAGATATCAACTCTTGAACCCTTGAATAACCTTCTTGGCTAGCTTCATAGTCTTGTATAGCTCTTGATTGGTACTCATACCTCTTGACCTCCGGCGTACATGTCAATGAAATGCAAATGATAATGCTAATGTGAATGAAATGAAACATAAGCTAGGTAAAGAAATGTTGAGCGAATTTTGGGGTGCAACAGCTGCCCCTATTCAAGCGGCTTGAACCTGACTGGGCGAGAAGCGAACGGCTCTCAACCAATCAAGGTGCGAGACGGTTGAATACCGACAAACCCGGAAATTTGCCAACTGCACAAGTACACGGTACTCTGATGGGAACAAATCTTCGAAAACTGAAATATTAGCTGCACGACAACTAGCTGGGGAATTGGTCACAAGGTAACCGGTAATACACGGTCGATCATGTCGTCAGGCATCGAGATTCCTCGGGACTTATCAGATCAACAACCAAGTTAATCATGCCATCGGGCATTCAAAGAAATTTCCGGGCATCAGCCAGACTTTATCAGTAAGTCGGGAATAGAATTCTCGGTCAGTCATGAACCAATTGGGGATATCCAAACTTTTGCCATCAGGCACTCTGCATCAGCTGAGGGAACTTCTTCGTCAACACGGTTGGACTTCAATCATCAATTCTTCGAGGGAAGTTTAGACTCCGCTGTTCGGAAACCTGCTGGGGCTGACGCATCTCCGCTGGGGATGCTGGGGATCTATCAAGTAACTCTGCTTCGGGGATCCAGAAATCGTTCTGGATGAATCACCTATGCTGAGGACATCAAGAATCATCTTGGACAAATAGCTTCGTGGGGACTTCAAGAATCATCCTGAACCAATAACTCTGCGGGAGATTTCAGGAATCATCCTGAGCAAACACTCTGCCGGGAACTCTAAGCATCAACTTGAGCAACCAACTCTAGCGACTGCACTGGGGATTTTAAGAATCATCTTAAGCAAACGACTTTGCTGGGGAGAATTCAAGAATCATCTTGAGCAAGCGACTCCGTTGGGGAGAATTCAAGAATCATCTCGAGCAACCGCCCTGCGGAGGAACACCTGCAAAACAAGAACGGTAACGACCTAGCTCATGTTTAGTATGCATATGCTTCGGCAATGGCGTAATGTTCCACACGGTGGCAATGTTACGCGTTTGTGATAAATGCTATGCAATCATGCAAAATGCTGCGATCCCGTCAGCAAAATAAATGCCGACGAGAGAATCTTCCTGTCAAGGAGAAGGAACCACTCTGGTGGAGGAAGGAATCATCCGGCCACGGAGAGAAGGTCACGCCAATCTCAATCGGACTCCGCGTGGGGAATCGAACTTCAGTTGACTGCCGCAGGGGAACGAAGCTCTACGAGAACCTGGACCTGCTGAGGAATGCGATGTCAATCGCAGAAATAAACTGCACGACCTTCACGGCTAAACCTTCTTGGAGATAACGACTCCGGCGGGGATATACGACATCAGCTATTCAACATTCTACTGGGGAAAGCCAATCATGGCCCGAACTGCTCCCAAGAACTCGGCTCTCTTGGGGATCTGCAAACTCGGCTGGGGAAGAAGAAATCATCCTGCTTCGGGGGAGAGTACGACTCTGTGGGGAATCTCAATTCCGCTAGGGCCTTTAGTCTGGAACTATCGATTGCTGCACACTTCAGTGAATGGTATCCTACGAGACTTGCACTTGTGACCCGGTGCTGGGGGATGAACACACGCTTCGGCGCCTGACTCAGCTTAGGAGATGCCGTTCCTTCAGGATGCATCTGATTGGGGAGAGAATCCTCTCTGCCTGGGGGACGTATCAATGCTTACAATCTCACGTTCGGACTCTGCGGGGAGAGACTGCTGAACCTTGCTGGAGAAGGAGGAATCATCTTGCTTGGGGACACGTACGACGTACTGCCTGGAATATGCTACACCTGTAACAACACAAACAAACAGACAAGATACCCTTCTCAAAGGGACCTATCAAGGTTATCGTCTTGTGGCAATGTTTAAGTAATTCATTGTTTCAACAATCATTGGCCTAGGCCAGTAAGTTTATGTATGCGCATTTTGTCAAAAACATCGACGTTCTTTTTCGCAAACAAAACAGATAAATGCTAAACAGACAAATGCAGGTCTATCAAGATGAGAAAGGACAATTCTTGGAGCTTCATTCCAAAAATTGACTTTATACATCGAAGCCAACGTGGCTAAGGCATCAACCATCTGATTTTCTGCTCTGGGCACATGATGGAGTTCCACTCGATCAAAGAACGGAAGTAGCCTTCTGGAATAATTCATGTACGGCACCAAATTCGATTGACGAGTCTCCCACTCCCCTTTAATCTGGTTGATCACAAGCGCTGAGTCACCATATACGTCTAGGTTCTTGATTCTCAAATAAATTGCCTCTTCTAGACCCATGATGCATGCTTTGTACTCCGCTTCATTGTTGGTGACCGGAAACGTCAGTCTCGCAGTGAACGGGATGTGGGATCCATGGGGAGTCGTGATGATCACCCCAATGCCACTTCCGTAGGAATTAACCGCCCCGTCGAATATCAATTTCCATTGGGATTTCATATCTGGCCCCTTGTCGGGCAACAGTTCATCGCAATCCTTCGCTTTGAGAAACATGATATCCTCAACAGGGAAGTCAAATTTCATCGGCTGATAATCCTCGATCGACTGTTCGGCCAGGTAATCAGACAATACGCTTCCCTTGATGGCCTTCTGGGAAACGTACTGAATATCATATTCTGTCAACACCATTTTCCATCTGGCAATCCTGCCCGAAAGCGCTTGTTTCTCGAAGATGTACTTGATCGGATCCATCTTCGAAATTAGCATAGTGGTGTGATTGAGCATGTACTGTCGTAAACGTTTGGTAGCCCAGGCTAGTGCATAACATGTCTTCTCTAGCATCGAGTAACGAGATTCACAGTCTGTGAACTTTTTACTCAAGTAGTAAATGGCATGCTCCTTTCTGCCCGTCCCGTCATGCTGACCGAGAACACACCCCATACTATTCTCAAGAACTGTCAAGTACATGATTAATGGCCGTCCAGCCACTGGGGGTATCAAGATTGGAGGTTCCTGAAGATACTGCTTTATCTTGTCGAATGCCTTCTGGCAATCCTCGTTCCAGATAATCTCCTGATCTTTCTTTAAAAGCTTGAACATCGGTTCACACGTGGCCGTGAGCTGAGAGATAAACCTTGCAATGTAGTTTATTCTGCCCAGGAAACCACGAACTTCTTTTTCTGTTTTTGGCACTGGCATTTCTTGTATCGCTTTTATTTTCGTAGGATCAACCTTGATGCCTCTTTCGCTCACGATAAACCCCAGTAACTTTCCGGACCGTACTCCGAAAGTACATTTGTTAGGATTCAGCCTCAACCTGAACTTCCTAAGCCTCTCAAAAAGCTTCAGCAAATGGACCAGATGTCCCTCCTCCGTTTGGGACTTTGCAATCATGTCATCAACATAGACTTCAATCTCATGATGAATCATGTCATGAAACAAAGTTACCATAGCTCGTTGGTAAGTGGCCCCTGCGTTCTTCAGACCGAAAGGCATTACCTTATAGCAGAATGTTCCCCAGGGAGTGATAAACGTAGTTTTCTCCATGTCCTCCAGCACCATCTTGATCTGATTGTAACCGGGGAAGCCATCCATGAACGAAAACACGGAGAACTGGGTTGTGCTGCCGACCAACACATCGATATGAGGCAGCGGGAAATCATCCTTAGGGCTCGCCCTATTCAAATCCCGATAATCGACGCACATGCGTACCTTACCGTCCTTCTTCGGTACAGGCACTATGTTGGCAACCCACAGAGGGTAAGTGGTGATCGCTAAGAAGCCAGCATCAAGCTGTTTTTGCACTTCTTCTTTGATCTTAACGGCCATATCTGGTCTTGTCCTCCTAAGCTTCTGCTTAACGGGAGGACAATCTTCTCGCAGCGGCAAGTGGTGGACCACGATGTCAGTGTCAAGTCCGGGCATATCCTCGTATGACCAAGCAAAGACGTCACTCTACTCTCTTAGCATCTCGACCAATCTCTGCTTGACATCGTTCTGCAATGCAGCCCCTATCCTGACGTTTCTGACGAGTTTTTCAGAACCCAGATTCACGATCTCGATTTCCTCTTCATGAGGCAGAATAACTTTCTCCTCTTGTTTCAACAAGCGGGCAAACTCTTCAGGAAGGTCTTCGTCTTCATTAATCTCTTCTTCGGCTTGATAGATCGGGAAATCGAAGTCGAAGTGAGTCGCAGAAGGTCCAGAGTCGATGTCATCTGTTATGTGGATCCTGCAATAACAAGGGTTAAGTTTAAAACAAGGATGTGCAGGTTAGCACAAACCCTATTGCCATTTTATTGTTTTTCAAAACAAATATAAAACAGGAATAATAGAGATCACAATATTTGAATACGAAGAAAAACGCCTTTTGATTTATTGAGAAAATGCATGTACATAATCCAACAAGGCCCTGACAATAAAACCAATATGCCCCGGGTAGGACATAGGGTTGTACAATGATTGGAAAAAGTAAATCATTACTCTTCGCTTGTCATCTGGATGATATCCTTGACAGACCAGTTGGTAAGGCCCTCGCCTGGCTTGCTTGGCTGGATCCAAGAGTCGAGGTCACATTCGTTATCTCCGCTGTCTTCAGACACCGTGTCGACGCTTTCAAATATCACCCCGCCACTGGTAAACTGGATCGGCCCTTTACCTCGCGACGCACTGCTAGAAGAAGAAGCTTCAGCTCCAGGAGAATATCCCAACCCAAACTTGTCTTGCTTGTTAGGTATCTCCAAAATTCGCCCCCAGCCTGGGGTAGATCCGGCTTGGACAACGGCCCGAGCTTCCTTGAATGAAGAGAGAGTCATCTCTGGCTTCTCAGTGACTACAGGAGTTGCGTCCTTGACTTTAACAGCTTCGAACGCTTGGCATAGGGTCTCGTGGATTTCCCCATCCATCTCCACATAATTGAAGGACGACAAATGGCTCACCATTATGTCTTCCTCGCCACACACGGTCACGATGCTACCTCCAATAGCATACTTGAGTTTCTGGTGCAACGTGGAGGTCACGGCTCCAGCAGCATGGATCCACGGTCGGCCCAAGAGACAGCTGTAGGCAGGCATGATGTCCATAATATAAAAGATTGCGTCGAACGTTTCCGGCCCGACTTGGATTGGCAGGGTCACCTCCCTGAAAACATGGCGTTTGGTTCCATCGAACGCCTTCACAACCAGATCACTGGGTGTGCAAATCACTCCACGAGTATCTAACTTCATTAATGCCTTCTTCGGAAGAACATTGAGCGACGAACCCGTGTCTACTAGCACGTGCGACATAATCGTTCCTCTGCACTCTATCGAGATGTGCAAAGCACTATTGTGATTCCTCCCTTTCGGCGTCAGCTCTAGGTCAGTGAACCCTAAACCATTTCCAGCATTCACGTGGGCTACGACCTCTTCCAGCTGATTTACCGATATTTCCTGCGGTACATATGCGACATTCAACACCTTCAGCAGCGCGTTGCGGTGTGCTTCAGAACACAGCAACAAGTTCAGGATGGAAATTTTCGAGGGTGTCTGATGGAGGTGATCCACAATCTTGTAGTCACTCTTTTTAATCAACCGTATAAACTCCTCGGCGTCTTTAACAAGTAAGTCTTTTTCTGCCCCACGCGGGATCTCTTCAACGACTTTACTTTTACCTTTATCAGTTACGTCAGCTCTGACCGCCTTATCCGCCACGACCTCAGGTGGTGCAAACACTCTTCCGCTGCGAGTAATACCACTGATTCCCGCAAGGTTCTCCACAGACGACCCAAACGGTTCTAGCTCCAACTTATGTCCATTGCAGTAGACTTCGGCCCCATAATGCCATGGGACAGCATTAGTGCTTTCGAAAGGGTATCGACCCTGCTTTGGTGATGGTAATCATAGGCGGCCTGGGTGCAGAAATAGTTATCGTCTGGCGAGGGATGGTGATGGTGGCAACCTCATCATCTTGCTTCAGCATTACCTCTCCTGATCCACTTTCGGCCCTCCGGCTAAACTGTAAAATCCCTTCAGTCATCAGACTTTGAATTCCCTCTATCAGCTGTTCACATCCATTAGGACTAGTAGCACAACCCATATACAGCTCTCCGCATCCTGGAAAGAAACCTTTTTTCATCAGCTTAGCTTTAACGAAGCTAAGCGGCGTCTTCAGATCTCTGACGTCAGTCAACACACCCACGTTCTCGTCTTAAATAATGGCGTTTACTCCACCTCCCCTATGATTCGGCATAGGTTTTTTCGTGACATTTGGCACATTATCGGAGAAGTTGATGATCTTAGCGTCCACCATGTCCTGCACCTTATGCTTGAAGGCTTTGCAGTTCTCTATTGTGTGGCCTGGTGCCCCTGAGTGAAACTCGCAAGTCGCATTCGCGTCATAACCTGGCGGAGGTTCCCCTGTCAAGGGAGCCAGCGTTCTCTTCTGGATCAACTGTAGCTGAAGCAAAGTCTGCAATAGTTGCGCGTACGACATGGGCGGTGTCTCGAGGTGACGGCTCAACAGAGGTGCCTTATTCTGATACTTTCTGTATCCTTGTTGATTCGGTTACTGCTGCTGCTGTGGCTGTTGAACTGCCGGGATAGTTATGCTGGCCACCTGTTGGTGAGGGCCTTTACCCTTCCTTCGAGCGTTGGTCACGGCGCTCGTTTCTCCTTCCCGTCTTTTGCCACTATAAGGTTTCTTGCCTCCTCCTCCAGCTGAGGATGACTCACCTTGAATTTTCCTGAGTTTGATCCCATTTTTGATGTGCTCACCCGTGATAATGAGATCTGAGAAGGTTCCAGACATGCCGCTGACCAACTTCTCATAGTAAACCCCTGGGAGGGTGGCTACGAACATCTGCACGAGCTCCCGTTCAACCATCGGCGGCTGAACCCTGGTTGCCAATTCATGTCACCGCTGGGCGTATTCCTTAAACCCTTCGTTGTTCCTTTGCGACAGATTCTGCAGTTGGACTCGGTTCGGGGCCAAGTCGCTGTTGTATTGGTAGTGGTGCACAAATGCTTCAGCAAGGTCTTTCCACATGCGCACACTAGTAGGCTCCAGACTCATGTACCATTCGAGGGAGGGCCCGGACAGACTGTCCTGAAAGAAGTGCATCAGCAACTTCTCGTCATCAGAATGAGCTGACATCTTTCTGTAATATGATCTCAGGTGGACGCGAGGGCAAGTGGTGCCCTTATACTTTTCAAAGTCACGTACCTTGAACTTGGGAGGCACCTTGAAATCAGCAATCAGTCCCAACTTGGACATATCAACGCCCAGGGTGTTCTGGTTCTCGATATTTCTCATCTTATCCTCGAGTGCTTTGAACCTTAGACGTGCTTCAGCAGTCAGCTCCCCTTCAGCACCTCTCTGAGAGAACACATCGTCTTGACGATCTTCTAACCATGGCTGAGGCCCAAACAGATTCCAGACACCTGCATTGTCGTTGCCCAGCCCAACATTGACATTAGCTTCTAGACTCCCATTACCGACGCCCGTCGTATTACCATTGAGTCCCATATTAGCTATCATATGGCCGTTGGCACTGCCGTTCCCCCCGGTCACGGGGACACCATTCTTAGGAGTTTCAACTGGTGGAGGGGTAGGCACAGTCCCTCCGTGGAGTACGCCGTTGCTATCGACCCTTGAAATCAGAGGCTGAACCAAGGTTTTGAGCTGATCCTGGCCATTGGCGACCGCTTGCATGAGCTCCATGAAGCGATCCATTCTTTCGCGGAGTTCCTGAACATCAGTTTTCACTTGCTCCATGATCCTGGTTTGATTAGCTCTGGTCGGATAGTGGTGGATAGGTCTCTGATCAATCCTGGAACAACCTGAAACAACCTGGAAACACAAAAGGGTTAGGAAAAATGACAAAGTGCTCGTTATGCAAATGCTTCATGCAAATGCAAACGTGTGTCTGTGCGTTAGGGAGATCTCCCCCGATCCTAGTGCCTGAGTGCCAGTGCTGATAATAAGAAGTCTGAGCCCAATCATGGAAATAACATCTCATATATAAAGAAAGCCCATCAAGGCAGTACACAACATCAGCGAGTACAAGCAGAATCAATAGCGTGACCTCAGCCAACAAGCCTGGTGATGGTCAGCATACAACAATGATCAAAACAAAAGGAATACAAACAGTCAAGCACGGCCACGAGCGCGATACTCTTCTAACAACTCCTTCGTTTCTGGATGATCAGGCAGAGTGAGTAACCCTTCGACGAGTAATTCCCTCTGCACAATGGTGTATTGAAGACCTTCGACCGAATCTTCCCATGCTCCTTCGCCGAAACAATCTTCTAGCTTCCGCTTCTTGGATTCAAACGTCAGTTTGTGCTCCTTCAGGTTAGCGAGAGCTCTGTTGAGTTGGCCTTCAGCGGCATATCTGCGAGCGGTTTCTTCATCAAACCTCTTCTCACAAGCCTTCACCTGGGCTTCCAGCTTGGAGATCTGTAGCATCAGCTTATCCTCTCGCTCTTTCCTGGTGGCTAGGGAGGCCTTCCAGTGCTGGTTGAACTTGGATATCCTCCGATACGCTTCGTCCAAGTGCTGCTTCTTCGTAGCCAGTACGTCGTTGACAGCTTTGAAGTCTTGACCTATGCGCTCACGCTCAGCTATCTGCTTAGTCAAGTCTGTACCTAGCCGGTTCACCAGCTCTGTCTGCCTCTTGAAGGAACGAACGACTTCGTTTCTCTTGCTTCGGAGCTGAGCCAATTCTTTCTCCAGTTCTTCGTTTGCTTGCTTCAATTCATCTCGCTCAGCTAACACCCGATTATGTTGCTGAATGGGCACGGTGGTAGGCTCTTCAATCATTGGAGGGCTTTCTGGCTTGGCAGGAGGAAACGGCATCCTTATAGCATCGACTCTGGCTCTGATCCAAGTCACATACGGAGGGTAGGCTTGATTATTACTTCTCCCCAGCAATGGCTTTCCCCTCTTACTGATGCCATTCCAAGCGCGCCGAAGCTTAGATAACAGATCCCCCTCTAGAGGACCAGTGAGGTACAGAGATTTCTGTACCTCTTCATCCTTCGGCGGAGCTCTCAAAGCATACGCGAACTGTCGGACCAGCAAAGACGGATTATAGTTTATACATCCCTTCCTGCCTATCAAAGGCACGTTCGGAAACCTGCTGCAGCTAAAGATAATCTCGGTACCCAACCTATCTCTCTCAAACCAGTCAATATCCTCTGTAGATAAACTCATCAGACGCTCGGACCACTCAGTTGTGGCTGCAGACGAAACAAAGGGACCCCTCTTGGGCAGATGACTATCAAGCCATTTATAAAGCAAGGGCACACAACACGAGACATTCTTGCCCCTTCTATTCTCGTTTTTGTAGTGGATGGAATGGTAGACATCTTCTATCAAGGTAGGGACTGGATTCCCTGAAGCAAAGATGCGGAACGCGTCAAAGTCTACAAAATCGGGCATGTTGGGGAACAGAATGATGCCATATATGCACAGGGCGAGGATGGCATTGAACACGACCCAACATCCGTATTTGGCGCACTGCTGAGCCTTACCCACTAAGAACTGCAAGGAGAAACCGGGAACCTTGTTCCAACTAGACAAAACCAACTCGGAGGCATCCAGATGAAGTGACAGAGCTAGACTAGCCAGATCAGGCTCAGCATCCATATGAACAAAAGGCATCTACCTCTTGATAGGCACACCTAACAAGTCAGCATATTCTTCCAGCGTGGGTGCGAGAACAAAATCCTGGAAAGTAAAGCATCTCAACGGAGGATCGTAGAACTGCAGCAGAGCGTGCAACCCATTCAACTCGAACGCAGAAGGTTTACGAACCAAACTGAGCAATTTGCGGTAAGATTTTCTGAACTCATCTCTCACAGAATCATCTGCTAAAGCAACCAAACAAGTCAGCTGAACCACATCGGGGGCAGGGAGCTTGTAAGCCACAGTCTTCCTCAGAGAACCCATAACAATACAGTAGGAGGCAAGAAATCCTGGATCGGGGAAAACGGTACCTGCAACACAGACACACGTTAATGAAATGCAAATGCGTATGCAAAACAATGTAAAATGCAATCATGCAACAGGAGATCAAGGCAACTGTGCTGTGGAGATTCTGCATCAACAAAACCATAATCCTACTCTATCAAGAACAACCACTATCTCTGATAAGAAGAAAACCCTGGTGTCGAACCACAAATCTGCTCTGTCAAGAACACACACACATAAGGCCATAAATCTGCTCTGTCAAGAACAAACATCTGATAATAAGGACTTCTGATACAGGACCAAAAAGTCTACTCTGTTAAGAACACACATCTGATAATAAGGACCTCTGACACAGGACCAAAACTCTGCTCTGTCAAGAACAACCATAAATCTGCTGATGAGATCCTCAGACCCCAATCATAAATCTGCTCTGTCAAGAACACACACACATATAATGATAAGATCCTCTGATCCCAATCAAAAACCTGCCCTATCAAGAGCAAATACTCATCTGAATATAAGGTCCTCTGATACAGGACCAAAGCTCTGCTCTGTCAAGAACAATCATATATCTGATGATGAGAACCTCTGATCAAAACCTGTTCTATCAAGAACAAATACACATCTCTGAATACAAGGTCCTCTGATACAGGACCAAAGCTCTGCTCTGTCAAGAACAAACATCTGATGATGAGATCCTCAGACCCCAGTCATAAACCTGCTCTGTCAAGAACAACCATCTGGTAATAAGATCCTCTGATCCCAATCATAAACTGATTCAATGTCAAGAAAACCAGGTAGTCTGAAGGTCAAAGTTTCCTGCAATAAACCCAACCCTGCTCACAGGTATGGACCTAAACTGACTCAAGTTCGGCATCCTATGCGTTCATCAGCGTCATAGACATTCAAGAGGGGTGATACGATACCCAGAAGGTGTGGCATCACCAGCTCATGAAGCGGCCTCACTCGGCTGAATCACAAATGATCGGTCCCCAGAGTCGACAATCCTCCAAACCAACAACCCCCTCAACCCAAAGGGTTGAAAAAGAAGCCAACCGGGAGAACCTCGTCTGACCGTGGATTTCATGAGACACTAGTGTCTGCCAAGCAAGCACGCGCCCACTAATTTCCACAACTAATGCTATGTTCACTCAAGCCTGGGTCTGGCTTCTCACTCATCAGAATGCCCCTCCCACAACAGCGCAGATAATCATATCATACTGAAAATAAAGTGCGGGAAATAAAATGCGATAAATAAACACAACCCAACAAGTAATCATACAAGCGCTAGGATTGACTCTCGCAGGGGACGTCGGATCCCCGGACTGACTCGCATACGGGACGTTGGATCCCAGGAAACTATCAAGTCCCCAGCAGAGTCGCCAGCTGTCGCTTCCGCGAAAATAAGGTGCCGGCAAAACAGAAGAGTCGCCACCTTTCGTTATTTATCCCTCGGGACGGGAAAGGAAACGATCGGAAAAACCTGACGAAAAGGGTAAGACAAGGTCGTCGCAACCGTTGTCTGGGTTCGGGAGTCGGTTACGCAAAGGGAAGGTATTAGCACCCCTCACGTCCGTCGTACTCGACGGGATCCATGCTTGTTGTGTTTACTGGACGAGTTTGTTTATCGATCTACCTATCAAGGCTGGCTTAAAAAGAAAAGAAAAATGACTCGGCAAAGCGTCGCGCTTTATGCCTACGTATTCTCATCAGAGAATGAGGAATCAGAGTCGGCGTAGTTCGCCCTACGAGGGGTTACGGGGAAGGTGGCTCACCAATACATCAGTATTGTGCCTACGTACTCACAACAGGTATGAGAGATCAGAGCTTACGTAGTTTGGGATACTACGAATTACGGGGATTCATATTCATCTGCTTTATCGAGTAGTGTTAAACAACAGTTCTAGCAGTTAGGGACAAAGCCTGTTTGCGTTGGCGCTGAAGTTTAACAACACTCTTTTCTTCAGAAAAGCTTCCTTTGAATTATGGGCCCACGGGGCAAAAAGGTTTGAAGATTGTTTTCTGTCTTTTACGGAAGAAGCGTTTTTTATTGTGTTTGCAATTTCAGTCGCACTAAAGACTATGACTTGAGAATGAATGCGTCGCATGTCACCCAAAGGGTGCCATACTAAACATCCAGACTGTTGGGAAGAAGCTCTCCAACAATCTTTTCTCAGGTAGCTTAAGGCTCGTGACGTACGAAAGAAATCATTCATGATTACTGTATCTTAAGCTATTTTGAGATGACAAGAGAGCGAACAGGTTCAACTAAAGGGAGACTATCAGGTCCTACTGTTCTCATGCCAAGAATTCATCCTATAGTTGAGGTTTGAAACATGGAACTCGTAGAAGTTATCATGCATAGGTTTCAACCTAAAGTTCTATCATCAGTTCCTTATCAAAGGAAATGAGAGCCATAAGGGATCATGTCAATGACAAACAGAAACAGATAAAGCGTCAGCTTAAACAGTAAACAGTAAACGACTGTAAAATGCATGCAATGCAAGTGAGGAAGGAAATGTGTGTGGGGCAGCAGCCTCCACAAGCTCATCTCAACCTCAAGCCAGATATGAGTAACTGTAATCATACTGAAGAAATAACATGCTATCAAGAAAAAAATACAGTAAACTGCAATCATACAGATAAAATGGAATGCTATCAAGCAAAATAAACCACATGGGCAAGGGAGCTGGGCTCTACCGAATACCCGCAAGCAAAGCCATACAGTAACAATACAAGCAGAGGGAGCAGCTCAACCTCTAGTGCAATCATGCTCCTAGATTGAAGTCAGTCTAGATATGAACTTATTCTAATGCATCAAGCAAGTCAAACCAGTCACATCAGCAATACAGAAAAGAAAACAGACAAGAAAGCAGATCAACAACTCTCTTCCAATTCCAAGCTTCAGCTCCTCTAGCAGCAACTCAGTCTTCAGACTTCAACCACCCTTCAAGGCTATCCTCTCTCATAACAAATATCAATTTGCTTCTCCAGGTCTCAACCCTTCAACATAAGTTTCAACTTAATCTTCTTCTTCCAGCTTCAGCTTTCCAGTCAACTCCACCCTCAGGCTTCACTCTTAGCTACAAGTATCAACTTGATTCCTTCAGGCTCTCAATGCATCAGTGTGAGTGTCAACTCATCCTTTGTTCCTCAAGCCTCAACTTTACCCTCAATCTCAAGTGAATCCTCTTCCTAAGTATCAACTTGGTCTTCAAGCTTCATCTCTCTTTGCTTCATCAGTCTCAACTTGGCCTTCTTCTCCTACAAGCTTCAGCTTCTCAGAGTAGTCTTCAATCACATGAAAGTATCAACTTCATCCTTCAATTCTCTTCAAGCCTCAGCTCTTCACTCAATCTCCATTGGATCTTCTTCATAAGTATCAACTTGTTCTTCTTGCTCTTCAAGTTTCAGCTGCAATGGCAATGCTCAAGGAATCATCCTCTTCCACACTCTTCAATGAAGTCCTCATCTTCAAACTCAAGTCCAACATCTTTCAAGATACTCAAACCAGAAGATAATTGATTTAACATGATGAGTGGAAATGATAAACAGCTTACTAACAACCAAAGGAAGCCTGTAAGGGTTCATCATTATGAGAGACTGGTTCCCTCAAAGTTCTACTTCCCAGATAAAGCCACTCATCCCTCCAAAGGAGGGATGTGAATATCTGAGAAGGACTTTTAGTCATTGGGAGGAATGGAAGCACAAGATGCTTTCCATGTTTGTGAAAGAAATCATTCTAACTACAAGGCTTTCCCTATGTCCTATCTCCTAATCTTCATCAGACACCTTCAGGCACCAACACATCCAAAGCTCCAAGCAACTTCAAGCCACCTCAAGCATCTTCCTCTTGTCTTCAACTTGTCTTCAATCTCAACCAAAGGCAAACCAAGCACAAACCCTAATCTAAGGGAACTAAAGAAGTTAAACTAGTTGAATTAGTAAATTAGGGTCACCTAAAACCTAGCACTAAAGTTAGTCCTAACTAAAATACTAAAATCAATTGTAAAATCCTACAAAAATATCTATGGGAACCTAGATCAATCATGACTCTACCACATTAGTTTCAAAGATCAAACCATCAAATTGGACCTAGAACTAAATCCTACATTCTAAGGTATCAAACCTAAAACCCTAAAAGGAGGCATCTAAACATCAATCTAGAAAGCACACCTATTTTCATCACAAAAATGTGAGAAAAATTCTATGGGATCATACATGTCTATCCTAATCACACACAAAAAACCAGGCTTAAAATCATCACCATGAGATCAAACAAAAATCCACAAAATTATGCTTCAAACATGAACATTTTAATATCAATTAAAATGCAAAATTCCAATTAAATCCGAAATTATAAAAATGAAAATATTTTTTCTCTAAAAAATAATTGACTCAATCATGAGTAATATGCAAAAAGAATGGGTTTAATTGGATAAATTTTCAATTAATTATGATTTTTGCAAGAACCATATATAAAATGAAAAATTAAATGAAAATCCAACAAAAAGATTAAACACACGGTGCAGGAAGTAATCAAAATCAGTTAAAAATCTGGGTTGGGCTCGCTGGGGGTGTGGATAATACTTAGATCACTAAGCCCAAAACACTAAATAAATGAAACGCAACGTTTCATCATCAGAAATCCTTCACAATTCAATTTTAAAACACAGTCGTTGGATCCTCTCCCAATCAATGGTCAAGCTCCCATCCAATGGTGAAAACTTCATCTCCTACCTTTCAAACCTCTGAGCTTCGCGCCCAGCTCTGGCCACCACCGGTGGAACTCCGACCATCCTCTTCAACCCTAGTTCTCCCTAGAGGCCTCCAATCCAAGAGGTCAAAACATGAAACTCATTCCAAATCTTGCCACGAGTTCAACCATACCCATAGTTTCTTATGAAACCTCAAGAATCATCATCTTCCAATCTCAACCGAAAATGGTGATCTTCCTATTTTGTCTCTAATTCATCAATTAACCATCTGAAATCCATCCTAGGCCATTCTACAATCAATCTAGCACCTTAATTCAACCTAATTCTACCTAAATCATGCTATAGGAAGAAGGTTACCAACCTGGAAGTTCTTGAATAACAGATGCACCAAATCTTCACTTCAAGCTCTCAAATCTTCTGGACACGATCACTGAACCTCCTCCTTGCTTCTGTATGCAAAAGAATCAATGGAAAATGCTTCAATCTTGAAACACGATGATGAGTTGCAGGTGCTGAAAACCACTTGCTCCCACATGATCTAGCCACCAATTCTTCTTGAAAATGATATGAAATCACTCCTTGACACTCATGGAAGTAGTATCAATCAAGAAAATGAATGGAAGTTGAGGAATTTGATGAAACCGATTTCAATTGCAATCTATGAAAACTCAATCTCAAACTATGCTCAATCCTTCAATGATCACCAACCTCTGCAATGGATCCACTCTACTCCTTATATAGATGAAGTTTGGATGATCTAGAATCCTCTAGATCCTTCCAATGAGATTTTCCACTTCTCATGTCATGAGATTTTGAATCACTTATCATGACATGTACAACCCTTGCAAACAGCTTGGAATTCATCCCATTCACTCTTAATTTCTCCCCTATTGAGATATTAGGGGTGTTTAGCTTGCAAAAACCCTTGCCCATGCCTTGATTTTGAGTTTTGCAAATGTTGCTTAATATGCAAGTAAGTGCTTTTCAAAGCAAGTCCACAATTTAGACCTTAAATAAAAAATGTGGCTAAACCAATGTTTTTAAAATGTTTTCTAGAGTCAAAATGATATATTACATGCCATGGTTTGGATGTGTAGGTTGAAAATATCAATTTCCAACTTTGGTTTACTTAACTTATGCCCTTATTTTAGGTCATTTTTGCAACTTTGAGCTACAAGCATTTCCAACATCTCATGACCTCTTTACTAGCCTTAAAACATCATTTTAAGCAGGTTTGATGTTGAAGATTTTTCCATTTGAAGCTTGGAAATAGGAGTTATGGCCTTATGCTTGAAATGACCTGTAATCTCCAAATGACCAAAATGCCCTTGACTTGTCAAAGCCATAACTTGAGTTCTACAAATCCTATCAAGGACTTATAGTACTCTCTATAAAGCTAAGAAGATATGTAACAACATTCATGTTGACCAAAAATTCATAGGAGTCATCCTTCTTGGGAAAAAGTTGGATGCAAGTTGGGTGACTTTCAAGGCCCCAGATTCACATACCTCAGATGACCTGTAACTTGTCAAAGTCATAACTTGAGCTCTACAAATCCTATCAAGGACTTCTAGTACTAAAATTAAATCTAATCTTAAGCTCTACAACATTCATGTTGGGGGTAAGATGATATGACAATCACATCTTGAGCTAAACTGCCTTGAAGATAGGGGTCAAACTAGGGGATTTTACACTGTCAAGCCCTAGAAACCCTAGCTTGAAACTTCTCAAACTCTTCAATCATGATGAGTTGACCTTGGAATCATCCTTATAACATCTCAATGCATCAATCCATGATCAAATGGCCCTTGGATTAGGTCTCAACCCTCTCCAAATCATCAGTTGACCTAGGGTTGACCCAGTCAAACCCTAATTACACCACTCATGGCTAGGTCTTCTTAATCTTGCACCATGACCTATCTAGGCTTCATGATGGCTTTCAAGACATCTCATAAGCTCTCTCAGGGCTTCAAGTCCACATTCTTGGCGTCAGAATCATCTGAGGAGCTTCCACAACTCTCAAGTTAGGAGGCACACAACCTTGGTTTCAACCACTCTCTCTGAGGATCTTTTGACTTCTCTGACATAGATATCAACTCTTGAACCCTTGAATAACCTTCTTGGCTAGCTTCATAGTCTTGTATAGCTCTTGATTGGTACTCATACCTCTTGATCTCATGCATACATGTCAATGAAATGCAAATGATAATGCTAATGTGAATGAAATGAAACATAAGCTATGTAAAGAAATGTTGAGCAAATTTTGGGGTGCAACACCAACCACACCTGATCGGAGCGTCTGACATCGCCGCCAGGCCTCGACATCAAGTCGGTAACCTTTGACATCACCGTCAAGTAACAAAAAACCTCAAGTTGATAACCTCTGACATCACCGTTAGGTAACCAAAAGCATCTGACCTCGCCGCCAGACAACTACGAATATTTGACGTCGCCATCAAATAATCAGCAAACACCAAATTGGTAACCTCTAACCTCGCCATCAAGTAACCAGAAATATCTGACCTTGCTGCCAGACAACTACGAATATCTGACCTCGCCGTCAGATTAGAGGATAGCATGACATCACCGTCAGGCCTCGACATCGCATCGGAATATCTCAAAGTTAATAGAAAACCTCTAACATCCCCGTCAGACATTGCTACTAAGCTGGTAAAAGAACCTAACATCACCGTTAAACAACTGCAAGGGATACACCAAGCATCGGATCCAAAGATAAGGACATATGGTCTTACCGCCAAGCAGTCGCTAAATAAAAGCGAGTAATAAACCCAAAAACAGAAAGGAAAGAAACTGATAATCACCTGGCATCGCCGTCAGACATTCACAAAGTTGATAAACCTCTGGCATCGCCACCAGTCCTCTGTTGAACACAAACAAGTACTGAACCCAAAGGTCAGGACATCTGGCCTCGCTGCCAGGCATTCATTAAATAAAAGTGAGCAACAACCCGAAGATCGGATACACATGATGCTAAAACCATCCCTGATAACAATCGTAAGGAAACTCTGTTGGGGAAAGAGAAAACTTGAACAAGAAACTCATATGAGGATCACATGATAATATGAACGCATCTATCACACATCTTCTGGCGAGGTCTGAACACCTGTACGGACTCGGAGAATAGAATATCACAAACCGAAATTTGGTGACGCCTCTGGGGAATACCATAAACCGAGAGCGAAATAAACGCGTCTGGTTCTCTGGGCCTGAAAACCACATGGGCAGGGATAACGATCACCTGGGAGATACGCCCAAAAGCAAAGAGGTAACAACCTGGTTTATGTTTCAAATGCGTATGTTTGAAAATGGCGTAATGCTCCAAACGAAATGGAAATGCTACGCATTTGGGATGATGCTATGCAAAATGAAAATGCAAAAGAACCACCCCAGCAAAATAAATGCTAGAGAGAAGATACCAACTCTGCCAGGGAGAGATATCATGCGCCAAATACGATTTGACTTATACTAGGGATACAAGCCCTGAGTGGCTTCCTGAAACACAATCTGGGTAGTACTGCTCTTTCAAGAAAAAAAATCCACTCTGTTGGGGATTAAATCACATTGTTGAGGAAAACGCCCTTGATGGCCTACCAGCACACAACTCTTTTGGGGAATCAGAAAACTCGGTTGGGAAACAAACAACCCTTTACTGAGATCAAATCTATTCTATCGAGGAAACCGACTCTGCAGGAGAAATACAACAAACTGCCGAGGTTGACTTCCCTCTACCCGAGAAATCAACCTAGAATGGCTTTCCAGAAACCTTCACCCTATTTGGGAAAGAATCCACTCTGCTTGGGATTAAATCAGGTTTCAACCTGTCCTCCTGAGGAATATCGGATACTCCTATTGGGAGTTCCACTCTACTGGGGAAATCTCACGCTTTTGTTCTAACACTTACTCTATCGAGGGAATCAGCACTAAACTCTACTAAAGGAATAAAATCCTGAATACTGATATTACCAGGAAAACACCAGAACATCGGCTCTGTTGGAAAAGGCCTTCACAGACGTTGCCTCCGCTGGAAAAGAATACTGGATTATAAACTACCTTGTCGCGGAGGGAACATCCTTACACCTTGCTTTGCTAGGAACAAATATGCCCTGTTGGGGATTAATCTTCACCTGAAGACAAGACTTTGTTTTGCTGGAGACATACTAGACCTACACTGGCTACACCATTTCAGGCTCGACGATGAGATTTCGTGACAACTTCACTAGGGAAGCAAAATCTTTGCTATGGGGAACGAACATCCTTGTTGAACAAAACGCCTGACTGCTAAGAATACCCGGCTGACAACAATTGCCATTTGCTACGATTTTGAACTACTAAGGATAGGGCAATCTCAACCTGCTAAGGATAACCCTGCTGACCAGCAACAAAGAAAAACACCATGAATGTTTTATATGAGAAATAGTTACCTCAGTTACCATTCATGATACTTGCTACTCAAGCAAAGTCAGCGCTTTCGTAATGCTCTGTAAAGCCTCTTGTTTTTACCTGCAATGTTTACAAAATAACAGACATTTTGCAAACAAAACAGTAAAATGAACCAGAAAAAGAAAGCTCTTTGACTGAAGTGAACACTTTATTGATAAAAGGCCTGTAAATAGGTGAATTACAATTCAGATGCAATTCCTGGAAAGAGGTAATTGCTCAAAAGCACGAAAAATAAAATATATACAAATGTCGGCAATGTGGAAACAGATAACCACCATGTGTCGATTCAGCTATGACCAGTATGTCTTCGATGTTCCCCTTGTTTCCCCTTCTGACAAGACTGACTTGACTGATTCCTTTCCTGCTTACAAGCTTACAGATCGAACGCAGGCCGTGATCATTTGCTTTTTGGGATCCTTAACTTTTGCTTGGACCGCCCTTTCGGGTTTTCAATCCACTAGGATACCCATTTTTGCCAAAGTCGACTTTTCATGTTTTCAACTTAGCGGGTTCATTCTTTTTTTTCTTTTATCCCAAATTTTACCCGAACCTTTTCCTTTTGTGGTTCGTCGAGATGCCCCCTTTTTGCCTGGACTTTTCTTTTTTTTCTTTCCAGCGGGTCTCTTTTAAGCAAAGTATTTTTTAACCACGTCTGCGTTCACAGGAGACGACAAATCTTTACCATCCATGGTAAATAGTAATACGGCTCCGCCAGAGAAAACCTTTCTTACCACATATGGACCTTCATAGGTAGGAGTCCACTTTCCCCTATGATCTGTCTGAGGAGGAAGGATCCTTTTCAACACCAAATTACCCGTCTGGAAGCACCGAGGACGCACTTTCTGATCAAAGGCTTTATTCATCCTACTCTGGTACAACCGGTCATGAATGATGGCTGCCAATCTCTTTTCATCAATCAAGCTCAACTGATTCAACCTGGTTTTCACCCATTCAGCTTTTTCAAGCTTCACATTCGACAAAATTCTTAAAGAAGGAATCTCCACTTCTAATGGTAGGACTGCTTCCGTACCATACACCAGTGAGAAAGGAGTTGCCCCGGTTGACGTACGCACCGAAGTACGATAACCGTGAAGAGAAAAGGGCAACATCTCGTGCCAGTCTTTATAGGTGACTACCATCTTCTGCACAATCTTCTTGATATTCTTGTTAGCCGCCTCAACAGCGCCATTCATCTTCGGACGATATGGAGAAGAATTGTAATGCTCAATCTTGAAACTCTGACACAAATCCTTCGTCATTTTGTTATTCAAATTTGAACCATTATCAGTAATGATTCTATCAGGAATTCCGTAACGACAAATGATGTCCTTATTTATGAATCGGGAAACCACCTGTCTCGTGACATTGGCAAAGGAAGCTGCTTCTACCCACTTCGTAAAGTAATCAATCGCGACCAGAATGAAGCGATGTCCATTGGAAGCAGTCGGCTCAATCTTTTCAATCATATCGATTCCCCACATAGAAAAAGGCCAAGGAGATGTTAACATATTTAGAGGAGTCGGTGGCACATGCACCTTATCCGCATAAATCTAGCATTTATGACATTTTCAGGCGTATTGGAAGCAATCGAATTCCATAGTCATCCAATAATACCCAGCTCTCAACAATTTTCGGGCCATTGCATGTTGATTGGCATGAGTGCTGAAAGAACCCTCGTGGACTTCCTCCATCAACAAGTTTGCTTCAAGTTCATCAACATAGCGCAGCAAGACCATGTCGAAATTTCTCCTTTAGAGCACATTCTCTTTGTTCAGATAAAAGTTACCAACTAACCTCCTCAAAGTCTTCTTATCTTTGCTGGATGCCCCAGATGGGTACTCTTGAGTCTTGAGAAAATGCTTGATATCAAAATACCAAGGCTTTCCATCTGATGCTTTCTTAATTGCAAACACAAAAGCAGGTATATCAAGACGCATAATGGTGATGGCTGGAGCTTCATTCCAGAAGTTCACTTTGTACATCGAAGATAGCATGGCCAAGGCATCTGCCATCTGATTCTCGACTCTTGGCATATGATTACTCGATTCTCTCAAAGAATGGCAAAAATCTCCTTGCATAATCCCTGTAAGGCACCAGGTTGGCCTGACGAGTTTCCCACTCTCCTTTGATTTGGTTAACGACTAACGCCGAGTCACCGTACACATCCATATTCTTGATCCTCATATTAACGGCCTCTTCTAAACCCAATATGCATGCTTCATACACGACTTCATTATTGGTGCAGGAGAAAGTCAATCGGGAAATGAACACTATATGAGAACCGTGAGGAGTGATAATAATAGCTCTGATTCCATTACCATATGAATTAACCGCTCCTTCGAAAACCAACTTCCACTGAGATCCAATCTCAGGACCCTCGTCAGGTAAAGGCTCATCACAGTCTTTCATTTTCAAAAACATGACGTCTTCATCTAGAAAATCAAACTTCATCGGCTGATAATCCTCAATCGGCTGTTCTGTAAGATATTTCGATAAAACGCTACCCTTGATGGCTTTCTGGGAAAAATGCTGAATATCATACTCCGTTAAAACCATTTGCCATCGGGCAATCCTTCCGGAGAATGCTTGTTTTTCGAAAACGTACTTGATCAGATCCATCTTCGAAATCAATAGGGTTGTATGGTTTAACATGTACTGTCTCAAACACTTAGCATCCCAAGCGAGTGCACAACATGTTTTTTCAAGCATCGTGTATCTTGACTCATAATCAGTGAATTTCTTACTCAGATAGTAAATGGCATGCTCTTTTCTACCTGACTCGTCTTGTTGACCGAGCACTGATCCCATTGAATTCTCAAGAACCGTGAGATACATGATCAGTGGTCTCCCTGCAACTGGAGGCATGAGTATTGGAGGTTCCTACAGATATTTTTTTATTCTTTCAAACTCCTTCTGGAAATTTTCATTCCACCTGACCGTTTGATCTTTTCTTAGCAATTTGAATATTGGTTCACAAGTGGCTGTAAGATGAGATATAAACCTTGCAATGTAGTTTAATCTCCCCAGGAAACCATGAACCTCATTGTCGCTTCCGCGAAAATAAGGTGCCGGCAAAACAGAAGAGTCGCCACCTTTCGTTATTTATCCCTCAGAACGGGAAAGGAAACGATCGGAAAAACCTGACGAAAAAGGGTAAGACAAGGTCATCGCAACCGTTGTCTGGGTTCGGGAGTCGGTTACGCAAGGGGAAGGTATTAGCACCCCCACGTCCGTCGTACTCGACGGGATCCACGCTTGTTGTGTTAACTGGACGAGTTTGTTTATCGATCTACCTATCAAGGCTGGCTTAAACAGAAAAGAAAAATGACTCGGCAAAGCGTCGCGCTTTATGCCTACGTATTCTCATCAGAGAATGAGAAATAAGAGTCAACGTAGTTCGACCTACTACGAGTTACGGGGAAGGTGGCTCGCCAATACATCGGTATTGTGCCTACGTACTCTCAACAGGTATGAGAGATCAGAGCTTACGTAGTTCGGGATAATACGGATTACGGGAATTCAGATTCATCTGTTTTATCGAGTAGGGTTAAACAACAGTTCCAGCAGTTAGGGACAAAGCCTGTTTGCGTTGGCGCTGAAGTTTAACGACACTCTTTCCTTCGGAAAAGCTTTCCTTTGAATTATGGGCCCACGAGGCAAAAAGGTTTGAAGTTTGTTTTCTGTCTTTTACGAAAGAAGTGTTTTTTATTGTGTTTGTAATTTCAATCGCACTAAAGACTATGACCTGAGAGTGAATGCGTCGCATGTCACCCAAAGGGTGCCATACTAAACATTCAGACTGTTGAAAAGAAGCTCTCCAACAATCCTTTCTCAGCTAGCTTAAGGCTCGTAACGTACGAAAGAAATCATTCATGATTACTGTATCTTAAGCTGTTTTGAGATGAGAAGAGAACAGGCTCAACTACGGGAGACTATTTAGTCCTACTGTTGTCATGCCAAGGATTCATCCTATAGTTGAGGTTTGACACAGGGAACTCCTAGAAGTTATCATGCATAGGTTTCAACCTAAAGTTCTATCATCACTTCCTTATCAAAGGAAGTGAGATTCCTAAGGGATCATGTCAATGATAAGCAGAAACAGATAAAGCATCAGCTTAAACAGTAAACAGATAAACAGTAAACGGTAAACAGTAAACGACTGTAAAATGCATGCAATGCACGTGAGGGAGGAAATGTGTGTGGGGCAGCAGCCTCCACAAGCTCATCTCAACCTCAAGCCAGAATGAATAACTGTAATCATACAGGAAGAATAAAATAAAGTGTTGTCAAGCAAAATACAGTAAACTGCAATCATACAGATAAAATAAAATCATGATATCAAGCAAAATAAACCACATGGGCAAGGGAGCAGGGCTCTACCGAATACCCGCAAGCAAAGCCATACAGTAACAATACAAGCAGAGGGAGCAACTCAACCTCTAGTGCAATCATGCTCTTGGATTAAAGTCAGTCTAATCATGGACTTATTCTAATGCATCAAGCAAGTCAAACAAGGCATATCAGCAATACAGAAAAGAAAACAGACAAGAGAAAGCAGATCAGCCCCTCTTTCAACTCCAAGCTTCAGCTCTTCTAACAGCAACCTAGTCTTCAGGCTTCAAGCATCTTTCAAGGCTATCCTCTCTCATGAAAAATATCAATTTGCTTCTCCAAGTTTCAACCCATCAATATAAGTTTCAACTTATCCTTCTTCTCCAAGCTTCAGCCCTTCAGTCAATTCCATCTTCAGGCTTTACTCTTAGCCACCAGTATCAACTTGATTCCTTCAGGATCTCCAAGCTCCAAAGTAAGTATCAACTCATCCTTTATTCCTCAAGCCTCAGCTTTACACTCAATCTCAATTGAATCCTCCTCACAAGTACCAACTTAGTCTTCAAGCTTCAGCTCTCTTTGCTTCACCAGTCTCAACTTGGTCTTCTTCTCTTACAAGCTTCAGCTTCTCAGAGTACTCTTTAATCATTTAGAAGTGTCAACTTTATCCTTCAATTCTTCTGAGCCTCAGCTCTTCATTCAATCTCCATTGGGTCTTCAAGTATCAACTTGTTCTTCAAGCCCTTCAAGCTTCAGCTACAATGGCAATGCTCAAGGAATCATCCTCTTCCACACTCTTCAATGAAGTCTTCATCTTCAAACTCAAGCTCAACACCTTTCCAAGGTACTCAAACCAGAAGAAATCACTTAACTGGATAAGCTAGGATATTAAACTGCTTATTGACCACCAAAGGAGGCTTATAAGGGTTTAACATCAAAAGAATGGTTCCCTCAAAAGTTCTACTTCCTAGGTACCATCACTTATCCCTCCAAAGGAGGGAGGTGAATACCATGGAAGTACTTTTAATCATTGGGAGGAATGGAAGCACAAGATTCTTTCCATGTTTGTGAAAGAAATCATTCTAACTACAAAGCTCTCCCTATGTCCTATCTCCTAATCCTCATCAGACACCTTCAGGCACCAACAAATCCAAAGCTCCAAGCAACTTCAAGCAACTTCAAGCATCCTCCTCTTGTCTTCAACTTGTCTTCAATCTCAATCAAAGGCAAACCAAGCACAAACCCTAATCTAAGGGGACTAAATGAGTTAAACTAGTTGAATTAGTAAGTTACGATCACCTAAAACCTAGCACTAAAGTTAGTCCTAACTAAAATACTAAAATCAATTGTAAAATCTTACAAAAATTAGTATGGGAACCTAGGTCAATCATGACTCTATCACATTAGTTTCAAAGATCAAATCATCAATTTGGACCTAGAACTAAATCCTACATTCTAAGGCATCAACCTAAAACCCTAAAAAGGAAGCATCTAAACATCAATCTAGAAATCACACCTATTTTCATCAAAAAAATGTGAGAAAATTACTATGGGATCATACACATATAGCCTATTCACACACAAAAAATCAGGATCAAAATCATCACCACATGATCACACAAAATTCCACAAAATTAAGCATCAAACATGAACATTTTAATATCAATTAAAATACAAAATTCCAATTAAATCAGAAATTACATGAAATGAAAATATTTTTTTTCTAAAAAATAATAGACTCAATCATGAGTAATATGCAAAAATAATGGGTTTGATTGGATCAATATTCAATTAGTTATGAATTTTTCAAGAATCATGAATTAAATGGAAATTTAATGAAAATCAAATGAAAATAATGAAGCGCGCGGTGTAAAAAGCAATCAGATTCAGTTCAAAACATGGGTTGGGCTTGCTGGGGGTGTGGATAACACTTATTTTACTAAGCCCAAATGCCTGAATTAATGAAACGCAACGTTTCCTTCAGAAACCCTTCACAAGTCAGAATTAAAACGTGGCCCTTGGATCTTCTCCCAGTCAATGGTCAAAACAACATCCAATGGTGAGAACTTCATCTTCTCCATTTCAAAGCTCTGAGCTTCGCGCCCAGCTCCGGCCACCGCCGATGGAGCTCCGATCGTCCCCTTCAACCCTAGTTCTTCCTAGAGGCCTCTAATCCAAGAGGTCAAAACATGAAAATCATTCCAACTCTTGCCACGAACTCAACCTTGCCCATAGTTTCCTCTGAAACCCCAAGAATCAACATCTCCCAATCTCAACCGAAAATGGTGATCTTCCTATTTTGTCTCTAATTCAACAATTAACCATCTGAAAACCATCCTAGGCCATTCTACAACTAATCTAGCATCCTAATTCAACCTAATTCTACCTAAATCAAGCTATAGGAAGAAGATTACTGTTGCACCCTAAAATTTGCTCAACCTTATTCACTTGGTTTATTTCTCAATATCATTAGCATTTGCATATAGAGTCATGTACATAGACTAACCATCTGCATAGCATAAGCATAGCAAGTCATTCAACAGGGGACCAATCATTATTCTCATCTCTAGAGGCCTATCAAGAGGTTATTATCCTAATTCCATCTCATTCAAGTCATCGGAAAAGAATTTGAAAGCTATCAAGTCAAGGGGTCAAGCAGTTCATCTATCTCCTGGCTGAGGGTATCTGGGGGTCATCAAGGAAAGTATGAGCTGTGAATTGAAGGCATGGAGAGTATCTAGACATCTTGGAGGACTTGGAAAGTCATTTGGAGAAGGAGACAAGTCATTGGTGTGATCACAAGTATTGCAGTTGAAGACAGTCAACTAGGGTTTCATCTGGGTCAACCCTAGGTCAATTGATTGATTCAAAGGCATTGAGGGCTATTGGAGAGATGTGGGGTTCATCATTTCACATGGAGAATAAGGATATGTTGTTATGCTAAGAAGAATTCAAGAGAAATCAAGGAGAAGAGGAGTTTCTAAATTAGGGTTTCTATGTAAAATCCCCTAGTTTAGGTCAAATTTCCAAGCAAGATAAGTCAAAATGCAAGATTCAAATGGCTTCTTGGCCAACCTGAAACTTGTAGAGGATCTCAAGACCTTTAATTTGAGTGGTGGAAGACATTAAGGAGATTTATAGAACTCAAGTTATGGTCCTTGCAAGTTACAGGTCATCTGAGGTATCTGAAATTTTGTCTGTAAAAGTGACTTGACTTCCAAGCAATTTTTACCCCTCAAGGAGATTTCAAATGAATTTCTGGTCAACATAAGAATTGTTCCTCATTGTCTTAGCTTTCTATAATGGTATAGTATGCCTTCATATGATGTGTGGAGCTCAACTTATGGTCTTGGCAAGCTAAGGGTATTTTGGTCATTTGTGAATTACAGGTCATTTTAACCTATGTCCAAAACTCATACAAGGAGGCCTCAAATGGAAAAACTTACAACATCAAACTTGCTCCAAATGACGTTTTGAGTCTAGAAAAGTGACCATGAGAGATTGGAAAAGTCCATAGCACAAGGTTTCAAAATTGGTGAATTTAATGAAGAAAAATGGCTTAAAAAATGATGTTTTTCATATCTTGGCCAAATGATGCAAAATTATAGGTCATTTTGAATGGAAAAGGCATTTTAAAAACATTGGCTAAAGGGGAATTTTGAGCTTAGGTCATACTTTGTGAGTTATCCATGGTTGCTTGAATTGAAAGTAACATAATCCAAATTGAAAGGGAAAAGTGTAAGGGAAATTTCTCCAATGTTCTAGGAGGTTCTAATGCAACCTATATATTCATGCAAGCTGATTCATGCAAGGGTTGGTGCTCCCATTTGTCCAAAATCTCCATTTTCATCCATTTTCTCATTCTTGCATAAGCTACTCAAACTCTTACAAATCTCTCAAAACTCTCACATCTTTGGATTGAATCATCATCATCATCATTCAAACCCTAGGATTCACATCAAGAAGTGGTTGAATTGATCAAGGATTATACCCATTATCTTCTTTACTCCAAGTTGCATTTTCATCAAAAATCCATTGAAACTTCCTCCATCATTCTGATTTCTGTCACTATCATCATCCACTATCATCATGGAGTAATTGGCACAAGAGATTGGAGAGAATTCGTGGCTGTGTGAAGAGATTCAATTTGAAACTCCAACTTGCATGAAGGATGGAATAGAATGATTCACGAGGATTAAGCATAAATCATTGCAAACAGAAGCATACTCATTCATTGGAGATCATTTTCAGCAAGTATCAAAGGTTGAATTGAGGTCTAGTTACCATCACCATCATCAAGTGCAAGGTATGTAAACTTCTTCGAATCTCACTATTCTGGCTGGTAGAGATCATGTGGTTAGGATAATATTGTTTAGAAACCCTAGGGGATTGATTCTTGAAGTTTAGGGATAGCTTCGTGGAGATCCATGACAGGTTGCCATTTCTGTTAGCTTCAAGAATAAGCTGTGTACTGGACCATAATTAATATAATGATGCATAGAATAATGAGGGAAGTATGTAGATGATCTGTGGATCATCAGGTTGGAGTTCTGGCAAAATTGACAACAGGCATGCATGGTGTACCCTGAGTTTCGTGCCCTCTGTTTGGAGTTTACAATGAGAGTTAGTGAAAACTAGGATTAGACATGGATTCCTTGGGTTTTATAGAGTATTTTAGGGCTTGGAATTTTTAATTTTCATCAAGGAAGCATGGAGAACGATTGAAGGGAATTTTCGTGCATGGAGTTCATGCCTGAAACCCTAAACGGAGGGAGGAAGAAGACGACTCACAGGCCCTTGGATCTGGAGGAGAGGATTGACTTGACCAGGAATCGAACGGCCCACGTTTGATCTGTGTTTTGGTGGGAGAATTCAAAAATTGAAACGCAGCGTTTCATTAATTGGGGGGATTGGGCTCAGACAGCTATTCGCACCCCCCAATTTAATAAGCCCAATGCGCTGAACTGGGATATCTTGCTATTTTCACCCCCTGGCTATTTCTTTCTATTTTCTTTATTATTTTCTTTTCATTTTTTCATTCATTTTAAAGAAAATTCATAACAAATAGAAAAATCATTATTTTTAATTCATTCTTTTTGCATATTTTTCTTTAGGATGTCTAGAAAATTATAAAAAATAAAAATTGCATTTTATTTTTTATTTGATATTTTTCCCATATTTTCTAAATAAATAGCATTTTAAATAGCTTCATTTCATGCATGATTTTGTTATTTTTTGTTTTATTAAATGCTTCAATATTTTTCATCCATTCTTTTTAGGTTGTCTAGGTTAGACATTGAACTTGTGGATTCAATTTAGTTCCCATTTTTAGAAATTAATTTTAGGTGCTTAATGTAGGCTTGAACAACATGGATAAAACTAGGGTTTTAAGTGATGGCTTAGGAGATTTGATTCTTTTCCCTTAGGGTTTAGGGTTTGAATAGTTTAGCTATGGGACTATAGGGGCTATGGGTAGTTATTAAATCCCTTAGAGAAAAATCAGGACTCCCCTACTGCTAATAATGTACTGTATATCTGATTGACTGGTGTGGTGTGCCCTCTGGGGATTATTGCTTGCTTGTGTGGGTATTGGGATTGTCTGGGGATTTGGGAGAGCTGAAGACTTGAGAAGATGAAGCCATTGGGGATCCAGAGATTGAAGATCAATTTCCAGAGTTGAAGAGGAGTTTTCTTGTTAGCAGATGATGAGGAGACTAGGGTTTAGGAGCTAGGCAGAGCTCTAGGTTAGAAGGTTTGTTTCTCAAACATGGATTGCCTTGTCTGCATCCATTCTTCTCTGTGATTCAGAGTCTCTCTAAGACACTCACCCCCTTCCTTTGGAAGGCTTGGTGATAGTGTCTAAGGGGTAGAACTCTTGAGAGAAAATGTCTTTTGTGTTAGAAGCAGTCTGTTCACCACCTTTGGTAGTCAACTGATTGCTTAACACCCAATTCACTCTTGTGACTGATCCCTCATCCTGGAGGTTTGAACTTGAAGAAAAGCCATTGCAGATAGGAGGCTGATGATCAAAGCCCTTGCCTGAAGGCCATGAAGATGGAGATTGATGCTTTGTTGAAGCCCATAAATGATTGGAGATTACTTGAAGCCAGATGTTGATTCAGAGCTGTTGATGCTGTTTCTTTTGCTGTTGTATTTCATTGCTGATGTATTGATTGGTTTTCTGGACTGTATTGTTTGCTGTCTACCCTGTTGGGTTGAAAGTGAAGTCTGTTCACTTTTGCCTATTGTTTTCTAGGTTCGAGGTTGAGTGGTACTCCCTTGCCTCGCTTGTATTGTTGCATCCATGCATTTTACTGTTTTACTGTATATATAGGATGTTGTTTCTGTTTCTGCCTATCCCGTAGGATCTCTGTTTATCTCTGTGCAAGAGAGGAGCATGATAGACACTAGGTCTTAACCCATGCATGATAACATTAGGTTAGTTTGATTCCCTTCGCAACCGTAGGTTAGAGTTCTGTCTCTTTCTTTCTCAAACAAACAAAAAAACACATAAAGATTTCAAACACAATAAAAGACACTTCTTCCGTAAAAGAATGTGAACTCACCAAAACGTCATTTTTTTGTCCGCTTGGACCAGTAATCAGAAAAACCTTTTTAAAAAGGAATAAAATCAACCAAGACAGACTTGTGTCGTACGTGGCCCGAACTACGTTTGCTCTGATCTTTCGTGCTGTATGAAAGTACGTAGGCATAGGATGCGATATCCTAGCGAGCAACCTTCCCCTCCTTTCCCGTAGGTAGGCGAACTACGTTGACTCTGATTTCTCGTTCCAGACGAGAATACGTAGGCATAAAGTGCGATACTTTGCCGAGTCATTTTTATTTTCATTTTATTTTCTTTTTAACCCTTGACCTATAGTTTAGATAGAGTAACAATCCATACCTGAAAACAAGCGTGGATCCCGTCGAGTACGACGGACGTGAGGGGTGCTAATACCTTCCCCTTGCGTAACCGACTCCCGAATCCAGGTTTTGGTTGCGACGACCATACCTTTCCCATGTTGTGCGAGGTTTACTCTGAGCGTTTCCTTTCCCTCCCGTGGGATAAATAACGCACGGTGGCGACTCTTCTGTCAGCCGGCGCCGATTTTCGCAGTAGCGACAGCTGGCGACTCTGCTGGGGATCCAACGTCGCCTGGCTGCTAAGGACTGCGATGATTCTTATGCATTTGGGATCCAACGTCCCTTGAGAGAGTCAATCCTAACGCTTGTTTTCCCGTCGAGGATTTTGTATGGAGTTATTTTATATTTCTAACCTTGTATTTTCAGCTTTATACATTGATTATTATTGCTGTATCTGGGGTGTGACGGGTGTTCTGATGTTGAGAGATAAGCCGGACCTGGGCTTGAGTGCACGTAGAATTAGAGTAGAAATTAGTGGGCGCCCGCTTGCTTTGCTTGCTTCGGTGTCCCATGAAATCTACACTCAGACGAGGTTCCTCTGGTTTGCCTCCTGCCCCTTCCTTTGGTTGGCGTGGGTTGCTGGTTAGTTGGATTGTCGACTCTGGGGACCGATCATTTGGAAGTTGGCTAAGTGAGGCCTCTTCAGGAATTGATGATGCCACTCCTTCTGGGAATCGTATCATCAACCCTGAAAGTCTGTGACGCCGACGACCGCATAGGATGCCGTACCTTGTGCCAGTTATAGGGCCACCCACCTGTGAGGGGATTCAGGGTTATGCAGGTAACTAGACCTTCAGACCGCCGGTTTGTTTCTTGATCAGGATCCTGGATATTTATGGAGGGTTCTAAGGTCTGTCAGAGACCAGGTGGAGATGTGTTCTAAGGTCTGTCAGAGACCAGTTGGTGTTTTCTAAGGTCTGTCAGAGACTATCTGGAGAGGTGTTCTGAGGTCTGTCAGAGACCAGTGGGAGATTTGATTTGAGGTCTGCCAGAGACCATTCAGGTTGTGATCATAGGGTCTATCAGAGACCAGTATTGGAGCTTTGTTTGAGGTTTATCTGAGACCAGGGTTTGAGGACTTCCGGATGGTCTATCTGAGACCTTTCTTGATATGGTTCAGGCTATTCAGCTACGGCATTTGGTCCCTGTTGCATGTTACTTGCATTGCATTACTGCATATCCATTGCCATTTGCATTTCACTAACGTGTGTCTGTGCTGCAGGTGCATTTGCATCTCCCTAGTTCTAGTGCCCAGACTTCTGAGTGTTCGATCATGACTAGCTTAAGGAGAACATTTGCTTACAAATTGCCTGCTCCTGATATTGTTCCTTTACTTGGGTTGATCTCTCTGGCTGATGAGAATGTCCGAAGGAGTTTCCGGATGAGTTATGGTAGACTACTGAGATTGGTGTGTAAACCTGCAGAGATAGAGTTAGATGGGTTGTATGCTTTGATGCAATTCTACGACCCCGCTTTGAGGTGCTTTACGTTCTCTGACTTTATTATGGGACCAACCCTGGAGGAATATGCTGAGTATGTTGAGCTGCCCGTGCAGAACCAGGTTCCATTCATTCATTATGACGCCAAGCCCAAGCCGGAGGATTTGGCAAAAGCCTTGCATATTGATGCTTCTGAACTTGTGACTACTGTTTCCCGTGGAGTTCCAGGCTTCTCACTCCAATTCTTAGTTGGTAAAGCCCAAGAGTATGCCAAGAGCGGGTGCTGGGTTGCTTTCAATGCTGTGTTGGCCTTGTGCATTTATGGCATAGTCTTGTTCCCCAATATACCGGATTTTGTGGACTTCGATGCTTTCTACTTGTTTGCCGCTGGTAATCCTGTACCTACCTTACTCGGAGATTTCTACCACTCACTGCATTACAAGAATGAGAGGGGCAGAGGGAAGAATGTTCATTTTTGTGTACCCTTGTTGAGTATGTGGTTTGAGAGCCACCTTCCTAAGAGAAGATCTGTCGCAGAGACTACAGTCCCCGTTGGTTGGTCAGAGCGCCTGATGAGGCTATATTCCGAAGACGTTGTGTGGTTTGATCGAGACCTGTTGGGATCTGAGCTCATCTTCAGTTGTTCTGGGTACCCTAGTGTGCCGCTGATAGGAAGAAAAGGGTGTATCAATTACAACCCTTCTCTATTCATTCGTCAGTTCGGATATGCACTGAAGAATCCACCTCAGGAGGAAGAAGTACAGGAATCTCTGTACTTCACCGGAGACGTGAAGGGGGGGTTATTAGCCAAGTTGCAACATGCCTGGACACGTATTAACCGCAAAGGGAAGCCACTGTTAGGTAAGAACGATTGCCAGGCTTATGAGCCTTATAGAGTTTGGATTCAGGAGAGAGCCAGTCGGTTGGGGATGCCATTTCCAGATGCACCAATTCCTGCTCCTGTCCCGGCAGAAGAGCCAACTATTGTTTCTAAGGAAGCCTATGAGCAGGTTGTGAGGGAAAAGGAAGCCTTGTTGAGGATCAACGAAGGGTTAGAGCAAGAGCTAGCTCAAGTACGCAGTGAGAAAAACAAGGCCGTATATGCTTTCCAACAACAGATCGAGCTGTTAAACAGGTTAGGGGCTGAGTTGACCGAGGAAAAGAAGAAGCGCGAACGTCTGGGGCAAGAGTTCAGAAGCTCCCATGACATGCTAGAAGCCAAAAAGAAAGCGCTTGACATCGCTCACCGAGAGATCTCTTCTTGCAATAAGACTTGGAATGCTACACATACCAACAATAAGAAGAGGGAAGATAAGCTGAAGCAGCAAATCTCCGACCTCGAAGAGAAGTTGAAGTCTAGCATCAAGAAGTGTGAGGAGGAAGTGATGACCCGGTATAGTGTCCAGCATGCACTGAACAAGGCAATCAAATCCAGAGATGAAGCGGTGTCTCAGAAGCGAAAGCTAGAAGATTGCTTCGGAGAAGCAACATGGGAAGAAACTGCTGAGGACGTGCGCCGTGTTCTTAAGAAGAGAAACCAACTTGTTGAAGGGCTGCTTGATCGACCAAGCCATCCAGAGACCAAGAAGTTGATAGAAGAGTACCAGACTTTTGGGAGGATTTGATCATTTCATATAGTAACTTGTATGCTTTATTTGCATAGTGCTGACCATCACCAGAATTGTTGGTTGAGGTCATGCCTTCCTTGTACTCTCAGCAACATTGTATTCTGGTTTTCTCAGCAATGTATGAGGCTTTCTATGATTCAACCCCGATATTCCTATTGTCAACACTGTCACTGCACTAGCACCTTCACACTAGAACTGGGGGAATGAATTTCCCTAGCGCACAGACACATTGCATTGCATTCATATTCATATTGCATTACAAGTAATCTTTTGAATAAGTGTCTTATTTCCTGCTCTGTAACAGGTACTTTTCAGGATTGCAGATCAGCATCCGCACCGCTATTCTACCCGCACCAACTGTCGAAGAATCATGGATCAAATGCAGAACGAGATGCAAGATGTGCGCGAGAAGCTCGCTCTCTTCATGCAGACCATGGAAGCTATTGCAAAAGGGCAGGAGAATTTGCAGGCCATGGTCCAGCCTCTGTTGGCTCGAAATGCTGGTCACGGTAATGAAGATCATCAGTCTGTGCGGGTCGATACTGTTCATGGAGACGACACTCCCACGCCAGTGGCTCCACCTGTAGTCAATACACCTGCCGCTAATGTCAACAACGCTACCGCTGCTGTGAATGGTAACGTCGGAGTTGGGAATGAGACTGCTGTCCATAACATTGGGCTGGGTGATGTCAATTTGGGAGATAATATGGGAGGCAACGGCTTCGTCAATGCTGGATTTGGGTTCAACGATCAGGGATTCGATAACACTGGGAAGTATGGCTTTAATGCTCAAGGCTTTGGGCAGGATGGTTATGGTGCAACCAATCAGGGTTACAGAGGTTTTGGAAATAGAAACGGTGCTGGATTTATGGCTTTTGGTCCTGCTGGAGGTGTTCAAGGGTACGGCAACAGAGGCCGAGGTCCGGGCATGAATCAGATCAGAGCTGGACGTAATAATGGATATGATGGGTATGGGGCTGGAAATGGTATGTGGCAAGAAGATCAGCAGGAGGACGCTTTCTCCGGCGGAGGTTTCGAAGGGCCGATGGATGACTCCCAGAAGATCAGAATGCTGGAAGAGCAGATGAGGGGAGTCCTGAACCAAAGTGCTGTGGGTTTGGACATGGCAACAATGGGTTTGGTACCCGACTTAAGGGTGCCAATCAAATTCAAAGCCCCTGCGTTTGACAAGTACAAAGGGGACACATGTCCAAAAGTGCATGTACGAGCTTATTATAGAAAGATGTCTGCATACTCAACTGATGAAAGAATGCTAATGCATTTCTTTCAGGATAGTCTGTCGGGTCCTTCCCTAGAGTGGTACATGGGGTTGGAGCCAACTGATATCAAGACATGGAAGCAATTAGCAGAGGCATTTGTAGCTCACTACAAGTATAACAGCGACTTGGCACCCAATCGGGTCCAATTGGCCGGGCTGTCGCAAAAGAAGGGGGGAGCTTTAAAGAGTACGCGCAAAGGTGGCGTGATATGGCTGCCCGGGTCCGTCCTCCTGTAGAAGATAAGGAAATGAATGACATGTTTGTCGGTACATTCACAGGACTGTTTCATGATATGCTATTTCATACGTCTCTGGCCAGTTTTTCAGACCTAATTCTGATGGGGGAAAAGATTGAACGTAATATTAAGCAAGGAAAGTTCCAAGCCGAGGAATCAACTGCGTCTGGCAGTAATAGGAAAGCTTATGGTGGGCGCCGGCAGGGCGAGGCAAGCGCAGTATTTGGAGGCCGAGGCCGTGGCCGAGGCAGGGGACGAGGACAATATCGCCAGCCACAGCAGGTGGCGAGTGTTACTATCCCGTATCAACAACAACCACTCCAGCAACCACAACCGGTTCAGCAACAGCCAATGCCACAGCAGCAGCAGCCTCAGCAGGGGGCACAGCAGGCTCAACGAAGATTCCAGGGTAGTAAACCGAGAAGAGTGTTTGAGAAGCCTCCCTCAACCTATGCCGATTTGTTGCAGACATTGTTGGGATTGAATCTAGTAGAGAAAAGAACTCTGGCACCAATAACGGGAGCTCCCCCGTTTGGTTACGATGCAAGCAAGCACTGCGAGTTTCATTCTGGGGCTCCGGGTCACGATATAGAAGGTTGCCATGCTTTTAAGCACGTTGTGCAGGATCTTTTGGACAATAAGACTATCAATTTCGGAACGGCAGGTCCGAATATAGTGCAGAAACCCATGCCTAATCATGGGGTAAACGCCATTCTGACTGAGGAAGGGTTGAATCTGATTATGAACGTCGAAGATTTAAAGACGCCGCTGAGCGAAATAAAGAGCCGACTGTTGCAAGGGGGTGTTTACCCAGGATGTAACGAGTATTGCTTAGAATGTTGGGCCCTAGCTGGGGGGTGTGATAATTTGAAGAAAGGCATTCAGGCTTTAATTGATGGAGGTACATTGCAGTTTGACCAAGCAGCAACTAAAGAACCCGCAGGGGTAGTGGCAGATGATCGGGATGATGTGGCCATGGTAACGATTCCTCGGAAGACAATCACTATCGCAGCGCCAGGTCAGCGCCCACCGATCACCATAACTAAGGTCGGGCCGATCCCGTACGAGAGCACGAAAGCAGTCCCATGGTCATATGGGTTGGAGGTATATTGTGACGGGATAAAAGTTGATGTTAATAAGCAGCCAGCCGAGACTGTGGATAATGTTGTTGGGTCGGGAGGTATGACAAGGAGTGGTAGGATCTTTATATCCCCTGAAGTGGAGGCTGAAAGATTAGCAAAGGGAAAAGGGAAAGTGGTTGAGAACGTTCCGGTGCAGGCAAGTGACAAAGAGTCGGCATCGAAAGACGTAGAAGAATTCATGCGTTTGATTCGGAAAAGTGATTATAAGATTGTGGAGCATCTACAGCAGACACCGTCCAAAATATCTATCCTGTCACTGTTGTTGTGTTCGGAAGCCCACAGAAATGCGTTGCTGAAAGTCCTGGATACTTATTTTGTACCCCAAGACGTCTCCGTGAACCAGCTGGAAGGAGTGTTGGCACATGTGAATGCAGGCCACAGCTTGGGCTTTACTGATTTTGACTTGACCCCGAAAGGAAGAGACCATAATATGGCGCTGCATGTGTCTGTTGAGTGTAGAGGATCAGTAATGTCACACGTATTGGTTGACACCGGATCGTCTTTGAATGTGCTACCCAAGAAGGCGATGATGAAGCTGGATGTTAGAGGAATTTTGTGTACGCCCAGCGATTTGGTAGTCAGAGCGTTTGATGGCACGCGGAGAACAGTCTTTGGATCGATCACATTGCCTCTGCAGGTGGGGCCGGAGGTGTTTGCAACTGAGTTTTATATCATGGATATACAGCCTGCGTACAGCTGCTTGCTTGGAAGACCTTGGATTCATGGGGCGGGGGCAGTCACGTCTACCCTACATCAGAAGTTAAAATATATGGTCGGAGACAGCGTAGTCACCGTGTGTGGAGAAGAAGACATCCTGGTCAGCCATCTATCTTCATTTAAATATGTGGAAGTCGACGGAGAGATCCACGAAACGCCCTGCCAGGCATTCGAAGGTTTGCGCATCAAGGATAAAGGTCCCGGGCCGAGCAAAGTGCCAGAGATAGCCGTCTCATCGTACAAAGAGGCTCAAGCCCTAGTAGAAGCAGGAGAAGCGAAGGGCTGGGGCAAAGTGCTGGACATTCCTGTGAAGATGGACCGGTTCGGGCTGGGATACCAACCGTCGTCATCAACTCCTTCCGTGGGGGCACCCCGTTTCAGAAAGCCAATCACCATCTCTGCCGGTGGGGTGTGTCATGAAACCGTCAATGCTGCTTCGGAGTCTGATGAAGGAGACAGCGACTGTGACATGGATGCCTGGATTCAGCCAAGCACGCCGGGACAAAGACTGTGCAACTGGTCTATTCAGGAGCTTGTGACTTTTAAACAGTAATGCTTTGCTTTATTAATTGTTGAATAGTCTGATGTCTTGCCCGGGGCATCAGGATTTGCTTAGGGCCGTGTTGTTATGAACATTGCGTGTTAATCATTAAATAAATGGCGTTTTTCACGTGCAAATACTGTAATCCCTGTCTTTCTTGTTTATATTTTTCAACAAAATGGCAACGTGGTTGTTCGCTTTATACGCATTTTGAAGCACTTAACCATTCTTTTGCAGGATAACATTTTCAGATGACATCCTTGAACCACCTATGACTCGTCCCGACTTTGAGCACCCGGTATTCCAGGCCGAAGAAGAGGTTGTCGAAGATAGCGACGTTCCTGAAGAACTGTCTTGGTTGGTGAAGCAAGAGGAAAGAACCATTCTGCCTCACGATGAGGTCATCGAAATTATCAACTTAGGGTCGGAAGGGGTTGAGAAGAATATTCGTATCGGAGCCGCACTGCAGAGTGATATCAAGCGAAGGCTGGTTGAAATGCTCAGGGAGTATAATGATGTATTCGCTTGGTCATATGAAGATATGCCGGGGCTCGATACAGACATGGTTGTGCATCGCCTGCCACTGAAAGAAGATTGCCCACCGGTCAAACAAAAGCTCCGCAGAACTCGACCAGATATGGCAATGAAGATCAAAGAGGAAGTTCAAAAACAGTGGGACGCTGGTTTCCTGGCTGTGACGAAGTATCCTTCATGGGTTGCCAACATCGTACCTGTGCCAAAGAAAGATGGAAAGGTTCGAATGTGCGTGGACTATCGAGATTTGAATAAAGCAAGCCCAAAAGACGATTTTCCACTTCCTCATATTGACGTGTTAGTTGACAATACTGCTCAATACTCCGTATTCTCCTTCATGGATGGCTTTTCGGGCTATAATCAAATTAAAATGGCGCCAGAGGATATGGAGAAGACCACTTTCATAACGCCTTGGGGAACATTTTGCTACAAAGTGATGCCCTTCGGTTTGAAAAATGCTGGGGCAACATATCAGCGCGCGATGACGACTCTTTTCCATGATATGATGCATAAAGAGATCGAAGTTTATGTTGACGATATGATTGCCAAATCCCAGACGGAGGAAGAGCATCTCGTGAATCTGCTGAAGTTGTTTAAAAGGCTTAGGAAGTTCAGGCTGAGGCTGAACCCTAACAAATGCACCTTCGGGGTGAGATCGGGTAAGCTGCTGGGGTTTATCGTAAGCGAAAGAGGAATAGAGGTCGATCCTGCTAAAATAAAAGCAATTCAAGAAATGCCGACGCCTAAAACAGAGAAAGAGGTGCGCGGGTTTTTAGGGAGGTTGAACTACATCGCCCGGTTCATATCTCACCTAACGGCCACGTGTGAACCATTATTCAAGCTGTTGAAGAAAGATCAAGCTGTAACGTGGAACGAAAATTGTCAAAAGGCGTTCGATAAAATAAAGCAGTATTTGCAGGAGCCTCCCATTCTGATACCCCCAGTGGCAGGTAGACCCTTGATAATGTATTTGACGGTTCTGGAGGGAAGCATGGGTTGTGTTCTCGGTCAACATGACGAGACGGGGAGAAAAGAGCATGCAGTCTATTACCTGAGTAAGAAATTTACAGACTGTGAATCTCGATACTCGATGCTTGAGAAAACTTGTTGCGCGCTAGCCTGGGCCGCCAAGCGTTTGAGGCAGTACATGCTGAATCATACAACCATGCTCATCTCGAAGATGGATCCTATCAAATATGTATTTGAAAAGCAGGCGTTGTCAGGTAGAATTGCCCGTTGGCAGATGGTCTTGACCGAATATGATATTCAATACGTCTCGCAGAAGGCTATAAAGGGGAGTGTGCTGTCCGAGTATCTGGCGGAGCAGCCTATTGAAGAATACCAATCGATGAGATTTGATTTTCCTGACGAGGATATCATGTATCTAAAGATGAAAGATTGTGAAGAGCCGTTGCCAGACGAAGGACCAGAGTTGGGTTCCAAGTGGAAGATGATATTTGACGGAGCCGTGAATGCTTACGGTAACGGAATAGGGGCAATCATCACTACGCCACACGGGTCGCACATCCCGTTTACTGCCCGACTGACCTTTGCTGTTACCAATAATGAGGCCGAATACGAAGCTTGTATAATGGGGCTTGAAGAAGCCATTGATTTGCGAATCAAGAACTTAGACGTATACGGAGACTCAGCTCTGGTGGTGAATCAGATAAAAGGGGAATAGGAGACGCGGCAGCCTAATTTGATACATTACATGAACTATGCAAGGAGATTGTTGCCTTTCTTCGACAAGGTCGAATTGCATCATGTACCACGGGCAGAGAATCAAATGGCTGACGCCCTGGCCACTCTGTCTTCCATGTACAAAGTCAACTTCTGGAACGAGGCTCCCCGAATCGTCATCTCTCGGCTTGACAGGCCAGCTTATGTATTTGCTATTGATGAAGCATCTGATGGCAAACCATGGTATTTCGATATCCTTAATTTCCTGAAGAATAAAGAGTATCCGGCTGGGGCATCCAGTCAAGATCAGAAGACTCTCAGGAGATTAGCAGGCAATTTCTATTTGAACCCGGATGGCGTCTTATACAGGAGAAACCACGATTTGGTGCTGTTGCGTTGTGTAGACGAGAAAGAGGCAAAGCTGCTCATGGAGGAAATTCACGAAGGTACCTTTGGTACGCATGCTGGTGGGCACGCTATGACGAGAAAACTGCTGCGGGCAGGTTATTTTTGGCTGACCATGGAAACTGATTGTTTCAAGTTTGCGAGGAAGTGTCACAAGTGCCAAATCTATGCTGATAAGATCCATGTGCCTCCAAGTCCTCTGAATGTAATGTCATCGCCATGGCCATTCTCTATGTGGGGAATCGATATGATTGGAAAGATCGAGCCGACAGCTTCTAACGGGCATCGGTTCATCCTAGTAGCAATCGATTATTTCACCAAGTGGGTGGAAGCGGCGTCTTATGCAAATGTAACGAAGCAAGTGGTGGCCAGATTCCTCAAGAGAGATATCATTTGCCGATATGGGATCCCCGAGCGGATAATCACGGACAACAGTTCGAACCTGAACAACAAAATGATGAAGGAGCTCTGTCAGAATTTCAAGATCGAACATCACAACTCCTCCCCTTACCGACCCAAAATGAATGGCGCTGTTGAAGCGGCCAATAAGAATATCAAGAAGATCGTTCAGAAAATGGTGGTGACCTATGAGGATTGGCACGAGATGCTACCTTTCGCTTTGCACGGTTATCGTACGACGGTACGCACATCAACCGGGGCAACTCCGTTCTCGTTGGTATACGGAATGGAAGCAGTGTTACCATTGGAGGTTGAGATCCCTTCTCTGAGGGTATTGCGAGACGTTCAGCTGGACGAGGCAGAATGGGTGAAAGACAGGTTGAATCAACTGAGTCTGATGGATGAGAAGAGGCTAGCTTCTCTAGCATACGGTCGTTTGTACCAGAGCCGAATGAAGAAAGCGTACGACAAAAAGATACATCCGCGAAGCTTTCAGACGGGCGACCTTGTGCTGAAAAGGATTCTCCCGCCGCAAGCAGATCACAGGGGCAAGTGGACCCCCAACTACGAAGGGCCATACGTTGTCAGGAAAGTCTTCTCAGGAGGAGCGTTGTTGTTGTCCACCATGGACGGAGAAGACTTCACGTCACCTGTGAATTCGGACGCAGTTAAAAAATACTTTGCTTAAAATAGACCCGTTGGACAGAAAAAAGATAGTCCAGGCAAAAATGGGGCATCCTGGCGAACCAAAAACAGAATGAAAGGTTCGGGCAAAAATTAGGGATAAAATTGAAAAAATGTACACCCGCGAAGTTGAAAACCTACACTGGGCGACTTCGGCAAAAAAGGGTATCCCGGTGAACTGAAAACCCGTAAAGGGCGGTTCACGCAAAAGTTAGGGATTTGAAAAGCAAATGACTGCGGTCCGAGTTTGATAATTGCAATGAGCATCAATGCGGGAGAATACATTTGAGGAGTCGGTTATCTGATACAATCTCTTCAGAAGTGGGGATACCGGGAAAGCATTAGAGTCGGACGAGTCATGGGAGGATCAGTTCGTGGTGTTCATCTGCATCCCGTTGCCGACATGTGTACAAATTCAAGTTGTCAATATTTATGCTTCTTGTGCATACTTGTGTACTTGTATATTGGCTTTGTGTAGCTTCCTCACTTCAGGAGTTACATCCCGTGTACAAAACTCCGCCCATTCAGGGGCCCAATCAATAAAATACGTTATTCAGTACTTGACACTGTTCTTTACTGTTTTGTGCATGATTAACGCCTAAGTTGATGAAACTAGCGTGTGTATAACGTCACTGGCCCTTGCCAACAGTTGCTAAAGCTTTGAATTAACTGAAAATAACGTCACTAACCTGAATTGATTTGGTTGCATAGGCTTGTCTTGTCTTGTTTGCGTTGTTGCAGGTTTCATAACCGTACGAGGAAGATGATCAAAAGATTGCAATAACTAAAGACTCAGCCCTCACGCAGGTCATGCAGGTTCTTCCCGAAGAAGGATAGAACTCTCCAGCTAGTCGTAGCTTGTGCAGGAAGGATTATCCAGCAAAGTCGTTCATCCTCAACAGAATTGACGATTCCGAGATCGTAAGGCTGTATTCAGACAGTGTATCTCAAGCAGAGTGAGTTAGCCGCAAAGGATTAATAGTTGTGAGCTGTATCCAGACAAGTTCATCTTCCCTCGCAGGGTCATTTACCCTCTCCCAAGGGAGTTAGTTAATTTTCCCCAAGAGAATCGTCCCATCCCCAGCGGAATTCTCTCAACAAGTATTTTCATTCCTCCCAGCGGAACTCGAAGATCAAGACTCTCCCCAGCAGAGTTGGTGGCGGTTTCTGTCATTTATTTCGTCAGGGATACGGTGTAATATCAGTTCACTCTCCAGCAGAAAGTCCGATCATATTGTGCACATCTGCTATTCCCCGGCAGGGGGTTACCTCAACAAGGTGTTTGGTTTGAGTTCCCAACTTCCCAGCAGGGCCGACTTCACCCTTCCAGCATTTATTTTGCTGGAATAATTCTGTAGCATCTGGCTATCCTCGGCGGAGTCGGCATTATCTTCAGCATTTATTTTGCTGAAGCAGTTTCTGTACTCTAGCAGTTCAGGTGGAGAGAACTCTTGCTCAAATGAACTACCAAACATTCAAGATCTCGGCATGGGACATCCAATGATAATGTCAGTTTCGGCCGTATTCCCTACAGAGTTATCAGGATAAGTTTCTCTTTATTCCCAGGCAGAGTTAGTTGTCATCAGGGGTTCCATGAATCAGAATTTCAGAGGCCACCGCCGGTTATCAGAACAGGCGTCCGGTAGTTTGGTTTCCAAATATCCCCAGTAGAGTCCGCCTCAAAGTCGCTGTCACGTCGGTGCTAAGAAGTTTGTGAGTTGGGATCAATGGAGAACTAAGTCCTGACGGGGACAAGATGTATTTTCTCAGCAGAAAAGATGTAGTCCTTACGTGGACAAATCAAGACGAAACATGGGTCCTGACAGGGACGAATCTATTCCTTACGTGGAAAAAGAGGTTTCAGTTCCTTACGTGGAAGAGCAAGTTCATTCCTTACGTGGAAAGATGGGAGTCCTTACGTGGGCAGATTAAAATTACGATTCCTTACGTGGAAAGAAGATGGTTTCCTTACGTGGAAAGACGAATTTATTCCTTACGTGGAAAGAAGATGGTTTCCTTACGTGGAAAGACGAATTTATTCCTTACGTGGAAAGAAGTTGGTATTCCTTACGTGGAAAGATTGAGTCCTTACGCGGACATATCGAAATGGATTCCTTACGGGGAAACAAGTGCATTCCTAACGTGGAAGGGTTTAGTCCTGACGCGGACAGATCCAGACGAAGTCTTATTCTTTACGAGGAAAAATGGTGATTCCTTACATGGAAAATAGATTGTTTCCTTACGTGGAAAAGTTTAGTCCTGACGCGGACAGATCAAAGTTTGATTCCTAACGCGGAAAGATCAGAATCCTTACGTGGACATATCAAAAGGTATTCCTTACGTGGAAGAAAAATAGTTTCCTTACGGGGAAAAAGATGGAGATTCCTTACGTGGAAAGACGAGTTTATTCCTAACGTGGAAAGATGAGATTCCTTACGTGGAAAAGAATGGGTTTCCTTACGTGGAAATATTGAGTCCTCACGCGGACATATCAAGATTGATTCCTGACGTGGCAAGAAAGAGATTATTCCTGACGTGGAAGAGTTTAGTCCTGACGCGGACAGATCAAAGAAGTTATTCCTAACGTGGAAGAAGAAGATATATTCCTTACGTGGAAAATTTAGTCCTGACGTGGACGGATTCAGAAGAAGAAGTATGCCTAACGTGGAAAGAAGGCGTGTTCCTTACGTGGAAGAGAAAGAGAAACTTCAGGTCCTTACGTGGAAAGATGGGAGTCCTTACGTGGACAAATCAGAAAAATGGTTCCTTACGGGGAAAGGAGATCGTGTTCCTTACGTGGAAAAGATTGGAGTCCTGACGCAGACATATCGAGTTGTACTGGAGTCCTTACGTGGACAGATTGATACGGTTCTCCTTACGTGGAAAAAGAAGATTGCATCCTGACGTGGAAAGATGGAAAGTTTAGTCCTGACGTGGACAGATGCAGAAGAGATGATTCCTTACGTGGATGGTGTTATTCCTAACGTGGAAGAGTCTATTCCTAACGTGGACGATTTATTGGAATATCCCCCAGCGGAGTTGCCGAGTTTTTTTTTTTCTGGGTTAACAGCAAGTGGAGTCCTAACGTGGACAGGTTCTAGTTGAGATTTCTTCGTATTGATGACAGACAGAGTCCTAATGTGGACAAGCAAGCAAACTGTTAATCCCAGCGTGGTCGTTACGAGATCAGTGAGCGGCTGCAAACAGTCAGATCCAGGCAGTGGATGTCGTTACCCAAACAGGGGTGCAGTTTATTTCTGCTGTTGGCAAATTTCTGGTTTCACTAGTATTCAACCACCTCGTACCGCGAATGTTTGAAGGCCGTGCGCTCTTCACCCAATCGGGTCCAAGTCGCTTGAATAGGGGCAGCTGTTGCACCCTAAAATTTGCTCAACCTTATTCACTTGGTTTATTTCTCAATATCATTAGCATTTGCATATAGAGTCATGTACATAGACTAACCATCTGCATAGCATAAGCATAGCAAGTCATTCAACAGGGGACCAATCATTATTCTCATCTCTAGAGGCCTATCAAGAGGTTATTATCCTAATTCCATCTCATTCAAGTCATCAGAAAAGAATTTGAAAGCTATCAAGTCAAGGGGTCAAGCAGTTCATCTATCTCCTGGCTGAGGGTATCTGGGGGTCATCAAGGAAAGTATGAGCTGTGAATTGAAGGCATGGGGAGTATCTAGACATCTTGGAGGACTTGGAAAGTCATTTGGAGAAGGAGACAAGTCATTGGTGTGATCACAAGTATTGCAGTTGAAGACAGTCAACTAGGGTTTCATCTGGGTCAACCCTAGGTCAATTGATTGATTCAAAGGCATTGAGGGCTATTGGAGAGATGTGGGGTTCATCATTTCACATGGAGAATAAGTATATGTTGTTATGCTAAGAAGAATTCAAGAGAAATCAAGGAGAAGAGGAGTTTCTAAATTAGGGTTTCTATGTAAAATCCCCTAGTTTAGGTCAAATTTCCAAGCAAGATAAGTCAAAATGCAAGCTTCAAATGGCTTCTTGGCCAACATGAAACTTGTAGAGGATCTCAAGACCTTTAATTTTAGTGGTGGAAGACATTAAGGAGATTTATAGAACTCAAGTTATGGTCCTTGCAAGTTACAGGTCATCTGAGGTATCTGAAATTTTGTCTGTAAAAGTGACTTGACTTCCTAGCGATTTTTACCCCTCAAGGAGATTTCAAATGAATTTCTGGTCAACATAAGAATTGTTCCTAATTGTCTTAGCTTTCTAGAATGGTATAGTATGCCTTCATATGATGTGTGGAGCTCAACTTATGGTCTTGGCAAGCTAAGGGTATTTTGGTCATTTGTGAATTACAGGTCATTTTAACCTATGTCCAAAACTCATACAAGGAGGCCTAAAATGGAAAAACTTACAACATCAAACTTGCTCCAAATGACATTTTGAGTCTAGAAAAGTGACCATGAGAGATTGGAAAAGTCCATAGCACAAGGTTTCAAAATTGGTGAATTTAATGAAGAAAAATGGCTTAAAAAATGATGTTTTTCATATCTTGGCCAAATGATGCAAAATTATAGGTCATTTTGAATGGAAAAGGCATTTTAAAAACATTGGCTAAAGGGGAATTTTGAGCTTAGGTCATACTTTGTGAGTTATCCATGGTTGCTTGAATTGAAAGTAACATAATCCAAATTGAAAGGGAAAAGTGTAAGGGAAATTTCTCCAATGTTCTAGGAGGTTCTAATGCAACCTATATATTCATGCAAGCTGATTCATGCAAGGGTTGGTGCTCCCATTTGTCCAAAATCTCCATTTTCATCCATTTTCTCATTCTTGCATAAGCTACTCAAACTCTTACAAATCTCTCAAAACTCTCACATCTTTGGATTGAATCATCATCATCGTCATTCAAACCCTAGGATTCACATCAAGAAGTGGTTGAATTGATCAAGGATTATACCCATTATCTTCTTTACTCCAAGTTGCATTTTCATCAAAAATCCATTGAAACTTCCTCCATCATTCTGATTTCTGTCACTATCATCATCCACTATCATCATGGAGTAATTGGCACAAGAGATTGGAGAGAATTCGTGGCTGTGTGAAGAGATTAAATTTGAAACTCCAACTTGCATGAAGGATGGAATAGAATGATTCACGAGGATTAAGCATAAATCATTGCAAACAGAAGCATACTCATTCATTGGAGATCATTTTCAGCAAGTATCAAAGGTTGAATTGAGGTCTAGTTACCATCACCATCATCAAGTGCAAGGTATGTAAACTTCTTCGAATCTCACTATTCTGGCTGGTAGAGATCATGTGGTTAGGATAATATTGTTTAGAAACCCTAGGGGATTGATTCTTGAAGTTTAGGGATAGCTTCGTGGAGATCCATGACAGGTTGCCATTTCTGTTAGCTTCAAGAATAAGCTGTGTACTGGACCATAATTAATATAATGATGCATAGAATAATGAGGGAAGTATGTAGATGATCTGTGGATCATCAGGTTGGAGTTCTGGCAAAATTGACAACAGGCATGCATGGTGTACCCTGAGTTTCGTGCCCTCTGTTTGGAGTTTACAATGAGAGTTAGTGAAAACTAGGATTAGACATGGATTCCTTGGGTTTTATAGAGTATTTTAGGGCTTGGAATTTTTAATTTTCATCAAGGAAGCATGGAGAACGATTGGAGGGAATTTTTGTGCATGGAGTTCATGCCTGAAACCCTAAACGGAGGGAGGAAGTGAAGGTGTGAAAAATACACAAGAAAGGGGGGTTTGAATTGGGTATTTGGTTACTTAAAAACTTTTGCCATCTTCTTCTGTGTTGTTTCTAGATGTAGCAATGCGGAAGCATAAACAATAAACTAAACAAGTAAAGAACACAAGATATATCCTGGTTCACTTGAGCAACAACTCCTTGCTTTCTAATATAAAAACTAATCTAATAATAAATCTCTAAGAGATTATTAAAACATAGCTTTTATATTACTTAAGAGCTTTTCTTCATGGCAACAGTAGCACAACAGCGCAAGTAGCAAATACGAGCAACAGCTCCAGCCACTTAGTAACCACTTCTGCTCACCAAGCAACATTTGAATAATCAAATGATTCTGCCTTTATAGTGCTTCCAAGAATGACGTTGTGAGGATAGAAAAGTCCTTTCTATTTCCAACGGTCATATTCCAACGGATAGAATGAGCACGTGTTGGATGACATCACTTTCTTGTCCTTTTCCATAAGCACATGATTTATCATATTTGAACAGCAACAACTTATCTGATGTAACATGTCTTGCATCTGGATGAATCTTCTTCTGACACAATCTTCCACTTCAGAATCCAGTCTTCAGCATTCCAAGAACTAAGTTTCCTCTGAAACAATCTTGAGAATCTTCATGACTAATTCTTCAGAAACCATGTCTTAAGAATCTTCAGAGCCTTGACCTTCAGAACACTTCTTCAGAGTCTTGACCTTCAGAACACTTCTTCAGAGTCTTGTTCTTCAGAACACTTCTTCAGAGTCTTGTTCTTCAGAACCTGTCTTCAGAGTCTTGACCTTCAGAACCTGTCTTCAGAGTCTTCAGAGTCTTCAGAGTCTTGACCTTCAGAACCAGTCTTCAGAGTCTTGACGCACTTGGTCTTCAGAGCCTTCAGCCTTCAGAACTTCAAGTCATCAGAGTCTTCAGCACTTTGTTCTTTATAGGACTCACTCTTCAGAGACGCTCGTTAGCTTCCAGATCAGATGCATAACTCATAGCAGAATCTATAGATGCATTGCAACTGCAATATCCAGCATCCTTGATTCTGTACTGAACATGATCAGATGCAGAGACAAACTTGCTTCTTCACTGAGCTTCATTTGCTTTTAGATCAGATGCACTTCTTCAGAGCAGAAACCACAGGAGCATTGCAACTGCAATATCCAGCACCCTTGGTTCTTTACTGATGGTGATCAGATACATAAGCAAACTAGCTTCTTACAAGCACTTCATGACGTCACATTAAGTAATTCCATAAGTTACTAGCTGCACACGTTGCTTTTGTTTGTTTGGTCTAATATATTTAATTTAATATGACCTGCACATAACAAACATTAAACCATAAAATGGTTCTTTCACAAATACTCAATTGTTATCATCAAAACATAGAGATAATCCTGTAGAGACAAATCTTGCTCTTACAATCTCCCCCTTTTTGATGATGACAAAAACATGTATTTTGATAAAACATTTTATACAGGGTAATCACCAAGCATTAACCTATTCAGAGTTCTAAGCAACTGCTCCCCTTGAATGTGTTAATCTTAAAAACATTTTTATGCTTGTTCAGAGACATACTCTGATCCCAAGACTTACAAAAAATAAATTTGATAAAACACAATCAAATAGAATAGAATAGAAGGAATACTTCCCTACAATATAAGAGAGCATGAGTCTTCAGCATCTGGACTAGTTCAATCAGAACTTCCATCTTCAGATCTTTAGAACTTATCTTCTCTAAGCATTGTATCAGGGTCATATAACTTCAGAATCTTCTAAAGCATTTTCTCTTATTCTTCAGAACATCCTTCAGATGAGAAACTCCCCCTGAGTTTCAGACTGGGTGAAAATCAAATATCCTGACTTGTGAACCTTCCTGGGAGAACTCCCCCTGATTACAATATGTCAGATATTTGGATCTTCTGATCTTGATACAGTCTTGATTCTGCTTTTTCAAACTTGCTTTCATCTATGATTCTTGGTCTTATCAGAGCTCAATGCATTGATCAGATTCACTTCTTGATCTTTTAAAGCATAGTCTGATCCCAATTAGCAAGCTTCTGAATCTGATACCAATGTTGGTTCTAAGACAGATACCAATACATGATACTCATGATTCTGAGTCTGAATCCAAATCTTGCTCTATGAAGATTTCTGATTCTTATGCTCTGACTGTCATTTTCACAGACAATTTACATCTTCTGAACATCATGATTCCAGATGACTTTAACTTTCAGATCTCTGAACAGTATTGGGTCCATCTGATTCTGAATCTATGTTCACGAAGTGTATAACTTCTATTATATGAACACCAGTTCATTTGAACTCAGATTTCTTTCATTTATCCTGTTTAGAATGCCTAGTGAACTTGTTCAGAGTTCCTTGGAAAACATCAAACAGATAATTAGTAATAAACGCAGTTTATATGTTATTGCATTCTCTTTCAGGTTATAGAATATATCAAAGTTATATTCTATTTCTCAAAAACATTTTCCATTTCTCCCCAAGTTATATTCTATTCTTCCAGATAATATCAAAATCATCTTTCATTTCTCCCCCTTTTTGACATCATCAAAAAGTTTGGGTTTTTCATCAAAACAGATTTTTAAAAAAATTTCTCTTTTTAAAGTCAGAAATTAAAAAGATAAGAGTTGAGAGATAGCACCTGAGAACTTAATCATCTTTCATTTCTCCCCTTGAGAACTTAATTCTTACAGGTTGATACCAATTAAGGTAGGTTGATATCTTTTCTCAGATTTCATCTTCTATATCTCCCCCTGTTTCTTTGAGAGTGACAATTCTTCAGAATTTGTAGAAGCATGCTCTGACGAGGATTGTTGACAGGTGTCTGTTCAGCAGAACTTTCTCTGACAACTTGTTGTACATCCTTCATAGCTTGTTGATCTCCTCTAAACTTACTAATGTCACGTTCTCAACGTACAAAAGTAGTTTCACAAGAAAATCCAACTACAACATTTTCCTTAGTCTTCTTAGCATCTTCAGCTTCTTGTACTAATCTGGAAGTTTCTTTTCTGGAATCTTCCTCTGCTAGATTTAGACAAGAAGGTTGAAAATTATTCTTCCTTTTATCTTGATCTTGATACCAATAATTCCAGTCCTTAGAACAACTTGAAATGCATCCAATTTAAGAGTCTAATTACTTCTGAAAAATATCTCAAGAAGTCTCAAGTTCCAGAGTTGAAGTGCTTGTTCTGGCCTTTGCTTTGATTCTTGATTCTGCGCCCAGAACCTTCTGTATCTTCACTCAAACATCTTCTGAAGTTTTTCTCAGAGTTATCTGACACTTTGCTTCTGGTTGGATGTCAGAGACATGATACCAATTTAAGATGTAAGATACCAATTGAAGGTGTGAAATAATGAAATTATTTCAGCTCGTTTCTTCAACATCAAAACACTATACTACAGAAGTATCAATGTTTGATTTAACAAACCATCTTCTAATAGAATCTTTTATCCAGAGTTCCAGATAATCCAAATCTTCTGATAGTCTACGACTTCAGATTTGCTCAGATCTTTAGATATCATCTGATATCAATTGAAGGTGATGTGCCATATGATCCTTCAATCTTCTGTACATGAATGTCCTTCATTTGACACTTCATCCAGAGCATCTGATACTTCAATCAGCATCTGATGTATTTTGCTTCTTTAAGGGATAGTGCTAACCAGAGGTACTTTTGCAACTAACTCTGACTTCAGTATCATCAGCATAACAAAAACCTACTAAAAATAGTTATCTGGTTTTCTGCAACACAGAGTCACGTTAGTAGTACCTTTCAGATACCTCAGAAATCTCTTAACAACTGTTAAATGAGATTCTTTAGGATCTGATTGGAATCAAGCACATACACATATACTGAAAAGAATGTCAGTACTAGAAACAGTAAAATACAGAAGAGTACAACTCATACCTTTGTAGAGCTTCTGATCTACCATTTTACTAACCTCTTTCTTTCTCAGAGTGTACGTTAAAAACATGAGAGTCTTAGATGGCTACTCTCTAACAGATTATCCTTCTATCTGCTACATTCTTTATCTGATTCCTCCTTTGGTCTTCATCTTCTGATTTTTTCTGCTTGAAACAAATACAGATCCAATCTAGATACAGTTATCATCAAACTTAGATGCATCAAAAGACACAGTCTGACTGACAATTTTGCTCTTACAATGCTGAGCTAACATGTAAGGAGTTAGATTATCAGAGTTGACATAACATCTGCTCTTGAAAAAAAATGTTTACTGACTTATTCAAATTGAATAACCCCAGAAACTTAAATCCTTTTTACATTTGACAGAATGACTACTGTCATTGTATCTTTCCTCATATCTTTATTTCTCAAAACATTCATTATGAATTTATGAAAAATAATGTCTGATAGCATCTGACCAATTTCAGTTTGTTCAACATCTCGAGTTAATAGAACTTAATTGTCCATGCTACTTCTAATGAGATCTTCTGAATTCATCATATCATCATAATCCAGATGAGTTAGAAACACTGCCTTTCTAGAAACCTCTGCAGAATTCTTTGAAGCTCTTCAAGGAGAGCAACTTTCAAATGCTTTGAATCTAAAGAAACATTTCTTCCAGATTTGAATATTTTTCTGAACTTACCTTTTTCTGCAGACTTCATTCTGGCGTTCTGATGAATAGGATTCATTATCCAGCAATAATATCTTTTCTTACTTAAGATAAATTCCAATGAGTTTTCATGAGAAAGTCAAGTGTGGACTAATCCGTTTCTTGAAAACATCTCAGACTCACAAGAATTAATCTTTAGCAATCAAGATTTCTTGCTTGCTGAAGATTTGGACTTTGAGCAAATACATTGTAAATCCAAACGTATTTTCAGATCAGCATTCAACAGATATATCTTCTTATCTGATGAATCTATCCTGTCAACTAATTCTTCATTCTTCTTTCAGAATCTTCTGGAGGAGATTTGCTGTTGAAGGCTTCAACACTTCAAATTTCAAACTTCATAGAATCAGTGACTTGCTCAAGGTAACTCAATAGATTACAATTTTAGTACTCATTATCCTCAAAAACTGATATGAGACTGAAATTGTAAGAACGGTGAAATATCCCCAAAAGTATTTCTTCACACAGCCTATGGATCTTTATCTGACACTGTTAGGTGTTTGATATCCATCAATAACAGAACCAGGCTCTGATACCAATTGAAGGTGTGAAAAATACACAAGAAAGGGGGGTTTGAATTGGGTATTTGGTTACTTAAAAACTTTTGCCATCTTCTTCTGTGTTGTTTCTAGATGTAGCAATGCGGAAGCATAAACAATAAACTAAACAAGTAAAGAACACAAGATATATCCTGGTTCACTTGAGCAACAACTCCTTGCTTTCTAATATAAAAACTAATCTAATAATAAATCTCTAAGAGATTATTAAAACATAGCTTTTATATTACTTAAGAGCTTTTCTTCATGGCAACAGTAGCACAACAGCGCAAGTAGCAAATACGAGCAACAGCTCCAGCCACTTAGTAACCACTTCTGCTCACCAAGCAACATTTGAATAATCAAATGATTCTGCCTTTATAGTGCTTCCAAGAATGACGTTGTGAGGATAGAAAAGTCCTTTCTATTTCCAACGGTCATATTCCAACGGATAGAATGAGCACGTGTTGGATGACATCACTTTCTTGTCCTTTTCCATAAGCACATGATTTATCATATTTGAACAGCAACAACTTATCTGATGTAACATGTCTTGCATCTGGATGAATCTTCTTCTGACACAATCTTCCACTTCAGAATCCAGTCTTCAGCATTCCAAGAACTAAGTTTCCTCTGAAACAATCTTGAGAATCTTCATGACTAATTCTTCAGAAACCATGTCTTAAGAATCTTCAGAGCCTTGACCTTCAGAACACTTCTTCAGAGTCTTGACCTTCAGAACACTTCTTCAGAGTCTTGTTCTTCAGAACACTTCTTCAGAGTCTTGTTCTTCAGAACCTGTCTTCAGAGTCTTGACCTTCAGAACCTGTCTTCAGAGTCTTCAGAGTCTTCAGAGTCTTGACCTTCAGAACCAGTCTTCAGAGTCTTGACGCACTTGGTCTTCAGAGCCTTCAGCCTTCAGAACTTCAAGTCATCAGAGTCTTCAGCACTTTGTTCTTTATAGGACTCACTCTTCAGAGACGCTCGTTAGCTTCCAGATCAGATGCATAACTCATAGCAGAATCTATAGATGCATTGCAACTGCAATATCCAGCATCCTTGATTCTGTACTGAACATGATCAGATGCAGAGACAAACTTGCTTCTTCACTGAGCTTCATTTGCTTTTAGATCAGATGCACTTCTTCAGAGCAGAAACCACAGGAGCATTGCAACTGCAATATCCAGCACCCTTGGTTCTTTACTGATGGTGATCAGATACATAAGCAAACTAGCTTCTTACAAGCACTTCATGACGTCACATTAAGTAATTCCATAAGTTACTAGCTGCACACGTTGCTTTTGTTTGTTTGGTCTAATATATTTAATTTAATATGACCTGCACATAACAAACATTAAACCATAAAATGGTTCTTTCACAAATACTCAATTGTTATCATCAAAACATAGAGATAATCCTGTAGAGACAAATCTTGCTCTTACAGGAAGAAGACGACTCACAGGCCCTTGGATCTGGAGGAGAGGATTGACTTGACCAGGAATCGAACGGCCCACGTTTGATCTGAGTTTTGGTGGGAGAATTCAAAAATTGAAACGCAGCGTTTCATTAATTGGGGGGATTGGGCTCAGACAGCTATTCGCACCCCCCAATTTAATAAGCCCAATGCGCTGAACTGGGATATCTTGCTATTTTCACCCCCTGGCTATTTCTTTCTATTTTCTTTATTATTTTCTTTTCATTTTTTCATTCATTTTAAAAAAAATTCATAACAAATAGAAAAATCATTATTTTTAATTCATTCTTTTTGCATATTTTTCTTTAGGATGTCTAGAAAATTATAAAAAATAAAAATTGCATTTTATTTTTTATTTGATATTTTTCCCATATTTTCTAAATAAATAGCATTTTAAATAGCTTCATTTCATGCATGATTTTGTTATTTTTTGTTTTATTAAATGCTTCAATATTTTTCATCCATTCTTTTTAGGTTGTCTAGGTTAGACATTGAACTTGTGGGTTCAATTTAGTTCCCATTTTTAGAAATTAATTTTAGGTGCTTAATGTAGGCTTGAACAACATGGATAAAACTAGGGTTTTAAGTGATGGCTTAGGAGATTTGATTCTTTTCCCTTAGGGTTTAGGGTTTGAATAGTTTAGCTATGGGACTATAGGGGCTATGGGTAGTTATTAAATCCCTTAGAGAAAAATCAGGACTCCCCTACTGCTAATAATGTACTGTATATCTGATTGACTGGTGTGGTGTGCCCTCTGGGGATTATTGCTTGCTTGTGTGGGTATTGGGATTGTCTGGGGATTTGGGAGAGCTGAAGACTTGAGAAGATGAAGCCATTGGGGATCCAGAGATTGAAGATCAATTTCCAGAGTTGAAGAGGAGTTTTCTTGTTAGCAGATGATGAGGAGACTAGGGTTTAGGAGCTAGGCAGAGCTCTAGGTTAGAAGGTTTGTTTCTCAAACATGGATTGCCTTGTCTGCATCCATTCTTCTCTGTGATTCAGAGTCTCTCTAAGACACTCACCCCCTTCCTTTGGAAGGCTTGGTGATAGTGTCTAAGGGGTAGAACTCTTGAGAGAAAATGTCTTTTGTGTTAGAAGCAGTCTGTTCACCACCTTTGGTAGTCAACTGATTGCTTAACACCCAATTCACTCTTGTGACTGATCCCTCATCCTGGAGGTTTGAACTTGAAGAAAAGCCATTGCAGATAGGAGGCTGATGATCAAAGCCCTTGCCTGAAGGCCATGAAGATGGAGATTGATGCTTTGTTGAAGCCCATAAATGATTGGAGATTACTTGAAGCCAGATGTTGATTCAGAGCTGTTGATGCTGTTTCTTTTGCTGTTGTATTTCATTGCTGATGTATTGATTGGTTTTCTGGACTGTATTGTTTGCTGTCTACCCTGTTGGGTTGAAAGTGAAGTCTGTTCACTTTTGCCTATTGTTTTCTAGGTTCGAGGTTGAGTGGTACTCCCTTGCCTCGCTTGTATTGCTGCATCCATGCATTTTACTGTTTTACTGTATATATAGGATGTTGTTTCTGTTTCTGCCTATCCCGTAGGATCTCTGTTTATCTCTGTGCAAGAGAGGAGCATGATAGACACTAGGTCTTAACCCATGCATGATAACATTAGGTTAGTTTGATTCCCTTCGCAACCGTAGGTTAGAGTTCTGTCTCTTTCTTTCTCAAACAAACAAAAAAACACATAAAGATTTCAAACACAATAAAAGACACTTCTTCCGTAAAAGAATGTGAACTCACCAAAACGTCATTTTTTTGTCCGCTTGGACCAGTAATCAGAAAAACCTTTTTCAGAAGGAATAAAATCAACCAAGACAGACTTGTGTCGTACGTGGCCCGAACTACGTTTGCTCTGATCTTTCGTGCTGTATGAAAGTACGTAGGCATAGGATGCGATATCCTAGCGAGCAACCTTCCCCTCCTTTCCCGTAGGTAGGCGAACTACGTTGACTCTGATTTCTCGTTCCAGACGAGAATACGTAGGCATAAAGTGCGATACTTTGCCGAGTCATTTTTATTTTCATTTTATTTTCTTTTTAACCCTTGACCTATAGTTTAGATAGAGTAACAATCCATACCTGAAAACAAGCGTGGATCCCGTCGAGTACGACGAACGTGAGGGGTGCTAATACCTTCCCCTTGCGTAACCGACTCCCGAATCCAGGTTTTGGTTGCGACGACCATACCTTTCCCATGTTGTGCGAGGTTTACTCTGAGCGTTTCCTTTCCCTCCCGTGGGATAAATAACGCACGGTGGCGACTCTTCTGTCAGCCGGCGCCGATTTTCGCAGTAGCGACAATTACCAACCTGGAAATTCTTGAATAACAGATGCACGAATCCTCCACTTCAAGCTCTCAAATCTTCTGGACACGATCGCTGAACCTCCTCCTTGCTTCTGTATGCAAAAGATTCAATGGAAAGTGCTTCAATCTTGAAACACGATGAAGTGTTGCAGGTGCTGAAAATCACTTGTTCCCACACGATCTAGCCACCAATTCTTCTTGGAAATGATCTGGAATCGATCCTTGATACTCAAGGAAGAAGAATCAATCAAGAAAATGGAAGGAAATGGAGGAATTTGGTGAAACCGATTGCACTTGCAAGCTATGAAAACTCAATCTCAAACTATGCTCAAACCTTCAATGATCACCAACCTCTGCCATGAATTCATTCTACTCAATATATAGATGGAGTTTGGATGATCTAGAACCCTCTAGATCCTTCCAATGAGATTTTACACATCTCATGTCATGAGATTTTGAATCACTTATCATGCCATGCTTAATTCTGTTTGCAGCTTGAAATTCATCTCAATCTCCTTCAATTTCTCCCCTAGTGATAATTTGGAAGGGTTTATCTTGCCAAGTTCCTTGCCCATGCCTCAATTTTAAGTTATGCATATGTTACTTAATATGCAAGCAAGTGCTTTTCAAAGCAAGTCCATGATTTAGACCTCAAATCAAAAATGTGGCTAAACCATTGTCTTTAAAATGTTTTCTAGAGTCAAAATGATATATTACATGCCATGGTTTGGATGTGTAGGTTTAAAATATCAATTTCCAACTTTGACTTATTTAACTTATGCCTTCATTTTAGGTCATTTTTGCAATTTTGAGCTACAAGCTTTTCCAACATCTCATGACCTCCTTACTAGCCTTAAAACATCATTTTGAGCAACATTTATGTTGAAGATTTTTCCATTTGAAGCTTGGAAATAGGAGTTATGGCCTTATGCTTGAAATGACCTATAATCTCCAAATGACCAAAATGCCCTTGACTTGTCAAAGCCATAACTTGAGTTCTACAAATCCTATCAAGGACTTCTAGTACTCTATAGAAATATAAGAAGATAAGGAACAACATTCATGTTTACCAAAAGTTCATAGGAATCATCCTTCTTGGGCAAAGGTTGGATGCAAGTTGGGTGACTTTCAAGGCCCCAGATTCACATACCTCAGATGACCTGTAACTTGTCAAAGTCATAACTTGAGCTCTACAAATCCTATCAAGGACTTATAATACTAAACTTAAAGCTAAGAACAAGCTCTACAATATTCATGTTGGTGGAAATATGATATGACAATCACATCTTGAGCTAAACTGCCTTGAAGATAGGGGTCAAACTAGGGGATTTTACACTGTCAAGCCTTAGAAACCCTAGCTTGAAACTTCTCAAACTCTTCAATCATGATGAGTTGACCTTGGAATCATCCTTATAACATCTCAATGCATCAATCCATGATCACATGGCTCTTGAATTAGGTCTCAACCCTCTCCAAATCATCAGTTGACCTAGGGTTGACTCAGTCAAACCCTAATTACACCACTCATGGCTGAGTCTTCTTAAACTTGCACCATGACCTATCTAGGCTTCATGATGGCTTTCTCAAAGCTTCAAGTCCATCCTCATAGCTTCAGAATCATCTTAGGATCTCCCACAACTCTCAAGTTAGGAGGCACACCACCTTGGTTTCAACCACTCTTTTTGAGGATCTTTTAACTTTTCTGACAAAGACGTCCACCCTTGAACACTTGAATAACCTTCTTGACTAGCTTCAAAGTATTGTGTAGCTCTTGATTGGTAATCATACCTCTTGATCTCCTACATACATGTCAATGAAATGCAAATGATAATGCTAATGTGAATGAAATGAAACATAAGCTAGGTAAAGAAGTTGTTGGTCAAATTTTGGGGTGCAACACTAATTTTCCGTTCTCGGCTCAGGCATATCTTGTATAGCTTTTATTTTGGCAGGATCTACCTCAATACCCTTTTCACTAACAATGAAACCCAGTAGCTTTCCAGATCTCACCCCAAAGGTGCACTTGTTAGGATTCAGCCTTAGCTTGAACTTCCTCAACCTTTCGAACAATTTTAGAAGATTGACCAGATGTCCTTCCTCTGTCTGTTACTTTGAAATCATGTCATCAACATAAACCTCAACCTCATGATGAATCATATCATGAAACAAAGTGGCCATTGCCTGCTGATAAGTTGCCCTTGCATTTTTCAATCCAAAAGGCATCACCTTGTAGCAAAAAGTCCCCCACGGTGTGATGAAAGTAGTTTTCTCCATGTCCTCTGGGGCCATCTTGATTTGGTTATACCCAGAGAATCCATCCAGGAAGGAAAAAATAGAATATTGAGCGGTGTTATCAACCAATACATCGATATGGGGGAGAAAAAATCATCTTTCGGGCTCGCTTTATTCAGATCTTGATAATCAACGCACATCCTGACCTTTCCATCTTTCTTAGGCACACGAACAATATTAGCGACCCACGAAGGGTAATTTGTGACAGCAAGAAACCTTGCATTCAACTGCTTCTGAACTTCTTCTTTGATCTTGATTGCCATGTCAGGCCTTGTCCGTCTCAACTTTTGCTTGACCGGCGAGCATTCTTCCCTAAGAGGTAATCGGTGCACCACAATATCTGTATCTAACCCAGGCATGCCTTGGTAGGACCAAGTGAAGATATCTTTATACTCACGCAGCATTTCAACCAATCTTCTCTTGATATTGTCTTCCAATATAGCCCCCACTTTAACCTCTTTCTTATTATTCTCGGTGCCAAGATTGACAATCTCAATATCCTCCTGATGAGGAAAAATGACCATTTCCTCCTACGTGAGAAGCCTGGCTAACTCTTCGGGTAGTTCACAGTCTTCGTCAGTCTGTTCTTCAGCTTGATCAATGGGATTATCAAAGTCATACGAAGTCATAGCTGAACCGGAATTGATGGTATCTGATAGAAAAGACCCCCATGAGGATGTTTATGTTTATTATGCGATGCAACAAACAAAACACATTGCCATTTTTCTGTTTAATATAAATGCAAAACAAAAACAAGAAAAACAGGGATCACAATATTTGAATGCGAAAACGTCCTTTATTTAATGATAAAGTGCGAATAACAAGAGGGCCCCACAAATGGGTCACTACGTCTTGGGCAGAACGTAGAACTGAACATAATCAAACAATGAACATTACTCTGCAGCAGTAACATGAATGACTTCTTCGGTAGTCCAATTGCACAGCTTCTGGCCAGGAGTACACGGACGAACCCAATCATCCATATCACAGTCACAGTCACTGTCACCTTCATCATCTCCAACGGCATTAATCCTGTCAAATATCACACCGCTTCTGGTGAAATGCACAGGTCCCCTGAACCTCGGAATGCTTTGAGAAGAACTGGAGGGTTTGTATCCTAGGCCGAACTTGTCCTACTTCACGGGAACATTAAGAACTTGGCCCCACTTCTGAGACTAGCCGGATTCTACGATAGCACGAGCCTCCTTGAGCGATGACATCGAAACCTCTGGGCTCTTGTCTTCTACAGGAGACTTCTCCTGAATCTGAACTGTTTCGAATGCCTGGCAAAGTGTTTCGTGGAACTCCCCATCCACTTCCACGTACTTGAAGGATGACAAATGGCTAACCATAATATCCTCTTCACCGCATACTGTGACTATCTTCCCTTCCACCATATACTTTAACTTTTGATGCAACGTTGAGGTGACTGCCCCTGCAACATGTATCCAGGATCGGCCAAGCAAACAGTTGTATGCTGGCTTGATATCCATAATGTAGAAAGTTGCATCAAAGATCTCTGGTCCAATCTGAATAGGCAACATGATCTCCCCAAACACTGATCTCTTAGATCCATCAAAAGCCCTCACGACCAAATCACTTGGCGTGCATATCAAACCTTGAACGTCCAACTTCATCAATGCCTTCTTGGGAAGCACATTGAGGGATGATCCTGTATCAACTAGGACATGCGACATCAGAGACCCTCTACATTCCAAGGATATATGCAAAGCACGATTATGGTTTCTCCGGGCAGGAGTCAGATCCAAATCAGTAAAACCAAGACCATTAACGGCGTTCACATGAGCTACTACCCCCTCCAACTGATTAATAGAAATCTCTTGGGGTACGTATGCTGCATTCAAGATTTTCAATAGAGCATTGCGGTGCATCTCCGAACTCAACAACAATGACAGGATATAAATCTTCAAAGGAGTATGATTTTAGTGATCCACAATCTTGTAGTCACTTTTTTGAATGAGTCATAAATTCCTCTGCATCTTTCGAAAGATCATCAGCACCGACCTGTGGTTGGACATTCTCTTCAATCACGACCTTTCTTTTTCCTTTGTCATTCTTACCAATGTTAACCTCTGGTGGCGAAAAGACCCTACCACTTCTGGTGATACCTCCGGCCCCAACTATATTCTCAACCGACGAATTTCCATCTGTAGGCGCGGTCATTTCCTGCCTTTGCCCATTACAGAACACCTCTCCCCCATAATTCCATGGGATAGCTCTAGTGCTCTCGTATGGCACAGGTCCAGGTATAGTAATGATAACCGGAGCTGGCCTAGCTGGCGCTGAAATATTGATTATCCGGTATGGAATGGAGATCGTAGCGACTTCGCTTCCATCATTACTCACTCTATTCTCAGCATCTTCTTTCACAACTTTATCAAATTGCAAACATCCCTCATCAATCATTCTCTAAATACCCTTTTTCAAAATATCACAACCCTCAGGTTGTACTTCACATTCTGAGCAGTCAACAGAACAACCAGGAAACACCCTATTCTTCAATAAACTAGCCTTCACAAAATTTAGCGGAGTCCTCAAATCCTCAACATCAGTTATCAGATTTAATCTTTCTCCTTCAATAACAGTATTGGCTCCTGCCACCCCATGATTTGGCATCGGGTTTTGAGTCACATTCGGTCCATCATTGGTGAAATTGATAGCTTTGAAATCAAGCAAGTCCTGTACTTTATGCTTGAAAGCTTTGTAGTGGTCAATATCGTGCCCTGGAGCACCTGAATGAAAATCATAATGAGCGTTCGCATCGTACCCAATAGGTGGCGGACCAGTGAGAGGAGCCAAAGTCCTCTTTTGAACCAATTGTAACTACAACAAATGTTGTAACAACTGAGAATACGGCATCGAAGGATTCGCGAACTGCCTATTAGCCATTCTGAGCCTGGCAGTATAAGGTCGTGGAACATTGACTCGCTGCTGAGCTGCAGCCAGGATATCTACTATAGTGACTTGTTGAGGATAACGGGATTGAGCTCTACCTTTACCCTTATGAGAAATAACATTTTCATCCCCATCCCTTCTCTTGGGGTTTGCAGAATATGGCTTATTTGTTCCTCCCGAAGAGGATCCACCACCATTTGGAATCTTTCAAGACTTAATTTCACTTTCGACTCTCTCACCAGCTATTACCAGATCAGAAAACCATGCAGACATGCAGCCTATCAACTTCTCAAAGTACACACCATGTAGCGAAGCCATGAACAGGTCGATTAGTTCCCTTTCGACCATAGGGGGTTGCACTCTTACAGCTAAATCCCGCCACCTTTGGGCGTATTCCTTGAAACTCTCAGTACGTTTCTGCGACAAACTCTGTAATTGTACCCTATTTGGTGCCATATCACTATTATACTGATAGTGATGCACAAAAACCTCGGCCAATTCTTTCCAGCTGCGGATATGAGTTCTCTCGAGTCCCATATACCATTCCAAAGATGCCCTGGCCAGACTGTCTTGGAAAAAATGCATTAGCAGCTTTTCATCATTGGAATAAGCAGACATCTTCCTGAAATACGCCCGAACATGCACTCTTGGACAAGTCGTCCCTTTATATTTATCAAAATTGGGCACCTTGAATTTGGGAGGAATCCTCACCCCAGGAACTAAACCAAGATCAGACATATCAAGGCCCAAAGAGTTCTGATTCTCAAACGATTTCATTTTTTCCTCGATCAGTTTAAACCTTCGGTCAGCTTCCGTCGGTAAACCACCCTCCATATCTTTCACAGAAAATACATCATCCCGATTATCTTCCCAATGAGGGTCAGCAGCCCTATGCACAGCGCACACACTTCCATTACCAGCAATATTACCATTCTCATTCGCAGCTCCTCCGCCCGGAGGTATGACAATAGTAGGAATACCTTGTGGGATAGATCCCCCGATAGGCGGAGGAATAACACCAGCTCCTCCGTGAAAAACACCCTCTTCGTCAACCCGTGCTATCAACGAATGGGCCAAAGTTCTTAATTATTCCTTCCCACTAGCAACAGTCTGCATCAGCTCCATGAATTGAGCCATGCAAGCCCTGACTTCCTGCAACTCGACTTAAACCTGATCCATCACTCTTCGCTGATTCCCTTGAGTTGGATACCTGTAGAAACTGAACTCCTCAACTTCCTCAATTCTGAACTTAAGACAACAAAGCAGAGTTAGGAACAAAAGGCCACCGAGAATACCTGCGATACAAATGAAAATGCAAGATGCAAAATGCAAACATGTCTATGTATGCATAGGGAGATCTCCCCCTTGATTCCAGTTTCAACAAACAAGAAGCAGAGATGGCAAACATACCACAATAATCTTCTCATATATCAGGTAAAGCTGATATAATACAACCAAATGAGAAATATCCGCATACAAAGATGTATTGATCTCATCCAACATCCCTGGTGATGATCAAGATATAAAAGCAAATGAAACTATAAAAGATAAAACTCCCTAGTAGCCATGATCTCTACTCCAGTCCTGAGACTCCTTAAGCATCGTCCTCGTATCTGGATGATCTAGTCTATCAATCAAATCTATGATAAGGACATCCCTCTTGCGTATCACATCCCAGAGATAATGACAATGCTCCTCCCAAGCATCTTCGCCGAAGGCATCCTCAAGCTTGGGTTTCTTTACCTTTGCTCGAATCTTGAACTCTTCAAGTGCTGATAAAGTTTCCTGGTATTTCTGCTCAATCGTGCTTTATGCAATGATTCTAACAATATCTCCCTCTCCTTAGCCTTGAATTGCGCCCTCAGCTTATCAACCTGAATACGAAGCTGGTCCTCCCTACTTTTGTTGGCAGTCAAGGTAGCATTCCATTGCTCATTGAATTTAGATATCTTCAGATAGGCTCTGTCTAAATCCTCCTTCTTACTCTTCAGAATGCTACAAGTGCTTTTCAGATCAAGACCGAATTGCTTTCGTGCTTGTACCTGATCAGCAAGTTCTTTCTCCAACTTGATCAAGGATTCTGAAAACAGCTTCACCCTTATCATGTTTCAGCTGATTGATTTCCTATTTCAACTCTTCATTCTCTTTGCGCAAATCTTCCTTCTCTTCCCAAAGCTTGGTATATCTCAGGATGTCGACGATTGTAGGTGGCTCAATGACTAAGAGCATCTTTAGTGGGAGTAAACTAAATGGGTAAACTAAGATACTTTTTGTGGGTCCAAAGTGATTTGTAGGATTTAAAAAATTTATAGTTGATTTGAGTAGTTTTTACTTTAATGGTGGTTGTCTATAACAAATCAAAACTTGACCCCACATGGTATTAAATGGTTAATAAAAATATATTATTTATTTTAAATAATTAATAAAAATGTATTATTTTTGTTAAATGATGAGTTAGAGTACGTTGCTTGTGTAGAGCACGTAAACTAGTTTTAGAGCATCCCATATGCCATGTCAGCACTACTATAATGCAAATTCCTTATTACTAACATAAGCTATAAAGAATTTTGGTTTAACAACCCTGCATTAAAGTTGCTCTAAGGGATACAATGACGCTTCAACAAGAAACGGCAGTAGTACCTCTTCAACACTCTTCTGAATCCACTCCAAGTAGGGACCATAGGCTCTACAATCTCCTTTGCTTAAAGAAAGCTTTCCCTTCTTGTGAGTTTTACCCCAAGCGTCCATGAATCTGGCCGAGATACAAGGATCAACTACACCTGTGAAGTATAAAGATTCTTGCACTTCTTCTTCTTTTGGAGGCCCTCTCAAAGCATACCCAAACTGTCTGACAGCCAGAGAAGGATTATAGTTCATGCCGCCTTTCCTCCCTATCAAAGGAACATTAGGAAAGCTACCACAAATAAAGATAAGCTCGCAACCCAGTAGGTCTCGGTTGAACCAGACGATATTCTTTTCTGTTAAACCCATAAGCCTTTTTTACCATTCAGATGAATTCCTCAAATCCACAAAAGCTCCAGAGCGAGGAAGGATATCAACAAACCACTTATGCAACAGCAGTGCATAATAAGAAACCATCTTTCCTCTTCTTTTCTTGTTCTTGTAATGTACCGAATGATACAAATCTCCCAGAAGAGTAGGTACGGGGTTCCTGGAAGCGAAGATATGAAAAGCATCAAAATCCACAAAGCCCGGTACATTGGGAAACAACACAATGCCATAGACACACAGAGCCAAGATAGCACTGAAAACCACCCAACAACCCTTTCCAGCATACTCTCGAGCTTTGTCCACCAAGAAAGATAAAGTAAAGCTGGAAACTCCATTTCTACTGATAACATGGTTTACCAAGTCAGAGGCGCTCAAAGAAAGAGCGGCGAACAACTTCTCAAGATTAGGTTCTTCTTTGAAACTGAAGAATGGCACCTTATTTAGGATCGGAACACCTAAGATGAAGGCGAATTCTTCCAAAGTCGAAGCCAACACATAGTCTGGGAATGTGAAACAGCGCAATGACGAATCATAAAACTATAACAGGGTATGAATAGCTCCATACTCATAGCTCGTGATCTTACAGACAAGATTCAGAATACCCCCATAATCTTCCCTGAAGGTTGCAAGAACACCAGAATCAGCCAGGGAAATCAGACCAAATAAAGGTCCTAACACAGGTGCAGGAAACTTGTACACAATAATCCTCTTTCTGCTTGCTTTCATCTCTACAGAAGACCAGTACCAAAATCAAGGGAAAGACAAGAACCTGTAATACACAGAAATATGCCATGTTAAATGCAGATTTGTTATGCAGATGAAAACATGGGATCAAGGTATCCAATGCTCAAATTTTGCTACTGTGTCGTTGACTGAACTCAACCAGAGCTCCGCTCTAATCAGAACACTGAGATAACAGAAAACTGGAGTACTCAGGATCAAAAGTCCGCACTGACAAGAAAACCAGGGTTGGTCGAAGGCCAGGTTTCCTGTAAAACCCATCCCCTCTCACATGTGGGTTCTAGTCTTGAAAGGTACGACATCCTATGCGGGTGGTCAGCGTCACAGAATTTCGAGAAACGATGATACGTTCACCATTTCTGGTTTGGCATCATAGTCTAACGAAGCGGCCTCACTTAGTTGATTTCCCAAATGAACGGTCTCCAGAGTTGATAGTCTCTCTAAGTCAATATTCCCTCAACTGCACCAGATGCGCAGGATAGAATATTTCCAAAGAAAAACCTCGTCTGAATGCGAATTTCGCACGAGCTATTGCATGGCCAAACGCCACACAAGCTCCCACTACTCTCCACACTAATCCTGTGTGAATACTCAAGCCCGGGTCCAGCTTATCTCTCAATGGAATGACCCAACCCACAGTATAGTAGCATAAGAATGCAAATGCAATAATATACGACAAATAATGTACATAAAGCAAAAAAATAACTGCACAATAGTAAACACCCAAATACGCAACAGACAAGCACTAGGATTGACTCGCATAGGGAACCATTTTCCCCAGCAGAGTCGCCAGCTCTCGCAACTATGAAAAACACCCGGCGGAAAACAAAAGAGTCGCGAACTTTCGTTATTTATCCCAAAGAGAGGGAAATGAAACGATCGGAAAAACCTAACGAAAAAGGGAAAAGACGAGGTCATCGCAACCAAGTCCTGGATTCGGGAGTCAGTTACGCAAGGGGAAGGTATTAGTACCCCTCACGTCCGTCATACTCGACGGGATCCACGCTTGTTGTCTATCTAAGGGTGTGTTTAATCTATCTATGCTAAAGTCTCAAAGGAAAAAAAAGAAAATATACTCGGTAGATCATCGCCGCTCTGTGCCTACGTATTCCCTCGTGCAATGGGAAAGTCAGAGTCAACGTAGTTCGGCCAACTACGGGCGAAAGGTGAGGGAAGGTTGCTCGCCAAGACATCGCGTCTTGTGCCTACGTATCCTCATCTAGTATGAGAAATCAAAGTAAACATAGTTCAGGCTGACACGAAATCACAGGTTGATTAAATGTTTTAACCGAGTAGGGTTAAACCTCCGTTCCAGCAATTAGGGACTATGCCTGTTTGCGGTAGAACCGAAGCTTTACAACCCTCTTTTTACGAAAAAAGGTTTTCCCAATTATTCCCGAAGGAAAAAGTTTGATGTTTTGTTTGTGTTTTTTAGTGAAGTGAATTAATTTGGTTTGTGATTCACGTTGCACTAAAGACTATGACATAGGGGCGAATGCGTCGCGTATCGCCCACAAACGGGACATACACTAAACACTCTAGACGAGTGAGAGGAGACCCCTCACTTATCATTCCCCATGTAGCTTAAGGCTCGTAGTGCACAATGTTCATCGCATTTATTAGATGAGTTAGAATGATTTCGAGATGAGAAGAAGAAGACGCACGAAAGGTCTAAGGGAAACTTGGTCCTAACGTTGTCATGCAAAGTGGTCCTAAGGTTAGGATTAAAGAGGGGAAATATCTACCCTAATCTTAGCATGCTTGGATTGAACACCTAATGTCTCTCCTACTCCCATCCTAAACGGAGGGACTAAGAACTTTATGGGGATCATGGAAAAAAACACAAGAAAGCACCAGATATATTCAATCACAAGTAAGAGATGCAAACATCGAAAATAGACATGCAAAGAGGGAGGAAAATAGTGTGGGGCAGCAGTCGCCACAAGCGCGTCTCGACCTTTATTAATGCAAGAAATAAAGATGTAAAACACAAGAGGAAATGCAAATGCAAGAAGGCAAGAAAACATGAATATATCATCACTATGCATAACAACACATAAGTGTGCATCCAAGTGGAAACAAACACAAGTCGACGAAGTCTCGATTAAACAACCAAAATAGCGACATATATCCCAAAACATTTCACTTCTAATGCATCATATCTAACTATGATGATTCGATGTGAAACGGTACTCAAACAAGCAAGAAAAACAGCAAAACAGACTTGCTGGCACAGTGTTAATCGGTTAACCTATGAAAAATGTTTGAAAATCATGAAATTTGTACGTGTTAATCGGTTAACACCAGGGAATACGTTGGTATAGGGCGGTGATGTCCTATCGAGTCAATTCCCTCTGTTTAGCAGCAGCCGTATATAGTTTGTTTTTCACCCATAGACTAGACAACATGCATGGATCCCGTTGAGTACAACGGACGCGAGGGGTGCTCATACCTTCCCCTTGCGTAACCGACTCCCGAACCCGAGATATGGTTACGATGATCTGTCTTTTCCCCTTTTTTCGTAGGTTTTCTCTGATCGTTTCCATTCCATCTCTTTGGGATAAATAACGAATGGTGGCGACTCTTCTGTCTTTGGCAGAGTTGGTGAAGAGAAAGATGAGAAGGTGATTGGTCAAGAGCTGGATGAGGTTGCCACAATCTCAATTCCTTTTAGAACCATTAACATATATGCGCCGTTGAGGCCAGCTACCGTTATAATCACCAAGGCAGGACCTGTGCCTTATGAAAGAACTAAAGCAATCCCGTGGAATTATGGGACTGAAGTCTTTTGTAACGGACAAAAACAAGAGCTAAGGGAACGATGTTTGCTTCTGTGGATAATTTAGTGGGAATAGGCAGAATGACGAGAAGTGGGAGGTTATTTGTACCTCCAGAGGCTAATGTTGAAAGACCGGATAATGAAAGGGGAAGGTTGTTGTTGAAGAAAGTTCTCAAGGGGGTGAGAAGGATGCTTTGTTGAAAGACGTTGAGGAATTCATGTGTCTGATTAGAAAAAGTGATTACAAGATTGTGGATCATCTATAACAAACCCCATCAAAAATATCAATCTTATCATTATTATTATGCTCTGAGGCACATCGGAATGCCCTTCTGAGGATTCTAAACACTGCGTATGTGCCACAAGAGATATCAGTGAACCAGCTCGAGGGAGTGGTGGCCCATGTAAATGCTGCAAATGGATTGGGATTTAGAGATTTGGACCTGACGCCTAAAGGAAGAAATCACAATCACGCCCTGCATATTTCTATTGGGTGCAGAGGAGCTGTATTATCTCATGTTCTGGTGGATACTGGTGTTTCACCCCAAAATTTGCCCAACCTTTTCTTTACTTGGTTTATGTTTCATTGCATTCATATAACATTAGAATTTGCATACCATTTTCTATGTATATGGGATTGAGAGAGGCGTGCCTAGCAGGAGGAGATTGCCAAAGTTTCCAAAGCCAATCAAGAGGTTGTATTCAAGCTATCAAGTGTTTATCACCATCAGAAGAAAGTCAAAGCTCATTGAAGGAGTGGATGGTTAAGATTGGTGTATTTCCTATCTTGGGGTTCAAATGAAAGTCATCAGATGATATGGAGTTCATGGTTATGGATGGAGAGCATTGTATAAGCTCATTGGGTGTCTTGAGGGTCATTAGGAGGCTTGTGCAAGTCATTATATCAAGTATAAGGAGCCACAGTCAAAGGTGGTGCAGCTAGGGTTTTCATCTGGTCAACAGTGAATCTGAAGGAGATTAAAACTCAATTCCAAGTCTTTGTGATCATGGAATTTAGTGTTGAGATGTCTAGGGTGATATTCCAAGATCAAATCAAGAAGAATCAAGAGTGTGAGAAGTTGCTAAGCTAGGGTTTCTAAGCTTGTCAGTCTAAAATCCCCTATTTAGTGCCTAACTTCAAGACCACATATCTCAAGATACAAGTCTCATTTCATCTTGACCTAAACATGAAACTTGTAGATCATGTTTCTAGCTTTCATTTGAGTACTAAAAGTCATTCATCTGATTTCTAGAACTCAAGTTATGGAGCTGACAAGTTATAGGTCATCAGATGAATGTGATTTTGGTCAACAAAAGTCAACCAAATTCCAACACATTTTTGACCTAGAAGTATGTTTCTCCTCACTTTGACCCAAACATCAATGTTTTTCCTTATGATCTTAGCTTTCCAAAAAGTACTAGAAGTATGCAATCTGATTTGTAGAGCTCAAGATATGAAGCTTGCAAGCCAGGAGTATTTTGGGAAACTTTGATTATAGGCCATTTTTGTTATAGGTTAATTTCACAGCTTTTCACACCTCAAATGACACTTTTTCCAACATTAAAGTTGCTCCAAATGGGGTCATTTTCATCATCAAACATCAACCTATCATTGGATTGGCTTGGATTGAAGGATTGGTGGAGGAAATTTTCATGAAAAAGCATTAAAAGCCATAAAATCAAATAAATTCATTTTGAACCAATTTTTATCAAGTTGGTGCATTTTTTGAGTCCACAAAACATTCTAAACATGATGGAAAAATCAGAATTGAGATTTGAGGTCCAAAACCATGCCAATTTCATGCTTGTTTCAAGTGAAAGTAACATAATCAAATCACACCATAGGATTAAATTAAGGGTGCAATTCTATCCCTTGGATCAGAATGAAGTGTATGCAAGCTACCTGAGCCAAATTCATAGCCATTGCTACTCTATTTTACACGCACATGAAGCTTACAAAACCTAGAATTTTGGATTTCCATTGGATCAAATTAGGCTTGGATTGGGCTTCTTCTTCATTCAGATCCATTCCATATATTCCCAGCATCGTGCACAAAGTTTTAGAATGGATTTTTGATCAAGAATTGAATAGAAATCAGTTACAAAAAGTGAAGAAAAATTGAAATCGTGTTCTGCAGAATCAAGCACCTTCAAGCAAAATTAAGCATTCCTGAAGCTCCATTTAAGATCAAGGAACGATTCTGGATTGTTTTCATCAAGCTTCCTTGAGGAATCAAGGTCCTACGGAGCTATTCTGTTAGGTAACTAACTTTTCCAAATTACACTTTGTTCATGTAGCAATTCTAGGCCATCGTTGCATATTCATGCTCCCCTAAGTGTATAGATGGATTATGGATTAGTTCAGGTTTTGTTTGTTATGTTTCTTGATGGAACCTCAATTCTTGTTAGCTTAGGTTAGGATGATTTAGGAGGTTTTAGGCTTAGGTGACGTTGGATTCATGATCAGTGGAACACGTAGATTAGTTTAGGCTAAAAGATCTTGAGTTTTGGTTATGTTTTGAGACTGCTATAGTCCCCCCCCCCAAACAGAGAAGACGATCGGAGCATGGTGGCTCTAGCGTCTGGTATTTTGTCTGGTAGCATATGTGGCTACCTTGTGTGCCTCTGATCTTGTTTTACTAGGATTTAAAACCAATGGCCACGATTGCATCAGAGCGCGTTGACCCCCTTTAAGTGAAACAGAGCATTTTGCTCCTCAACGCAGTTTTGGACTTGGGCGTAGTTGTTATCTGCACCTCCCTGCGCATGAGCCCAATGGAAACAACTAATCTTGCTTGCTATTTGCCACCAGCTTTTTCCAATTTCTTTTCTTTTTCTTTCTTTTTTCATTTTTAATTTTTCAGTTACAATTTTATTTCATGAAAAGTAACTCAATGCATCCAAAAATCATATAAAAAAATACTTTCCCATACTTTAACATGTTAAGTGATTTTACAATTTTTTAGATTAATTTTTAAGTCATTTTTTAATTAATCTTGAATTTTCATTTTAAGGTGTTCTTTATGAATTGAAAAATGCACAACTTATATTGGGATTTTATTTCTTTATGAAACCTTCATACAAATGCTTAATTTTTCTTGTACATACTCTGGACACATTAGTGGATTTTTATATATTTTTTCTCTATGCTTTTAGTACCATTTGATTAGGGTTTTAGTAGCACCTTTAGGACCCTCCCTTCACACTAGTTCTTAGGACATCCCTAGAACTTTCCCCTCTATTTGCCTAGTTAGGTTTAGAATTTTTCCCTAAAACTTTGACCCCTGGTTCCTAACACCAGAGGGGTCCCATAGCATTTTATTTAAAATTTTTAGGGTTAGTTTACTATTTTTAGTGTATTTTACACTTTAGGGCACCCTTGTATGATTTTCCCCTCCACACTTGTGCTAGTTTGATCTTATTTGAATTTTGTGCATTGTTTGAGTATCCTATCTTTGCATATCCATGTTGTAGACATAATAAGGCATTTGTATGTTCAATTTTATGCCTTGATCATGTTCATAACTTGTTTAAGTTTGGATTTCTTTTAAACCTTTCATGTAATGTTTTTCATGTGTATAACTTGAATGATCTTCACTTCCTCAACATGAGTCTTCTATAATCTTTTGTACATTCCTTTTCAAATGCTTTATGCACATTCTTCTCTTTCATTACCCTCTGTCCAAGGACCTTGGAGCATCATTTAAAGTTGCTTAATGCCTCCTTTGGAGGTATTGGAAGCTTAACTTGAATGATGAGCCATGAGGACACATTTTGTGCATCTTTTGCACAAGTCATAATGAGAATTTGGTTGAATGACATTAGGGATACCATGGATGTTTTCTATTCTTCTCCCACCTCTCTTTTGGTTTATAATTAATCCCATGTTCAAGTTAGAGGCCTTAGGGCATTGTTTGCACTTGCTTGATGTATGTTTTGCCCTTGTTCTTGCTTGCATTTGAAGGTTGAGATGAGCTTGTGGTGGTATTTACCCCACACAATTTCCTCCCTTGCTTATGTGTTTTATCTTTGTGTATCTCTTATTTGCATTAAAGTTTGAGGTGTCCTCCCTTTGCTTGTAATGTTGCATTGCATGTGCATCCATTCATATTCACATTTCAATTCAATTATTGTATGTTGTTTCTCTTCTCTTTATTACCATGATCCCTTAGGTTCTCACTTCCTTGATTAAGTATAGTGATGATAGACATTAGGTTGAATCCTTTGCATGATAAAAAATAGGATAGAGTTCCCTTCTTAATCCTAACCTTAGAACCATGAAGCATGATAACTTTAGGGTTTTGATTTAGTCCCCTTTAGAAGTCTTTCTTCTCTTCTCATCTTCAAGCAATTCTAACACACCTAATAAAGGCTAATGAGTATTGTGCGTTATGAGCCTTAATCTATTTAGGAAATGGTTGTTGAGGGGTTTCCTTTTAATAGCCAGAATGTTTAGTGTAGCACCCTTTGGGTGATATGCGACACATTCACTCCTAAGTCATAGTCTCTAGTGCATTATGAATTACAAACATTCACTCAAAAAACTTCTCTAATAAAAGAGAAAAACAAACAGTCAAACTCCTCTTTTGCCCTTTGAGGCTCCCTTAATCAAGCAAAATCTTTTCAGATAAAAGAGCATTGTTAAGCTTTGGTTCTACCGCAAACAGACGTCATCCCTAACTGCTAGAATGATAGTTTAACGTTACTCGGATAAAATAGATGAACAAACACGTGTTCTCTTTATCCTGAACTACGTTTGCTCTGATCTCTCATACCTGTTGAGAGTACGTAGGTACGAGGCGCGATGTCTTGGCGAGCAACCTTTCCCCTCTTTCACCCGTAGTTAGTCGAACTACGTTGACTCTGACTTTCCCATTGCACGAGGGAATACGTAGGCACAGAGCGGCGATGCTCTGCCGACTCTCTTTTCTTTTCTTTTGTCCCTGAGACCTTTAGTTAGATAGTTTCAATCACCCTTTCTAGATAGACGACCAAGCGTGGATCCCGTCGAGTAGGACGGACGTGAGGGGTGCTAATACATTCCCCTTGCGTAACTGACTCCCGAACCCGAGATTTGGTTGCGATGACTGATCTTATCCCTTTTCGTCAGTTTTTCTCTGCTCGTTTCCTTTCCCTCATTGGGATGAATAACGAATGGTGGCGACACTTCTGTCATTGCCAGCACTTTTTTTCGCAGTAGTGACAGCTGGAGACTCTGCTGGGGAATCCAATGGTTCCCTATGAGAGTCAATCCTAGCGCTTGTTTGTTTATCTTGGGTGTATGTACATACTTGTTATACTTTATTTTTGCTTTTTGCATTTTTTTCCAGCATTATATATCATTATTGATGTGTTGTGGGGAGGGAAGTTCTGATGAGTGATAAGCCAGACCCAGGCTTGAGTGCAAACATAGCATTAGTAGTGGAAATTAGTGGGCGGCGTACATGCTTTGCAATGTACTAGTTCCCCATGAAATTTGCGCTCAAACAAAATTCACTTTGATGATTTCCTTTCTAGCCCTTTGGGCTTAAGGGGATTTTGGATCTGAGAGTTGTCGACTCTGGGGACCGATCATTTGTGATTTAGCTAAGTGATGCCTCTTCAGTGGATGATGATGCCAGACCCGAAATGGTGAACGTATCATCATTTCTTGAAAGTCTGTGACGCTGATGAGCACATAGGATGCCAAACCTTATTAGTGGATAGGTCCATATTGTCTCTACTGCGAAAATCGGCGCCGGCTGAACAGAAGAGTCGCCACCATTCGTTATTTATCCCTTAGAGCGGGAAAGGAAACGATCGGAAAAACCTAACGAAAAAGGGTAAGACAAGGTCATTGCAACCATTGTCTGGGTTCGGGAGTCGGTTACGCAAGGGGAAGGTATTAGCACCCCTCACGTCCGTCGTACTCGACGGGATCCACGCCTGGTGTTTATAAGGAAAAGGGTGTGTTTATCTATCTACGCTAGTGGTCAGTCTGAAAAGAAAAGAAAAGGACAGGACTCGACAGAACATACGCTGTTCTGGGCCTACGTACTCCCTCGTGCAATGGGAAAGTCAGAGTCAACGTAGTTCGACTACCTACGTCTAGACGGGGGGAAGGTTGCTCGCCAGGACATCGCGTCCTGTGCCTACGTACTTCCACACGGCATGGAAGATCAGAGCAAACGTAGTTCGGGCTACGCACAACACAAGTTGTTCAAGTGTTTTTTATGGGAAAATGCACCTTAACCAAGGGTTTTCACAGTCCCGGAGGACAAAAGGTTTTGATGTTTGTTCAAATCTTTTGACGGAAGAAATGAATTTACTTTTGTTTTATCCTTTATTAAGTGTTTTTCTGTTGTTTTGAGAAAGGAAAGAGACACCCTAAAACTATGGTTGAAAAGGGGAATCCACCTAATGTTATCATGCCTGGTTAACCGACCTAATGTCTATCATAACTCCCCCACAGCAGAGAAGTTAGAGCTCCTAAGGGATCATGGCAACAGAACTAAACAGCAAATAGGAATCATTGCAAAGTAAAGAAATACTGGAAATATGCATGAATGCAACAACCAAACAATCAAGGCACGAAGGCCACAAACCACAGAGGCAAGGGAGCTCAGCTCTACCAAATACCAACAAGCAAAGCCACTCAATAACAATCAAGCAGAAGGAGGACCACCTCAACTTCTCATGCACACAAGCAGGCTTATTTTTAAGATGCACCTATCTCAAAAACATCTATATGAACCCCTAAGTCTAATGCAGCACAACACCACACAAGTCAATCAACACAAAGAGAAGGCTAACTAGCCTGGAAAACTCCTATCCAAAAGCAAGAAACTAACCCTGAGCAAGACCCTAAACAACCCTAAAACAAAACCCTAATCTACCTCTGAGCAAAGTCCTAAGCAAAACCTTACACAAAACCTTAATCAAATCTCTAAGCAAAGCCATAAACAAAACCCTAATAAAATCTCTACGCAAAGCCCTAAACAAACTCTAGCAAAACCCTAAAGCAAACCCCTACACAAGAGAAATCAATCCCCATCTTCAAGCTTCAAGAGAAGCTTACCAGAGAAAGGGAGCTAAGTGAACAGACCCATAGTACCTTCCTCAGGAAAGTACTAGGAGGCTTCCACTCAGGAATCATATCCCATGTGGCTCAACAACTGTGAATGGTTTACATTCCTCCTCAGTAGAAACTAAACTCACATGAAGGCTCCAACATCATTGGATACTTAAGAGATCCTACATGAACTAAGGGAACTAAGTGAACAGACCCACAGTGCCTTCCTCTGGAAAATACTAGGGGGCTTCCACTTAGGAATCATATCCCATGTGGCTCAACAACTGTGAATGGTTCACATTCCTCCTCAGGAGAAACTAAACTCACATGAAGGCTCCAACATCATTGGATACTTGAGAAAACCTACACGAACTAAGGGAACTAAGTGAATAGACCTTTAGTGCCTTCCTCTGGAAAGTACTATGGGGCTTCCACTTAGGAATCATATCCCATGTGGCTCAACAACTATGAACGGTTTACATTCCTCCTCAGGAGAAACTAAACTCACATGAAGGCTCCAACATCATTGGATACTTGAGAAAGAGGTGAGAGGAAAGAATGAAAGACATCCATAGTGCCTTCCTCAGGAAAGTACCATGAATTTCCCTAAAAATTCAGGATCTCAAACCTCACAGAAAGGGAGCAAGCTTCTAGACTAGGTCTTCAATCCATGCATCCTTGCAAGCTCCATCAAGTCTTCATCCAGCCTCCATCTTCAAGAAGAAACCACAGGCCCTCAAACCAAAAGAAACTATCTCTAAAGTTCAACCACAGTTGAACTTCAAAGTCAGAAGCCCTCAAGACTTCTCCTATTCTCAAGCTCAAGAAAAAATAGAAAAACAACTTCTAAAAATCCACCAAAAATCTAGGGGAAACCTACATGCCTCTATGATCCCAAGATCACATCTCAAAGCCTAAGTCAACTTCTAAGGCTACTAAACAATCCCTAACATGTGAATGGTCAAGGGTTAACCAGCAAGTTATGAGGTCTCTACTCTCTAACCCTAAAACATTATCAATCAATTTCTAAAAAATCTATGAAAAATCTATGGGGAACATTCATTAGTCTAGTACAACATACTAAAAAAGAAAAGCAAGATTCATTACCAAGCGAGAGAAATAAAATCAGCAAGGCAGACACATCACAAATCAATTACTCAATACCAATTAAAATACAAAAATGCAAATAAAAATGAAAATGCATGATAAATTTAATATTTTTGCACCATAAAATTCTAAATTGAATTATGAACCTATAGAAAAAAGAAGGGAATTAATTGGATAATCCTACTATTTTTTATGAATTATTTTCTAACATGAACAAAAACAAAGAAATTAAAAAGGAAAATAAAACCAGGGGGTGGCGATAGCAAAATGCCCTAGTGTTATCCAGCATTGGGCCAAGAGGGGGGTGCGAACAACACTTGTTTCAAAGGCCCAGGTAATTCATTCAGTTTCACAGCCAAGGGGGAGTAACGAGCAAGCAAGGGGTGGTTTCGCAGCAATCCTATCGTTTGGGCCCAGCCCAAACTCAAACCCTAACCCAACTATCAATTAACAAAACCATTCTCATCCTAAAAAAACGCTCACTGATCACTCCCTAACCCTAATGCACCGTTCTCTTCTCTGAAACACTCTCTCTGAACCCTCTCATCCTCTCAACTTCCTGAACCATTCTCTCTCAGATTCACTAACAAACTCTCAATCTCAACCTAACAAAATCTCACGAAATTGTTCACTCATCCAAACAGAACTCTCCCTAGTCTCTAATCCAATCAACTTAACCTAATTGAAATCGCCATCATCCACAATCCTAACAGAAAAAACAAAAACCTAATCCACTGAAGGAATGATAATGGAGAGATAGCGAAAAGGGCAAACCTGGATCTAAGCTATGGAAACGATGAAGCTTTGAAGAATCCCAAACAGGCTCGCGGAGATCTTGAAGATTTCTGGAGGATTCTTCGTAGATTCTTAAGGATCAACCAACCGGAAGATATTTGAAAACGAACTGGATACTTTGAAGGTCTTCGAAGGATGATTGAAGATTTTGGTTGGAGACGCCGTTGGAGATCTGACGATCTTTGAAGAAGATCGTTGTTGAAGCTTAGACAAGTTCACTGGAGAAGATACGCGCTGATGTTCTTGGATGTTTCAAGTATCTGGTGACGAAATTGGAGGAACCGGTTGATGTTCTTTGAAGAAAGCGTTGAGGAGATGAATCTTGATGGTGGTTTCTGGGAATTTTCTGGGGAAGAAACGAAGAACACGGTGGAAATCGATGCACAGATGAGGAGGATCGTTGAAGATCCGGTTGATATTTCTGGAAATTTGATGGACGATGTTCTTGAGGGGTGATAAACAAAGATGAAGATCTTGGAGGAGGAGGATGAAGATGAAGATTCTGATGAATCTATGCTTTCCGGCGAGATGCGAGCGGAGGAGATCAAAGGAGATTGGAGGGGAAAACGATGAAGTTCTTGAGAATCTGCAAATTTTGCAGATCCTGGCGAGATGAGCGGCGGCCGGAGTTGGTTGGTGGTGGCCGGAGTTGGTTGTCACCGGGCTTGCATGGCCGGCGGGGACTTTCCCGGTGAGAAGATGGTGAAGACAAGTGGCGAGGGGAAAGGGCCTGAGGGGGACGCGTGTGACAGTGTGCTGGCAAGGTGTGGGGAAGTGGGAAACGTGGCAAGGTGTGGGGCGTGCATGCAGCTAGTGGAGTGTGAGGTGGAAGAGAGAGAAGCTGGCATGTGGGACCCCTACTTATAGGACACGTGGCTGGACTTGGATACTGGGCCTCCACAACAGACCCTGGCCCACGAACTTAATGCACGATTACCAGACTGATTATGAACATTAATATGAATTAAGACTGAATTAAAAACTGGTTAATCTAATTAAAATGGTAAACCTAATTAAATACTAATTAATAAAATATGACTAACATCCATTAAAACTAAACGAAAATCACTTAATTGAATTAAAATCTAAATTGAACTAATTAACCTAATAAGTTAATTCTAATCAGTCAGACCTAATTAAATCTAACAATTAATGACTAATCAAACCTAAAAAATCTAATTAACTCTAGGAATTAATATTCTCACAAATCTAAAAAACTATTAAAACTGATAAAATCTATTTAATATCTAAAACAAATCTAATGATATCTAAAACAAAATATTCTAAAAAAAATAGTAACAAAATCTATTAATCTATTTAGTATTTATTAAAAATCTATACTATTTATCTAAAATAAAATCTATCTAAACCCTATATTAACAATAAAATCCATCAAATTCTAGTGAAAATAAAATCTACTTATTTATTCTATTTAATACGAAAACTATTGTCTAAAAAATGCTAATAAAGTCCAATAAATGCCTAGAAAATTCTATAAAATTCTAAAATTGCCATTAAAGCGAACAACTCCGATAAAAGGAACGCGAGACCAGACTGGAATAAACTGTAAACCCCGGGCATCAGAATATCCCAAAAACCACCATGTAAGCTAAAAACACCGAGAAGCGCACAATTTCCCGAAAATGAAACCCTGATTATCTAGACTGGATCTGGAATATCCGGTAGATGAAAACCAAGCTGTAACCCTGACATCCTCTGTCTGTGTACAAATGTCATGCATCTGATATGCGAATACGAATTAAACCACGAACCAGATAGGAGAACCGGTTGGTCAAATTTTAGGGTGCAAGAGCTGCCCCTATTCAAACGGCTTGGACCCGACTGGATGAAGAGCGAACGGCCTTCAGGTAATCGAGGTACGAGACGGTTGAATACCAATAAACTCGGAAATTTGCCAACCGCAAAAATAAATTGCGCACACCACTGCTTGAGGAGAATTAACCAGGGAACTGATTTTCGTTGCCACAACAACAACTAAGCACCTATCCATCAACCTGTTTATGAAATAATCTGATATTGTCCATAGACCATCCCATTCCGAAGAAGAGGGTATACACTGAACAGTGAGAAATTGCTGATCTCTCTTACCAACCTTCCGTTCGTACCTGAACGAGCATCCACTAAACAGCGAGAAAATGTTGATTTCACTTACCAACCTTCCGTTCGTACCTGAACGAGCATCCACTAAACAGCGAGAACATGTTGATTTCACTTACCAACCTTCCGTTCGTACCTGAACGAGCATCCACTAAACAGCGAGAAAATGTTGATTTCACTTACCAACCTTCCATTCGTACCTGAACGAGCATCCACTAAACAGCGAGAAAATGTTGATTTCACTTACCAACCTTTCGTTTGTACCTGAACGAGCATCCACTAAACAGCGAGAAAATGTTGATTTCACTTACCAACCTTTTGTTCGTACCTGAACGAGCATCCACTAAACAGCGAGAAAATGTTGATTTCACTTACCAACCTTTCGTTCGTCCCTGAACGAGCATCCACTAAACAGCGAGAAAATGTTGATTTCACTTACCAACCTTCCGTTCGTACCTGAACGAGCATCCACTAAACAGCGAGAAAATGTTGACTTCACTTACCAACCTTTCGTTCGTACCTGAACGAGCATCCACTAAACAGCGAGAAAATGTTGATTTCACTTACCAACCTTCCGTTCGTACCTGAACGAGCATCCACTAAACAGCGAAAAAATGTTGATTTCACTTACCAACCTTCCGTTCGTACCTGAACGAGCATCCACTAAACAGCGAGAAAATGTTGATTTCACTTACCAACCTTCCGTTCGTACCTGAACGAGCATCCACTAAACAGCGAGAAAATGTTGATTTCACTTACCAACCTTCCGTTCGTACCTGAACGAGCATCCACTAAACAGTGAGAAAATGTTGATTTCACTTACCAACCTTCCGTTCGTACCTGAACGAGCATCCACTAAACAGCGAGAAAATGTTGATTTCACTTACCAACCTTCCGTTCTTACCTAAACGAGCATCCACTAAACAGCGAGAAACTTAACCAAGCAGCTCTGAGAGGACAATTCTGACGATGGCCGTCAAATACCTATTCTGGCAATAGGTATCCTGAAAACACTCCGTTGGGGAAATTGGGAACTTAACCAAGCACCTTGACGAGAATAACTTTGTTGGAAAATACGAGGAACTTAACCAAGCAACTCGTTGAAGTAACACCCTGCTGGGGAATATAACTCTGCTGGGGAAACTACGGGTAACCACCCAAAAATCTGCATTACCATCTTCCAATGCTGACACCCCAGCATCCCGAGAAAGACTCAACTGGGGGGAAAAAGGTGCTTGACCAAACAAACTCTGCTAGGGGAATATGACATGACGAACACGATCACTGCGTGTCTGGCCCCCCCATATAATCCCCATAACAAGATGAACACGATCACTGCGTGCGTTGCGCAACCACCCTCTTGACAGGAGGAAACACGATCACTGCGCGTCCTGTGTCGCAAACAAAACCACAGGATGAATACGATCACTGCGTACTCTACCACAAATCCCCACAACATACCGATGACCATGATCACTGCGTGCCCTGCGCCATAACTCTCTTGACAGGAGAAAACACGATCACTGCGCGTCCTGTGTCGCAAACCAAACATATGCACATCTCTGTGAACCACAATCTCACTTATCGACAGAGAACATATACCTGAAGTTGGACGGGTAATCAATCCTGCTTACGTTTCCAAATGAACATGTTTGATAATGCCGTAATGCTCCCATACTGCATGGAAATGCTACGTATTCGTGCAAAATGCAAGTGCTTATGATGCATGCTTATGCAAAGAGTTACTTCAGCAAAATAAATGCTGAAAACAAACTGGATCCGCCGGGGATAACCGGAATACTACCGATACGCTTCCAACAAAATAAATGCTGGAAAGATGAACTAACTCCGTTGGGGATAACCATCCGGCTGGGAAAGTAGCTCACAAACTCATAACTTCAAACTCTGCTGAAAATGAACGTCCTGACGAGGAAGGATCAACCTGTTGGGGAAAGAGAAAAGCAATCCTGGAAACTGCTTTCAAAAAGGTATCAACACTCTGATTACGCCCTGTGGGGATAGTTCATCCTGCTATCACTGAGCTGGGGATTGACCGGTGTGCTCTGACTCGCACTACACAAGATTATTCGGGCGAGTTAACCATATCCGTCTCGACCCATGCTGGGGAGGACCCTGCTCTGCTTGATAAACCAATTCTGAACTACTGAAGATACATTGATCTTTTCCTTTGACGCAATCTCCACTCTCCTGGGGAGACAACATTCAATTTTGCCTGGGGCGACTTCACTGTGGAAGGACACAACATTCATCCCCTGGAGAGGATACTAGCCTGCCATGGACTCTGGCGGGGAACTTTGCGAGCTTTTGAATACCTGCAAAAGTCAACAAGCAAACACAAGACAATCTATGCAAAAAGAAACATCTTGGTAATCACCCATGACAACCATTCAGGTAATTTAGGTTTTAACAATCATCGGCCGAGGCCCGCCTGTTTACACATATGTAAGTTTATCAAAAACATCGGCGTTTTCTACAAACGAAACTGTAAAAGTTAAAACCAAAGTCACACACTACACTGAATAACACACTTTATTGATAACAACCTGAAAATAGGCAAGATTTGTACATCAGATGCAACTCCTGAAAAGAGGTAGTCACACATAAACAAAATGTAGGAATGTACAAAGATACAGAATAAAATTTGTACACATGTCGGCAACGTGTTACAGACGAACACCATGAGCTGATCCTCCTATGACTCGCCGGACTCTGACGCTTTCCTCATCTCTGTCTTCGGAAGAGATTGTTTTGGATAGTTGACCCCCGGATGCTCCCAAACCACTAAGCAATCAAACTTGGACCGCAGTCATTTGCTTCTCAAATCCCTAACTTTTGCGTGAATCGCCCTTTGCGGGTTTTCAATTCACCGGGATACCCTTTTTTGCTGAAGCCGCCCAGTGTAGGTTTTCGACTTCGCGGGTGTACATTTTTTCATTTTATATCCCTAACTTTTGCCCGAACCGTTTTATTCTGTTTTTGGTTCGCCAGGATGCCCCATTTTTGCCTGGACTCTCTTTTTACTGTCCAGCGGGTCAATTTTTAAGCAAAGTATTTTTTGACTGCGTCCGAGTTCACAGGGGACGAAAAGTCTTCACCATCCATGGTGGATAACAATAAGGCTCCTCCGGAGAAGACCTTTCTCACGACGTATGGACCTTCATAATTGGGAGTCCATTTGCCCATGTGATCCGATTGCGGTGGGAGAATCTTCTTCAGCACAAGATCACCCGTCTGAAAGCTTCGAGGTCGAATCTTCATGTCGAACGCTTTCTTCATCCGGCTCTGATACAGCCTACCATGTGCAATTGATGCCAGTCTCTTCTCATCTATCAAGCTCAGTTGATTCAATCTGTTTCTCACCCATTCTGCCTCATCAAGCTGAACATCAAGCAAAACCCTCAAAGATGGTATCTCAACCTCCAATGGCAGGACTGCCTCCATGCCATACACCAATGAGAATGGAGTTGCCCCGGTTGATGTACGCACCGTCGTGAGATAACCGTGCAAAGAGAACGACAACATCTCGTGCCAATCCTTATACGTTACCACCATCTTCTGAACAATCTTCTTTATGTTCTTGTTGGCCGCTTCAACAGCGCCATTCATCTTGGGTCTGTACAGAGATGAATTATGATGCTCGATCTTAAACTCCCGACAGAGATCCTTCATTATCCTATTGTTCAGGTTCGAACCATTATCAGTAATGATCCGTTCAGGAATACCGTATCTGCAAATTATATCCCTCTTGATAAATCTGGCCACCACCTGTTTCGTCACATTGGTGTAAGATGCTGCTTCCACCCACTTGGTAAAATAATCGATCGCGACTAGGATGAAGCGATGCCTATTAGAAGCAGTAGGCTCAATCTTTCCAATCATATCAATTCCCCACATGGAGAAAGGCCACGGAGAAACCATAACATTCAGTGGACTGGGTGGCACATGGATCTTATCAGCATAGATCTGGCACTTGTGACACCGCTTGGCGAACTTGAAACAGTCCATTTCCATCGTTAACCAATAATACCCCGCCCGCAACAACTTTCGGGTCATAGCATGCCCACCAGCATGTGTACCAAAAGTTCCTTCATGGACCTCTTCCATGAGTAAATTGGCTTCCTTCCCGTCTACACACCGGAGGAGTACCAAATCGTGGTTCCTTCTATACAGAACGCCGTCGGGATTCAGATAGAAGTTGCCTGCTAATCTCCTTAGAGTCTTCTGATCACGACTGGATGCCCCAGCCGGATATTCCTTGTTCTTCAGGAAACTCTGTATGTCGAAATACCAAGGTTTACCGTCAGAGGCTTCATCAATTGCAAACACAAAGGCCGGCCTATCAAGGCGAGATATGACAATCCTGGGAGCCTCATTCCAGTAGTTGACCTTATACATCGAGGATAATGTTGCAAGGGCGTCTGCCATTTGATTCTCTGCCCGAGGTACATGATGAAATTCCACCTTATCAAAGAAAGGTAACAGCCTTCTCGCATAATTCATGTACGGTACCAGATTAGGTTGCCGTGTCTCCCACTCTCCCTTAATCTGATTCACAACCAATGCTGAATCCCCATATACGTCCAGATTCTTGATCCTCAGATCGAAAGCCTCCTCCAACCCCATAATACAAGCTTCGTACTCGGCTTCATTATTCGTCACTGGAAAAGTTAATCTGGCCGTAAACGGGATGTGCGACCCGTGGGGAGTTGTAATGATTGCCCCAATCCCACTACCGTACGAATTGACAGCCCCATCAAAAATCAATTTCCACTGGGAACTCCGCTCAGGACCCTCATCAGGCAACGACTCATCACAATCTTTAGCCTTCAAGTACATTATGTCCTCATCAGGAAACTCAAACTTCATAGGCTGATAATCCTCAATCGGCTGTTCGGCAAGATATTCGGACAGAACACTTCCCGTAATGGCCTTCTGGGAAACATATTGGATATCGTATTCTGTCAATACCATTTGCCATCTAGCAATCCTTCCAGAGAGCGCTTGCTTTTCAAACACATACTTGATCGGATCCATCTTCGATATCAGCATGGTTGTATGGTTCAGCATGTACTGTCTTAGACGTTTGGCAGCCCACGCCAATGCACAACACGTCTTTTCGAGCATAGAGTATCGAGATTCACAATCCGTGAACTTTTTACTCAAGTAGTAAATTGCATGCTCTTTCCTTCCTGTCTCGTCATGTTGACCGAGAACACAACCCATGCTGTTCTCAAGAACCGTCAGATACATAATCAGTGGTCGTCCCGCTACTGGGGGTATCAACACCGGAGGTTCCTGCAAGTATTCTTTTATCTTTTCAAATGCCCTTTGGCAATTGTCGTTCCAGACCACCGCTTGATCTTTCTTTAACAGTTTGAACAAAGGTTCACACGTGGTCGTTAGGTGAGAGATGAACCTAGCAATGTAGTTCAATCTCCCTAAGAATCCACGGACTTCTTTTTCTGTTCTCGGTGCTGGCATCTCTTGTATTGCTTTTATTTTTGCCGGATCGACCTCAATTCCTTTCTTGCTCACAATGAATCCCAGTAGCTTCCCGGATCTCACTCCGAAGGTACACTTGTTAGGATTCAGCCTCAGCCTGAACTTCCTCAGCCTCTTGAACAACTTCAGCAGATTAACCAGATGTTCTTCCTCTGTTTGAGACTTGGCAATCATGTCATCGACATACACCTCAATCTCTTTGTGCATCATGTCATGAAAGAGCGTTGTCATAGCCCGCTGGTACGTTGCCCCAGCATTTTTCAAACCAAAGGGCATCACCTTATAACAGAAGGTTCCCCACGGGGTGATAAAGGTCGTTTTTTCCATATCCTCCGGAGCCATTTTGATCTGATTGTACCCCGAAAATCCATCCATGAAAGAGAATACCGAAAACTGAGTTGTGTTGTCAACTAACACATCAATATGCGGCAGCGGGAAATCATCTTTCGGGCTCGCTTTGTTTAGATCCCTATAATCAACACACATTCGAACCTTGCCATCTTTCTTTGGCACAGGCACGATATTAGCGACCCAAGTGGGATAAGTGGTGACAGCCAGGAACCCAGCATCCCATTGCTTCTGCACTTCTTCCTTTATCTTTACAGCCATGTCAGGACGAGTCCTTCTGAGTTTCTGCTTCACAGGCGGGCAGTCTTCCCTCAACGGCAGACGATGAACAACCATATCGGTATCCAAACCCGGCATGTCCTCGTAGGACCAAGCAAATATATCGCTGTATTCGCGCAGCATCTCAATAAGCTCTTGCTTGATGTCAACCTGCAACGCGGCCCCTATACGGATATTCCTGATGCATTCTTCAGACCCTAAATTGACAATATCGATCTCTTCCTGGTGAGGCAGAATGACTCTCTCCTCTTGCTTCAACAACCGACTCAGCTCTTCTGGTAAGTCACTATCCTCAACAACCTCCTCCTCAGCTTGGAAGATCGGATGCTCGAAGTCTAAACGAGTCATAGGAAGTCTTTGGTCGATGTCATCTGAAAATTCATGAATCCTGCGAGGGAAACGGTTAAGTACATCAAAATAATATACAAGCAAAATACATAACCACGCTGCCATTTTATTGAAAAATAAAAAACAGAAAGAAAAGGATCACAACATTTGAATGTAAAAACGTCGTCATTTATTGATCATGCAAACATACAGGTAAACAGTTAGGCCCTAAGACGAGGTCAACGATGCCCCGGGCAAGGCATGTGATCATACAATGATTGAAAAAACAACGCATTACTGTTTGGTGACTTGGATGACGTCCTTGATGGACCAGTTGCATAGGCTTTGCCCCGGCGTGCTGGGTCGAATCCATGCGTCCATGTCGCAGTCGCTATCCACTTCCTCCGTATCAGACACGGCATTAATCCTTTCGAAGCTCACCCCTCCGGGCGTGAACACCACAGGTCCCTTGTACTTAGGCGCACTCTGTGAGGGAGATGGGCGGTACCCCAAGCCATACCTATCTTGCTTCACTGGGATGTCCAGAACCTGCCCCCACTTCTGAGTCTCTCCTGCTTGCACCAACGCCTTGGCTTCTTTATATGAGGAGACGGCCACCTCTTGCCCTTCACTCTTCATCAGAGCTTCTTCTTTAACCTTCACCCCTTCGAACGCCTGACACAGCGTTTCATGAATCTCTCCATCTACCTCCACGTATTTGAAGGAAGACAAATGACTGACTAAGATATCCTCTTCGCCACACACCGTCACAATACTCCCCTCAACCATATACTTCAGCTTCTGATGGAGCGTAGAAGTTACTGCCCCAGCGGCATGAATCAAAGGTCTCCCGATCAAACAGCTATATGCAGGCTGGATGTCCATGATGTAAAACACTGTATCAAACACCTACGGACCTACCTGGATGGGTAACGTTACGGACCCGAATACCGACCTCCTTGTTTCGTCAAAGGCCCTCACCACCAAATCACTGGGTGTGCACAACAACCCACGGGTATCCAATTTCAACAGGGCTTTCTTTGGTAACACATTCAACGAGGACCCAGTGTCTACCAGCACATGGGATAAAATAGTGCCCCGACATTCGATAGAGATGTGCAAGGCATTATTGTGATCACGCCCTCTAGGCGTTAGGTCAAAATCCGTGAATCCCAAACCATGCCCAGCATTAACATGTGCCATAACTCCCTCCAGCTGATTAACTGAAATGTCTTGCGGCACGAAGGATGTCTCCAGTACCTTCAACAGGGCATTTCTATGCACCTCAGAACACAACAACAACGATAATATGGAGATCTTTGACGGGGTCTGCTGCAGGTGATCTACGATCTTGTAGTCACTTTTGCGAATCAATCTCATGAATTCTTCCACATCTTTGGTTATCGGTTCTTTCTCCTTACTCCCCGAAGGTTCCCCCTCAACAACTTTGTTCTTACCCCTGGCGAGCCTCTCTGCCTCGACCTCAGGTGAAGTGAAAATTCTCCCGCTCCGGGTTATACCACCCGCTCCCACTATGCTATCTACGGATCCCGCTGGCGGATCATTCACGTCAATCTTTTCCCCATTGCAATACACTTCAGCACCGTAGCTCCACGGGACTGCCTTTGTGCTCTCATAAGGGATTGGTTTAGCCTTGGTAATAGTAATGGTTGGCCTTTTCGATGATGCCGAAATCGTCACTGATTTGAACGGAATGGTGATCGTAGCAACCTCACTGCGCTCTTTTCCAGATTCTGTCTCAACATACTTCTCTCGCCCCACAGACCTGTCAAACTGCAGGATTCCTTCATCAATCAAACCTTGAACTCCCCTTTTCAACTTCTCACAGCCCCCAAGTTGAACCAAACAGTCGGCACACTCTTCACTGCATCCGGGATAGACACCTCCCTTCAATAAGCGCTGCTTTACATAACTCAAAGGGGTTTTGAGCTTGCTCACTTCAAAAACCAAGTCCACCTCATCATCTATCAGGATTGCATTGGCCCTAGCCCCACCATGCTTGGGCATTGGCTGTTGCGTGATATTGGGACCGTCCTTCCCGAAGTTAATAGCCGTACTATCAAGCAAATCCTGTACTTTATGCTTGAAAGCTAGGCAATTTTCAATATTGTGCCCTGGTGCACCCGAATGGAAGTCACAATGCTCATTGATATCATACCCGACTGGTGGCTGGCCAGTTGGTGGCGCTAAGGTCCTCTTCTCGACTAGCTGCAATTTCAACAAAGCTTGAAGAAGTTCTGCATATGATACGGGTGGTACCTCGAATACTCTCCTCGGACGCGGGTTCTGAAATCTGCGCTGATTATTATTTGGCTGCTGTTGAGCTTGCTGCTGAGGTTGTTGTTTCTGCTGCTGAGAAGGCCCTGGAATGGTTACGCATGCGACCTGCGACTGCTGATGCCAGTTCTGACCTCTATTTCTCCGTCGAGCATTGTATACAGCGTTGGTATCACCCTGCCTTTTACCACCAAACGTCTTCTTATTACCTCCTGCGGAACTGGACTCACCCGCTTGAATTTTACCAATCTTCACCCCGTTTTCAATGCGCTCCCCCATCAGGATCAACTCAGAGAAGGTACTCATCGAAAAATTGAGCAACCGGTCATAGTACATTCTAGAAAAAGTTCCTATGAACATATCCATCATTTCGCGCTCCACCATCGGAGGGTGTACCCTAGCAGCCAGATCTCGCCATCTCTGGGCGTACTCCTTAAAGCTCTCGCTAGACTTTTGAGACATGCTTTGCAGCTGGACTCGGTTAGGGGCGAGATCACTATTATATTGATAATGTCGAACAAAAGCCTCTGCCAACTCTTTCCAACTCCTGATCTGAGTAGGCTCCAAGCTCATGTACCACTCCAGCGATGGCCCTGACAGGCTATCCTGGAAGAAGTGCATCAGCATCTTTTCATCCTCAAAATACGTGGACATACGCCTGTAAAACGCGCGCACATGCACCCTAGGGCATGTATCCCCTTTGTACTTATCAAATGACGGCGCTTTGAATTTCAGTGGGACCCTTAGCCCTGGGTCCAGCCCCATATTTGATATATCCAGCCCAAGAGCATTCTGGCTGGCTAATCCGTTCACTTTCTCTTCTAGCAATCTCATCCGATGGTTGTCATCCCTAGCTCTTTCATGACCCTCATTCTGACCAGAGAACACATCCTCCTAACGATCCTCCCAGCGAGGTACTGCATCGTATCCAACATAATCTGCATCACGGCCCGGACCCGTTTGGAAGTACCTGGGGTCGTACCTCAGATTGCCCATCTCTTGAGCGTTGTACGCACCAGTTCCATATCCAAGATTACCATAACCATAGTCACCAAACCCGGCCTTGGTGCCAGCAATGTTGCCATACCCCATGTTCACACCATTGAAGCCCTGGTTACCATTATTTCCTTTCATTCTGACATTCTCAGCGCCCCCATTGAGACCCTGGTTGACATTACCCACAAATACTCCGGCAGTATCTGTATTGGCATTCATATTACCGGCGTTCCCACCTCCACCTGCAGGACCAGTTTCTCCAGCATTCAAACCGGTTACGGGAATAGCATCAGCACTTTGGCGATTCTCAATTCGGGGAGAAGCAGCAATATTTTCACCATGCGGTGTCCCGTTGTTTTCAGCCCGTGCGACTATCGGTTGAACCAGAGTTTGCAGCTGCTCTTGTCCTTTGGCGATGGTCTCCATGGTTTGCATGAGCATGGCCATCCTGTCACGCATTTCTTGCATTTCACTCTGCACGTTGTCCATGATCTTCTTGTGATTAGTTCTGGTAGAGTAACGGTGGACCCGCTTTTCTGCAATCCTGAAAATACCTGGATGTATGGATGAAGAATGATAAGGAACATGGATCACAAACCTGTAATGCAATGTGATTTATGCAAACAACAATGCAAAAATGCTAACGTGCATGTGTGCGTTGGGGATATTTCCCCTCCGGTTCCAGTGTCAAGGTAGCAAGACAAGAGGAACCATAAAGACAATATTTAGAAAAACCCTCATATATTTATTGGAATACAGTCTCGTCAAGGCGTTACACAACTATGTTCCATGCAACTGATATGATAAAGGAGGATCCCAACCAACATGCCTGGTGGTGATCTCAACACATAGAATACAAGAAAGAAATCAAGTGCGGGTACGGTCGCAGAAATCCTCAACCAGCTTCTTCGTCTCTGGGTGATCCGGTCGATAAATCAAGCCTTCTATCAGCTGATCCCTTTTCTTGACCGTTCCTTGGATATCTCTGACAAAATCTTCCCAAGCCTTATCCTGGGCACCATCCTCAGGTTTGGGCCTCTTGGTGTCTGCTCTGCGCTGACAATCTTCCAGATTCTTCATGGCATCAATCAGTTTGCGTTCGGCCTCGTATCAACGGCATGCTTCTTCTTCAAGCTCTTCAGTCTTCACTTTAACCTGTTCTCCCAACTGAGCAACCTGTATCTTTAGCTCTTCTTCCCTCTCCTTGCGTTTGGCCATAGTAAGGTCCCAATGTTCTCTGAACTTAGCTAACTTCGTGTAGGCCCTTTCCAGTTCTTGTTTCTTAGTAGCCAATACACTGCTAACTGAGTCTACATCTAACTCCAGACGCTTCTTGGTTTCAGTCAACTCCAATAAAGTAGTCTTCAGATGTTTCAAAGTTTCGGCCTGTTGCTTGGAAAAATATCCTGTTTCAATCTTTTCATGACGAAGCTGGGCGCTCTCTTTCTCTAAAGCCTCTTTAGCCTTTGCTAACTCTTCTTTCTCTGTCAACAGCTGCTTGTATACCTGTATGTCTATAGTGGTGGGCTCCTCCACCGGAGAAGGATACAATGGCTGAACTGTAGGATAAGGCATAAGGAATTTCGTAGCTCGTTCACGAATCCATTCCACATACGGACCAAGAACTCGAGTACCCCCTTTGCTAAATGAAGACTTTCCTCTCTTATGCAGGTTCTTCCATGCTTTCTTAAGCTTGATCAACATCTTTTCCTCTATTGCCCCAGTAAGATACAGAGATTCCTGTATCTCCTCGGGCTTCGGCGCTTCCTGAGGTGCATATCCAAACTGCCTGATTAATAAGGAAGGGTTGTAATTGACACAACCTCTCCTTCCTATCAAAGGAACATTAGGGAATCCTTCGCATCTGTATATGACCTCAACTCCTAACACCTCCTCATTAACCCACACCATATTCTCAGAAGTCAACCCCATCAAGCGCTCAGGCCATCCTAAAGAATAATAGAGGTGACGAAAGGCCCTGACATTGGCATATGACTAGTAAACCACCTGCACAGTATAGGTACACAGCAAGAGACATTCTTTCCTCGCCGTTTTTCATTTTTATAGTGAGTGGAATGGTGAATATCTCCCAGCAAGGTAGGAACTGGGTTCTTTGCAGCCAGAATATGGAAGGCATCCGCATCAACAAAATTAGGTTGGTTTGGGAAAAATACAATGCCATAAACACACACAGCAAGGATGGCATCAAAAACAACCCAGCCACCCTTCTTAGCATACTCCCGAGCCTTCTCTACCAAAAAAACCAACGGAAATCCCCACACATCTCCTTTTCTGATCATCTTCCCTGTCAGCTCAAACTCTCCTAAGTACAGAATAGCAGAAAGCTTAGCCAGATTAGGCTTAGCGTCAGTGTGATAGAAAGGCATCTGCTCGCGAATCGGTATATCCAAAAGTGCAGAATACTCCTCCAGGGTAGGAGCCAAGACAAAGTCAGGAAATACGAAACACCTGAGCTCAGCATCATAAAACTGCAACAGGGTGTAAATACCGCTGATCTCATAAGCCGAGGGCTGGTAAACATAAGTCAGGATCCTCCCATATGTCTTCCTGAAATCTCCCATCACCTTCTTCCCAGCAATAGTAATTAACTCTGACAACAAACTGATATCTGGAGACGGGAATCTGTAGGGTAACACTCTCTTCATGGCTTCCATGTCTTCTAGGAAACAGCCACCGGAACTGGGAGGGAAAATATGTACCTGCAATACACACACGTTAGTTGGATGCAAATGGTAATGCAATAATGCAATATGATAGATGATGCAATCAATGAACACAGAGGCCATGCTGTAGCCTGAAGAGGAACATCTCTGTGATGTCAAGAACAGAAAACCACCACAGTCACCAGAACTTCATGACACTAACTATCATCTGACACTCAAAATACCAATACCCTGGTAAGAAATCCATCTGAACCTCTGTCTCTGACGAGAAAACCATCTGATAATAGTATCAATCCTCAGACCAGAAATCCATCTGATCCAAACAACACACCTGTTAACGAGCCAAGAAAACCATCTGATAAATACTGAATCACGGTTTCTGAAGGCCAGTTTTCCTGCAATAACCCAATCCCTCTCACAGGTATGGACCTAATCCACGGACAAAGGTACGGCATCCTATGCGGTCATCAGCGTCACAGACTTTCATGAGTGACGATACGATTCCCAGAAGGAGTGGCATCATCAAGTCATGAAGAGGCCTCACTTAGCTGACTTCCAATTGATCGGTCCCCAGAGTCGACAATCCTCACGTCTGGACTCCCCTCAGATCCTCAGGATCGGAAAGGAGCGCCTCAGAGAGAACCTCGTCTGAGCGCAGATTTCGTAGGGAACTATGTCTGCTCAGCAAACAGGTTCGTCTACTACTCTCCACAACTATGTCTAAGTGCATACTCAAGCCCAGGTCCGGCTTCTCGCTCACAGTAACCTCCCTCTCCCACAGCAATAATCACAATAATATAGTGCTGAAAGTAAATGCGGAAAGGTAAAGGTGCGGAAAAGTAAAACACATATGTACAACACCCAACAGATAAACACCCAAGCGCTAGGATTGACTCGCGTAGGGGATGGGAAACGGTCCCGGCATAAGGGATGGGAAAAGTCCCTAGATGCTAAATAGTCCCCAGCAGAGTCTCCAGCTGTCGCTACTGCGAAAATCGGCGCCGGCTGAACAGAAGAGTCGCCACCTTTCGTTATTTATCCCTCAGAGCGGGAAAGGAAACGATCGGAAAAACCTAACGAAAAAGGGTAAGACAAGGTCATCGCAACCATTGTCTGGGTTCGGGAGTCGGTTACGCAAGGGGAAGGTATTAGCACCCCTCACGTCTGTCGTACTCGACGGGATCCACGCCTGGTGTTTATAAGGAAAAGGGTGTGTTTATCTATCTACGCTAGTGGTCAGTCTGAAAAGAAAAGAAAAGGACAGGACTCGACAGAACATACGCTGTTTTGGGCCTACGTACTCCCTCGTGCAATGGGAAAGTCATAGTCAACGTAGTTCGACTACCTACGTCTAGACGAGAGGAAGGTTGCTCGCCAGGACATCGCGTCCTGTGCCTACGTACTTCCACACGGCATGGAAGATCAGAGCAAACGTAGTTCGGGCTACACACAACACAAGTTGTTCAAGTGTTTTTTATGGGAAAATGCACCTTAACCAAGGCTATACTAGTCTAACTACCCGGTGTTACATATCAGAGCAGCAGACTCAAAAGAATGAAGACTATTCTTCACAAAAGGACTCCAGCATCCTAATCTGCAATGCCTCGTAGAGCATTATAAAACAGCAGAAGGGTGAGAAATATAACCATAATAATCAAAGCATAAGATTATATATATAGGTATCATATAACACATATTCACATTTCTCACCACACTTCATTCTCATAATCATAATCATATCACGTTCACATATATCAACATTATGAACATCCACAAGCACATCCCTTCATGCTTGACTTCACAATCATTCACAAGCACATTGTACCACAACAATATTATGCAATGTGACTCAACATATTCAATGCAACTCGATGCTATGCGGTACCGACTCTCGTTATCTTTTTTCGGTTTCACTCTAAACCGGGTCCACCCTTCTAGACCGATAACTCGTTATCATTTTTCGGTTTTTACTTTAAACCGGGTCCACCCTTCTAGACCGATAACAACCAAGCCCGTCCCCTAGGCTTCAAACCCACCCTTCTAGGTTTGGGACAAGCCACTAGTTTCCACGAAACTAACAGACATTGCCTCTTGACTGAATGATGCATGTACAATCAAATAATCACAATAAATGCACTTAAGACCGTTCCCGCGTCTTAATCCCATGCATTCGAATAATTCACCCCTTCGAGAATTTCATCATGATTGCACATACAACATATATCAAACATTTATCAATGTATTCATTTCACACATCATCATATTCAACAACAATGCACACATATCACATATGTTCCCATGCATTCACACAACAATCGCATACATATATGCACTCACAATTCATTAGACGATACACATACATTCCTCATTGTATTCCCATGTATCTCTAATTATCACAACAATCAAGGTATTCACTTCGCAATACCAATCATACAATTATAAGTTATGCACACATATTCAAAATGTTCTCATGCATACTCATTACATAATTGTATACACATCGAGCATTCGTAAATTCATTAAATAATACACACATAATCACTTATTATGTTCACATGTGTTTATACTTGATGCAATTAACCTTTGAATCACAATTCTAGGATTCACGCCCGTAGGCTACCCACAGCACACATTATCACAATAGATCATATCTATATTCATATCATAAGGTATCCACCTATGTGAAACAACCAAACCATCTCCACATGATCAACACAGCAAAAGAAAAATGTTGTCACATTCGCCTTCATTCGCCTGGCGAACCCTCGCAGCGAACCTTCGCTAGGCTTCGCCTGGCGAGACTTCCCAGCGAGCCCAAGTCAGTAGCTACTGACTTCATTCGCCACCATTCGCCAGCACCTTCGCTGGGCGAACCTTCGCTATCCAACTTCGCCTGGCAAACTCATCAGCAAAGTCCACTGGAACTTAAACTTAATTACTCGCCAGCATTCGCTAGGCTTCGCCTGGCGAAGCTTCGCCTTCGCTCGCCTGGCGAGAGCCAGCGAACCTGCGCAGAACAGAACCCTATTCTGTCTTCTCCCTCATCAATCCATCATCAACCCTCTCTTACACATCCAAATCAGTATAAACAGCATCAATACATGTTACCCGACTATTCTACGGAATTATTACTCAGTTCCAACCGATTAAATCATCAATCTACCGATTAATCCAACATTTGCCCTAATTGGAAAGTGATGAAAAACATCCACAAACCCAAACCCAACATACATAATAGCATACAATGATTAAATAGCAATGTTTCTCACCCTTACCTCGATTAATCGGAGCTTTGATGTTGGTTCTTGATGATTTCCACTTTTCCTCTTCTTCTCTTCTCTTTCTCTCCTTTCTTCTTCTTTCCTCTTTCTTTCCAAATGTTTTTCTATCTTTCTTTTCTTTTCTTTCTCTCTTATATATTTCCTTCATTTTCCTTCCTCTCCAATTCTTTCTTAATTTTCTATCCATACCAATTAATAAAATTAATTCCAACATTAATAAAAACCCCACTAAATCAATTAATTACTATAATTAATTATTTAATGAAATTTGGGCTGTTACAGAATGCAACAACCAAACAATCAAGGCACGAAGGCCACAAACCACAGAGGCAAGAGAGCTCAGCTCTACCAAATACCAACAAGCAAAGCCACTCAATAACAATCAAGTAGAAGGAGGACCACCTCAACTTCTCATGCACACAAGCAGGCTTATTTCTAAGATGCACCTATCTCAGAAACATCTATATGAACCCCTAAGTCTAATGCAGCACAGCACCACACAAGTCAATCAACACAAAGAGAAGGCTAACTAGCCTGGAAAACTCCTATCCAAAAGCAAGAAACTAACCCTGAGCAAGACCCTAAACAACCCTAAAACAAAACCCTAATCTACCTCTGAGCAAAGTCCTAAGCAAAACCTTACACAAAACCTTAATCAAATCTCTAAGCAAAGCCCTAAACAAAACCCTAATCAAATCTCTACGCAAAGCCCTAAACAAACTCTAGCAAAACCCTAAAGCAAACCCCTACACAAGAGAAATCAATCCCCATCTTCAAGCTTCAAGACAAGCTTACCAGAGAAAGGGAGCTAAGTGAACAGACCCATAGTGCCTTCCTCAGGAAAGTACTAGGAGGCTTCCACTCAGGAATCATATCCCATGTGGCTCAACAACTGTGAATGGTTTACATTCCTCCTCAGGAGAAACTAAACTCACATGAAGGCTCCAACATCATTGGATACTTAAGAGATCCTACATGAACTAAGGGAACTAAGTGAACAGACCCACAGTGCCTTCCTCTGGAAAATACTAGGGGGCTTCCACTTAGGAATCATATCCCATGTGGCTCAACAACTGTGAATGGTTCACATTCCTCCTCAGGAGAAACTAAACTCACATGAAGGCTCCAACATCATTGGATACTTGAGAAAACCTACACGAACTAAGGGAACTAAGTGAATAGACCCTTAGTGCCTTCCTCTGGAAAGTACTATGGGGCTTCCACTTAGGAATCATATCCCATGTGGCTCAACAACTGTGAACGGTTTACATTCCTCCTCAGGAGAAACTAAACTCACATGAAGGCTCCAACATCATTGGATACTTGAGAAAGATGTGAGAGGAAAGAATGAAAGACATCCATAGTGCCTTCCTCAGGAAAGTACCATGAATTTCCCTAAAACTTCAGGATCTTAAACCTCACAGAAAGGGAGCAAGCTTCTAGACTAGGTCTTCAATCCATGCATCCTTGCAAGCTCCATCAAGTCTTCATCCAGCCTCCATCTTCAAGAAGAAACCACAGGCCCTCAAACCAAAAGAAACTATCTCTAAAGTTCAACCACATTTGAACTTCAAAGTCAGAAGCCCTCAAGACTTCTCCTATTCTCAAGCTCAAGCAAAAATAGCAAAACAACTTCTAAAAATCCACCAAAAATCTAGGGGAAACCTACATGCCTCTATGATCCCAAGATCACATCTCAAAGCCTAAGTCAACTTCTAAGGCTACTAAACAATCCCTAACATGTGAATGGTCAAGGGTTAACCAGCAAGTTATGAGGTCTCTACTCTCTAACCCTAAAAAAACATCAATCAACTTCTAAAAAATCTATGAAACATCTATGGGGAACATGCATTAGTCTAGTACAACATACTAAAAAAGAAAAGCAAGATTCATTACCAAGCGAGAGAAATAAAATCAGCAAGGCAGACACATCACAAATCAATTACTCAATACCAATTAAAATACAGAAATGAAAATAAAAATGAAAATGCATGATCAATTTAATATTTTTGCACCATAAAATTCTAAATTGAATTATGAACCTATAGAAAAAAGAAGGGAATTAATTGGATAATCCTACTATTTTTTATGAATTATTTTCTAACATGAACAAAAACAAAGAAATTAAAAAGGAAAATAAAACCAGGGGGGGTGGCGATAGCAAAACGCCCTAGTGTTATCCAGCATTGGGCCAAGAGGGGGGTGCGAACAGCACTTGTTGCAAAGGCCCAAGTAATTCATTCAGTTTCACAGCCAAGGGGGGGCAACGAGCAAGCAAGGGGTGGTTTCGCAGCAATCCTATCGTTTGGGCCCAGCCCAAACTCAAACCCTAACCCAACTATCAATTAACAAAACCATTCTCATCCTAAAAAAAACGCTCACTGTTCACTCCCTAACCCTAATGCGCCGTTCTCTTCTCTGAAACACTCTCTCTGAACCCTCTCATCCTCTCAACTTCCTGAACCATTCTCTCTCAGATTCACTAACAAACTCTCAATCTCAACCTAACAAAATCTCACGAAATTGTTCACTCATCCAAACAGAACTCTCCCTAGTCTCTAATCCAATCAACTTAACCTAATTGAAATCGCCATCATCCACAATCCTAACAGAAAAAACAAAAACCTAATCCACTGAAGGAACGATAATGGAGAGATAGCGAAAAGGGCAAACCTGGATCTAAGCGATGGAAACGATGAAGCTTTGAAGAATCCCAAACAGGCTCGCGGAGATCTTGAAGATTTCTGGAGGATTCTTCGTAGATTCTTAAGGATCAACCAACCGGAAGATATTTGAAAACAAACTGGGTACTTTGAAGGTCTTCGAAGGATGATTGAAGATTTTGGTTGGAGACGCCGTTGGAGATCTGACGATCTTTGAAGAAGATCGTTGTTGAAGCTTAGACAAGTTCACTGGAGAAGATACGCGTTGATGTTCTTGGATGTTTCAAGTATCTGGTGACGAAATTGGAGGAACCGGTTGATGTTCTTTGAAGAAAGCGTTGAGGAGATGAATCTTGATGGTGGTTTCTGGGAATTTTCTGGGGAAGAAACGAAGAACACGGTGGAAATCGATGCACAGACGAGGAGGATCGTTGAAGATCCGGTTGATATTTCTGGAAATTTGACGGACGATGTTCTTGAGGGGTGATAAACAAAGATGAAGATCTTGGAGGAGGAGGATGAAGATGAAGATTCTGATGAATCTATGCTTTCCGGCGAGATGCGAACGGAGGAGATCAAAGGAGATTGGAGGGGAAAACGATGAAGTTCTTGAGAATCTGCAAATTTTGCAGATCCCGGCGAGATGAGCGGCGACCGGAGTTGGTTGGTGGTGGCCGGAGTTGGTTGTCACCGGGCTTGCATGGCCGGCGGGGACTTTCCCGGTGAGAAGATGGTGAAGACAAGTGGCGAGGGGAAAGGGCCTGAGGGGGACGCGTGTGACAGTGTGCTGGCAAGGTGTGGGGAAGTGGGAAACGTGGCAAGGTGTGGGGCGTGCATGCAGCTAGTGGAGTGTGAGGTGGAAGAGAGAGAAGCTGGCATGTGGGACCCCTACTTATAGGACACGTGGCTGGACTTGGATACTGGGCCTCCACAACAGACCCTGGCCCACGAACTTAATGCATGATTACCATACTGATTATGAACATTAATATGAATTAAGACTGAATTAAAAACTGGTTAATCTAATTAAAATGGTAAACCTAATTAAAGACTAATTAATAAAATCTGACTAACATCCATTAAAACTAAACGAAAATCACTTAATTGAATTAAAATCTGAATTGAACTAATTAACCTAATCAGTTAATTCTAATCAGTCAGACCTAATTAAATCTAACAATTAATGACTAATCAAACCTAAAAAATCTAATTAACTCTAGGAATTAATATTCTCACAAATCTAAAAAACTATTAAAACTGATAAAATCTATTTAATATCTAAAACAAATCTAATGATATCTAAAACAAAATATTCTAAAAAAATAGTAACAAAATCTATTAATCTATTTAGTATTTATTAAAAATCTATACTATTTATCTAAAATAAAATCTATCTAAACCCTATATTAACAATAAAATCCATCAAATTCTAGTGAAAATAAAATCTACTTATTTATTCTATTTAATACGAAAACTATTGTCTAAAAAATGCTAATAAAGTCCAATAAATGCCTAGAAAATTCTATAAAATTCTAAAATTGCCATTAAAGCGAACAACTCCGATAAAAGGAACGCGAGACCAGACTGGAATAAACGGTAAACCCCGGGCATCAGAATATCCCAAAAACCACCATGTAAGCTGAAAACACCGAGAAGCGCACAATTTCCCGAAAATGAAACCCTGATTATCTAGACTGGATCTGGAATATCCGGTAGATGAAAACCAAGTTGTAACCCTGACATCCTCTGTCTGTGTACAAATGTCATGTGTCTGATATGCGAATACGAATTAAACCACGAACCAGATAGGAGAACCGGTTGGTCAAATTTTAGGGTGTAACACATATCTGTGAGAGGGATTGGGTTATGCAGGAAACCTTGATCTTCAGATTACCCGGTTTTCTCCACAGTTTGAATTTGAGCTATTGGTATCAGTTGGTTCCTATTATCAGAGTTGTGCTATTGTTCTTGTCAAAGCGAAGCGCTGGTTCTTCTCCAGCTGTAGCACAACAATCTTGATCCCCTTTTTTCATCTTTGCATTTTCATCTGCATCTCATTAACCTGTATTTATGTTGCAGGTACATATTTCCTCCCTCAGTTCTAGTGATCTTGCTCTCTACCCCCGACATGGAACCCTTGAAGAAAACAGTTGCCTACAAGTTGCCTAATCCAAATATTAGTCCTCTGTCAGGTTGATTTTCGTGGTTGATAGAGAGGTAATGGAAGACTTCAGGAAATCTTATGGGAAACTGCTCATGTTTGTTCGCAAGCCTTCGGTGTACGAGATGAATGGTTTGTATGCTCTCCTGCAATTCTACGACCCACATCTTAGATGTTTCCCATTTCCTGATTATGTCCTCGCACCTACCTTGGAAGAATATTTTGCATTGTTAGATGTGCCTATTCTGGATCATATGTCGTTCTTCCATACGCACGCTAAGCCTAATATGGCTAAGCTTTTTGCAGCATTACATCTGGACGCCTCAGAGATGGAAGGAAATTTGACTAAATGGAATGGTGTGCCTGGTTTCTCCTTGCAGTTTTTGGTTCAAAAGGCCCAACAACGCGCCTTAGATGGATGTTGGATCATATTCAATGTCATTCTAGCCCTCTGTGTCTATGGCATCATTATGTTTCCCAATATGCCAGAGTTCGTAGATTTGGACGCATTTCATATCTTTGTCTCAGGGAATCCGATACCCACACTACTCGGCGACGTTTATCACTCGGTTAACTACAAGAATGAGAATCGAAGAGGGAAAAATGTATCCTGCTGTGTTCCATTATTGTACAGGTGGTTTGCCAGCCATATGCCCGAGACAGGTCCTTTTGTCACTTCTGCAGGTACATTGGAGTGGTCGGAATGTTTGATGGGTTTGTCAGCTGAGAACATCACTTGGTTTGATAGGAATATGCTTGGTATGGAAATCATCTATAGCTGTAGTGGTTTTCCTAACGTTTCTTTAATAGGAAGGAAAGGATGCCTTAACTACAATCCGTCATTGTTGGTTAGGCAGTTTGGTTATGCATTAATGGATCCTCCCAAAGAAGAAGAAGTACAGGAATCTCTATATGTCACCGGGCTGTTGGGAGATGATAGGTTATCCAAACTTGAGCATGCTTGGAACAATATTCACAGAAGAGGAAAATCATTGTTGGGGAAAAGTAATAGCCAAGCCTATGATCCCTACTTGAGTTGAATTCAGGATAGAGCGAAGAGGTTGCTGATGCCGTTTCCTTCAGTGGCACCTTTGTATCCCATCATGATTGAGGAGACAACCACTGTCGACATTCATAAGTACAACCAGTTGTGGGCCGAGGAAGATGAGCTACAGAAAGCTAATGAGGAGTTGGAGAAAGAGATGGCTCAGCTCCGAAGTGAGAAGACCGAAGTAACCTATTCTTTGAAAAAACAGACTGAGTTGGTGATCAAGTTGGGCCCGGACTTAGCCAAGCAGATTAAATCCCGGGAAGGATTGGGTCTAGATCTGAAAGTTGTTAATAATGTGCTCGCTTCCAAAAAGCAGGACTTGGACAAAGCTTATTTGGAGATCTCCAAGTTCAACGCCTAGTGGAACGCCACCTTGTCCAACAATAAAGAGCGCGAAGATAAGTTGAAGCTGCAGATCAACAAATTGAAGACTCAGTTGAAAGCCAAAGACAATTGTCGCTACTGCGAAAATCGGCGCCGGCTTGACAGGAGAGTCGCCACCGTGCGTTATTTATCCCTCAGAGCGGGAAAGGGAACGCTCGAAGTAAACCTCGCAAAGACGGGAAAAGGTATGGTCATCGCAACCAAAACCTGGATTCGGGAGTCGGTTACGCAAGGGGAAGGTATTAGCACCCCTCACGTCCATCGTACTCGATGGGATCCACGCTTGGTGTTTATAGGTAAAAGGGTGTGTTATCTATCTACGCTAATGGCTGGTCTGAAAAGAAAATAAAAGGACAGGACTCGACAGAACATACGGTGTTCTGGGCCTACGTATTCCCTCGTGCAATGGGAAAGTCAGAGTCAACGTAGTTCGACCTCCTACGTCTAAACGGGGGAAAGGTTGCTCGCCAGGACATCGCGTCCTGTGCCTACGTACTTTCATCTGGAATGAAAGATCAGAGCAAACGTAGTTCGGCTAACTACGGGTAAACAGGGGCTCTCACACAGCAGTGAGAAAACAAACTGGTCTCTAAGGCTCGGGAACCTACAAATACGATCTGGTCTCAAATGCACTCGGACAAGAGAAAGGGATAACAATTAGCGGGAAAGTCTCGATCGCACAGCCGCGAGAGAACTAAGGTTAGTTGTTAGTGTGCTCGCTAGGATATCGCATCCTATGCCTACATATCTTCGTCTGGAACGAAGAATCAGAGCAGCTGTAGTTCAGCTAACTACGGATCAAGCTACTCAAAAGCTCCTACAGAAAGGAAAGGGAAACCCTAGAACTATAGCTGAGAAACAGGGGAATCTACCTACTGCTATCACACCTGGTTGACCATCCTAATGTCTATCATAACAACTCCGCAGCGGAGAAGTCAGAGCTCCTAAGGGATCATGGCAACAGGACTGAACTACAAACAAGAAACTGCAACGTAAAGAAATACTGAAAATATACATGAATGCAACAACTAGACAAACAAGGCACAGAGGCCGCAAACCACAAAGGCAAGGGAGCTCAGCTCGACCAAATACCAACAAGCAAAGCCACGCAATAACAAACAAGCAGAAGGAGGACCACCTCAACTTCTCATGCACACAAAGTCTACTTCTAAGATGCACCTACTCAGAACTATCTAGATGAACACCTATGTCTAATGCAACATAACATCATACAAGTCAAACAATACAAAGAGACTAACCCTGAGCAGGGCCTCCAACAAACCTGAAACAAGCTCCTAATCTATCTCTAACAGAACTCTACACAATACCCTAAGCAGGGATCTAAGCAAACAAATCTAATCAAAAACCCTAAACAAGAGGAACCAATCCCATTCTCCAAGCTTCAGAACAAGCTTACCAGAGAAAAGGGAGCTAAGCAGACAAGCTCATAGTATCTTCCTCAGGAAAGTACCAGGAGGTTACTACTCAGGAGTCATATCCTATGCGGCTCGACAACTGTGATCAGTTTACATTCCTCCTCAGGAGAAATTAAACTCACATGAAGGCTCCGGCATCACGGGATACTTGAGAAATACCTATATGCACTAGGGGAACTAAGTGAACAGACTCATAGGACCTTCCTCAGGAAAGTACTAGGAGGCTGACACTTAGGAATCGTATCCTACGTGGCTCAACAACTGTGATCAGTTTACATTCCTCCTCAGGAGAAATTAAACTCACAAGTTGGCTCCGACATCATTGGATACTTACGAAATCCTAGATAAACTAATGGAACTAAGTGAATAGACCCATAGGACATTCCTCAGGAAAGTACTAGGAGGCTTCCACTTAGGAATCGTATCCCATGTGGCTCAACAACATGTGATCAGTTTACATTCCTCCTCGGGAGAAATTAAACTCACAAGTCGGCTCCGACATCATTGGATACTTAAGAAAGAGGTGAGAAGGAAGGATGAAAGTCATTCATAGTGCCTTCCTCAGGAAAGTACCATAAACTCCCTTCAAACTTCAGGATCTCGAACCTCACAAACAGACAACAAGCTCCTAGACTAAGCCTCAATCCACTGCCTCTCTGCAAGCTCCACCAGGACTTCAATCAGCTCCTACCTTAAGAAGAACCCACAGGCCAAAAAACCCACAAGAGACTATCTCTGAAGTTCAACCACAGTTGAACTTCAAAGTCAGAAGTCACCAAGACTTCTCCTATCTTCAGGCTCAGACAAATCCTATCAGAACACCCTACAAAAATCTATCAAAAATCTAATGGGAGACCTACATGGCTCTAGGATAACATACTGAAAAATCAGAACAAAATTCAATACCAGATGAAAGAATCAAAATCAGCAACACAGACATATCCACAGACCAATTATTCAACATCAATAACAGTGAACAAATGCAATTAAAATGAAAATGCATGATTGAGCTAATATTTCTGTATTATAAAATTCTACACTGGATCACGAGTCTACAGAAAAAAGAACGGAATTATTTGACTAAATCTACCATTTTTTATGAATTTTCTAATGATATGCATGCATTGAAAATATTAAAAACATCAATTAATTGAAAAATATGCAAAAAATAACAAACTAAAATAAAATGTCATTTTTATTTTTATTTTATTTTCTTAACATTTTCATGAAATGGTAGAAACAAGAATTATTAAAAAAACAACTATTTTCAATTTATTCTGATTTATTTAATATGGAAATATAAAAGAAAAAACAAAATAAAAGAAAATAAAATGGAGGGGCTTAAACAGCAACAGATTCAAGCCTATTCTACATTGGGCCCTGATTGGGAGGTGCCAACAGCAGTTGGGCGCAGGGCCCAGGCTTACTAACCAAAAAACAATAAAAAAAACTGAACTGAAATGCAGGGGGGGTGTTGCATTAGCAATTTCTCAGTTGTTTCTCATTACTGGGCTTAAACGAGGGGGCGCAAAAAGCACATAGGGCCTAAGGCCCATACTGATTAATCTGTCTCTCATACGCTAAGGGGGTGGGGAAGTAAAACATAGGGTAGTGTTCAGAAACACGCATTTGGGCCCAAGCCCAATGTTCTCATCCTAATCCAAACGAAACCCTAATCAAAACTAACTCCTCCTAATTTCTCTCTGGCACTGTTCATCAAGCGCCGTTCGTCATCTTCATCCTCTCCCTCACGCTCTCTGAAACTCGTCCCCAATCTCCCACCATTCCCAGAGAACAACAAACCTCAACCAGCCTTCGCACCTCTCTCACACTCAAACGAGTCAACACGAAATCTCACCCTCGGTACCCTCTCAAATTCAACACAAATCAGAACTCAAACCCTAACCAATTATTTCGCCCTAATTGCAATGAAGATTTAATAGAGAGAAGGCAAAACCTGGTTTGACGCGAGAGGAACAAGGGATCTTTGAAGATTCCTGAGTATTAGGCGCGCGTTGTTGAAGAACGAAGACGCTATGATGAAGGTTGGAGCGAAGAAATTTGAGAATCTCCTGGAAGATTGAACGCGATTGGAGGTTCTGGAAATGTTGCTTGGAGATTGAACGTCTGAGTGGATTCTGGAAATTCTGGGAAAAGATGATGGCGTTCTGGAGATTGTGATGAAGCTTGTTGAAGGTTTGAGTATTCAAGGTGATTTCTGGGAATCTTGAAGATTGAACTTAGTTTGAAGTTTCTGAGATGTTCTTACTTGAAGGATGAATGAATGTCTGAGTGGATCCTGGTAATATTGATGAAGATTGTTGCAGAACGATGAAGGTGAACGAAGGATTCTGGAAATTTTGGTTGAAGGTGGATGAATGTTTAGGACGATTTCTGGAAAAGTGGAGGGTGAAGGTTGATGATTCCGGCGACGATGATGTTTCCGGCGATGAGAAGAGGAAGGTGACGGAGGAGATCTGGGGAGGAAGAAGAAGATCTGAGGATTTCTGGAAATTTTGGATGTTCAGGTGGTGGCCGGAGTTGGACGGTGGCCGGCGGCGAGGGTTCACCGGTTTTGCATGGCCGCCGGTGTGAAACTCAGGCGATGGTGTGGGGGCGCCAAGTGGCGTGCATGTGCTGAGAGAGAGATTGGTGGGGGACAGGTGTGGACCACGTGGCGTGATTCTGGGAGCAAATCTGAGTTGTGGTGGCGTGATCAGTGCAAGAAACGTGGGGCCCCTCTTGCTTCAACACGTGTCACTATTTATACCATTGAAGGCGCTAGAACTTTCTAGGAGATTCTGGTGTGCGCTGGAAGACTCTGAGAATTGCTGGACCATGTGGACTTTTTTGGACTGATGAGATCATTTTCTGACAAAAACAAACTGGGCCTTGCATTGCTTTGGGCCCAGTACGAAATTGGATGAAAAAAACTGTAAAAAACTGCATAAAAACAATTAACTGAATTTGATTAATGCCTAATTACCACTAATTAATCTAATTAAATCTAAAACATGATTAACCTAATTAAGCTCTAAAAATGATTAAGAACCTAATTAATTCTATATTATCCTAATTAAACCTAAATACACAATTAACCTAATTAAACTCTAAAAAAAGATTAATGCTCTAATTAATTCTAAACTCCTACTAATTCCTATTAAAATCCTAATATTATTTAAAACTAATCAAAATCTATCATTAGTAAGAAAAAAAAACTATATTATTTTCTATATTGTCTAAAAAACAATTAAACTCATTTAAAAATCTATACAAAATTCCTAGAAATGATTTAAAAATTCTTATAAAATCCTAAAAAGAGAATTAAACCATTAAAATATTCAAAAAAACCCTATTTAAATTCCAGAAAAATCTATAAAGCCTGTTAAAAATTCACAAAAAGTCTATAAAAATCCTAAAAATGCAGATGAATGCAAATGACCCCCATAAAAGCGCACGAGACCAGATCGAATCGAACGGAGATCCCCGGGCATCAGAATATCCCCAAAATCACTGAAAAATCACCGAGGAGCGCACAATTTCCTGAAAATAAAACCCTGGTGATCTGGACTGGGTCTGCCATATCTGATAGACAAAAATCAAGCTGTAAACTCTGATATCCCCTGCTTGTGCACAAAAATCATACATCTGAGCTGCGAATATGAAATTAAACCATGAGTCAGATAGGAGAATCAGTTGGTCAAATTTTAGGGTGCAACAGCTGCCCCTATTCAAGCGACTTGGACCTGAAGGGCTTGAAGAGCGCTCAGCCTTCAAACATTCAGAGGTACGAGACGGTTGAATACAAATAAAACCCGAAAATTTGCCAACCGCGAGCATATACTGTAAGCTGCTTGGAGAATAGAGTCCAGAAAACCGAGTCCAGTCATTATGGCACCAAACTGATTAATCATCTGATAAAGAACTCCTGATTTGAATACCCGTTGCTTGTGATACCCCACATAACAAAACCCTGAGGGTTGCAACAAAACACTTGATCCTTGCACCTGGCCTACTGATAGGCAGAAAGAGAAATATACTCACATCGCCCAAAGATGGACGGGAAGACACCCTGATTGAATACTCTCCTCGTCTAATGATAGACGGAAAAACAACATTAATCTCCCAATTCACATCGTCTAAGGATAGACGGAAAGTCACCATAATCTCCATATTCACATCGTCTAAGGGTAGACGGAAAGACATTCATTAATCTCCAAACTCACATCGTCTAAGAGTAGACGGCATTATCCTGATCAATATTCACATCGTCTAAGGGTAGACGGCATCATCCTGATCGATGAACAAATCAATATTCACATCGTCTAAGAGTAGACGGGAAGAAATAATCGCCAAATTCACATCGTCTAAGGATAGACGGGATCAAATTCTTAATCTCCATACACACATCGTCTAAGGATAGACGGAAAGACCATAATCTCCATACTCACATCGTCTAAGGGTAGACGGCATCATCCTGATTGATGAAACAAATCAATATTCTCATCGTCTAAGAGTAGACGGGAAGAAATAATCTCCAAATTCACATCGTCTAAGGATAGACGGGATCGTCCTGATTAATGACAAATCAATTCACATCGTCTAAGGGTAGACGGGATCGTCCTGATTAATGACAAATCAATTCACATCGTCTAAGGGTAGACGGGATCGTCCTGATTAATGACAAATCAATTCACATCGTCTAAGGGTAGACGGGAAATCACCATAATCTCCATATTCACATCGTCTAAGGATAGACGGGAAGACATAATCACTATTCTCATTGTCTAAGAGTAGACGGGAAGAAATAATCTCTGTACTTGCATCGTCTAAGAGTAGACGGGAAGTCACCATAATCTTCATATTCACATCGTCTAAGGATAGACGGAAAGTCACCATAATCTCCATATTCACATCGTCTAATGATATACGGGAAGACACCATAACGCAATTCAACACCATCCTTTGAATTTCAGAATTCTCCTGTCTACGGGAATTGATGGAAAGATCAACGTCCTTGAAGGGGCCACATCGTCAGTATGGACCGACGGTAAGAAAAACCACCTTTTAAGGAACCATGTCGTCAATAAGAATCAACGATCACGCAAACTGAACATTCTTCGAAGAGCCTCGACATCAATAGGGATTGATGGTCAGAAAAGTCCCTCTTGAAACACCATCTCATCCAATAAATAGAAAGAGAACCAATATCCAAAATCGTTTTGAAACCCCTCAACAACCAAGGATAGCCGGAGAAGACTCGCTGGGGAAACACCTCATCATATGTATGATCTGGCAATAAGAAATCTGCTGAACAGTAACCAAACTTCACATCGTCTACTGATAGACGGAAAGGAAAGCCACTTGCTAGAGGTACTCTATTTTGAACTCCATTTGAAGATTCATCAAAACTTCACATCGTCTACTGATAGACGGGAAGAAAAGCACATCCTGGGGAAAACCCCTTCTGGAAACCTTACTGCGATCACCCGCAACTTCACATCGTCTATGGATAGACGGAAAGAAAACCACATTCGTACTCAAGACGTCTAATGATAGACGGAGAAATCCACTTATTGGAGGAACACATCGTCAATATGAATTGACGGGAAGAAAAGCTTGTCGACATCAGATGACTGCTTGATCAAAGCATAATCGTTGTAAGATCTGATACAAATAATCTGCTGAATCGTCTGAATACTGCTGCTGGATAAATGCCCCTGAACTGATCACAGAGTAATTCACGCGCTATATGAGGCTGATGGAGAACCTAACTTATGCTTTGTATGCATATGCAAATGCTTTAATCTTTCTACAGCGTAATGCTCCATTCTAAATGGAAATGCTACGCATTCTGACAATGATATTCAAGTATGATGCAAATATGATGCATGCAATATGCTAGTGCAGGCTCGAGCTGCCGGAGAAGGCCAGGTACAGAAAACCACTTCAGCAAAATAAATGCTGAAGGCGAGGCCAATCTGCTGGGGATAACCCGGATATCACTGAATCGTCCTAGCAAAATAAATGCTGGGAGAGTGAAATCAACTCTGCTGGGGTTATTAGGAACTTAACCGAACACCTTGGCGAAGTAATACCCTGCTGGGGAACATAACTCCGCTGTGGAATAGCAGACGTGCTGAATATGATTAGACTCCTCTGGGAAATAGCTTATCCATGCCAATGGTGAATTGGACTTTGCTGGAGGCAATGGAGGGAGTCCTCCTGCGCGCTGACGACGCTCGGATTTGGAAATTGATGCGCCAACACGGATGGGCTTCACAGTAATCGCAAACACGGGTTTGAGCTCTTTAAGCTATCTTGCTGGGTCAGATACAACTGACGCTGGAAAATATTCTTCCTGAATACACAACCTTTCAGTGGAGGGTCAAGGGATAGTGACATGACTTCCCGCATTCATCTCGCTCTCGAAAATTGACTGCATCTGCTCGAATAACCCCGAATGGCCCTGCTGGTACGAAGAACAACAATCTTTTTGCTCATGATATGCCCCAGCTTACAGGACATCTGTGGGGATAGTCCCTGAAAGGAAATATGCAAATCTGTTGCCTCGATGGTCTGATATAACATGCCTCAGCGTTCTGATTCTTCTGAGAGATACTTCACCTCACCTGCTTCTCGCATAACCTTTGCGCGCTTAAGATAGTCTGCCTCTGGCTGCAATGACCTTGCCCCGATTATCTGATTCAGAGTAGTACCTCCTGACTGCGGCGTGTTCACCAAATCTCAACCTGATTGCCCCAGAATAACTGACCTCGAAAAGCTGACCTGACTGGGGATTACAATAAAAGCTTGCCCCTGCTCTCGGAATCATTCGGGCGTTCTACATTCTATCTTGACCATACTTTCCATTGTAGGAAGCTTTTCTGCTGTCAAGCGCTTACTCGCAAGTAAAACAAGTTGTTATGCATAAAAGATGTATTAATGCAACACATATGACAGCTTTGACATCCAATCGGTTCACTGGGAAAAGGAGAAACAGTTTATAGCATATAATGCACAAAACATTTATCAACATTAGTACCAACATGGTAAGAGGAACCTTTTTAGGAGTCAGAATCGACGCGACCTTTACCGGAGTATGCTTTCGAAACAACCTGCTTCAATTAGGACTTTTGAAGGTTGTAACATGGTCAGGTTCATGGTTTTGAAAGAAAGGATAAAGGCTCAAAATTTATTTTTAACCCACCCATTCTCCTTGATGTTCTCCGATCCTATGTTCAGCTAATTTGACCTTAGCGCTCACCTCTCGGAGTTTGAAAGATAGGAGTGATAGTTCGAGAAACTTTTGGATTTTGGAGTGACAGCCACTTACCTTTCGTCTTTGACACTTGAGATCACACGACTCGTATTTCCATCGAAGATTTTCTTTTGATCCTTTTCACCTTTTCTTTTCATATCCCTAACTTTTGCCTGGACTGACTTCTTTTGAGTTTCTTTTGATTTTGTTTTAAGTCCAGCGGGATGCCCTCATTTTTGCCTAAGTCATTTTGTTTTGAAGTTTTCTTGACTTAGCGGGCTTTTAATTCTTTTTCATTCTTCTCTTTTTTCGAACAAGTCGTGTGACACTGGTTGCCTGACTCTTTGGGAATGATGTGGCTGTCCCACTCTTGATTGAACCATGGTGGTCTTTTAGGCACGATCTCTAGGGATGTGATTGATCCTCGAACGGACACTCCTTTTGCAATTTGGACGCTCGGTCACATTAGCTAACACCTACCCTGCCCCAGGTTAAGATTGAGGGTTTTTTCGTTCACAGAAAGAACTCCTACTACAAGGCTCAAAGGGGTTGACAAGGGATTATCTTCCTTATATCTCCGGTGTTTAGGGATTTGAAACAATGCCTGTACATCATCAGCAGGTTTTATTTCAAAAGCATACAATATCGGCAGTTGCATGTCGGTCATTTTCGTCATCCTCCCCAAATTCTTCTTAACCAAGCGTTGGACATTTGCAAAAACAGTTAGTGAACACGACTGGATTCAATCAAAACATGCATATTTATTTCATTATCATCAATTGAAATGAAAACAACAAGTTTTACAAACAAGCTTACGAACTCAAACAGGAAAGCAACTACAAATGTAAAGAAATGACAAGCTAAAACAAAGAAAATATGCTAGCTTCTGAGAACCGGGCTTTCACATCTGCCCTGCTGCTGAAACAGCTATCTTTATTAGAGGCAATTCGGTGCTGTCCTGATCTGCTTTCAACGACTCAACCAAATTATAGAGCCCTTCCTCCTTCATTCAGATGGTTTGGGGACCTCTTGGCCCGAAGCTGATTGCTGCACTATCAAGCAAATCCTGCACTTGGTGCTTAAAAGCATGGCAACTTTCTATATCGTGACCCGGGGCTCCAGAATGAAACTCACAGTGCTTGCTTGCGTCATAGCCAAACGGGGGAGTTCCCGTTATTGGTGCCAGAGTTCTTGTCTCTACCAGATTCAATCCCAACAATGTCTGCAACAACTCGGCATATGTTGAGGGAGGTTTCTCAAACACTCTTCTCGGCTTGCCACCCTGGAATCTTCGCTGAGCCTGCTGTGCCCCCTGCTGAGGCTGCTGCTGCTGGTATCGGGTTGACCCTTGAACACCCTTCGTATCAAATGCAACATTGGTTTCTTGACCTTCAATATACTGAACACTCTCCTTATGCTTAACCATTTTCTTTCTTAGATCTGCCCCAGGAATAGGCAACAATTGTGGGCCTGGAGATTCTGACACCATTGAGTCCAGGATACGCTTCTGACCCACTGCAGCTTTAGAAACATCTGTCATTTTAGCATCGACCGAGACAGGAGCAATATGCACAGCTACGCCGCCCGGCGTGAATTCAATATCGTGCGAGTCAATCAGGTCTTGAACATTGTGCTTGAAAGCATGACAACCCTCGATGTCATGTCCGAATGCCCCGGAATGAAATTCACATTGCTTACTGGCATCGTACCCTTGAGGAAACACTCTCGTTGGTGGTGTCAACGTTCTCTTCTCAACCAGATTAAACCTCAATAAGATCTGCAAGAGCTCAGCATAGGTCATAGGTGGTGCCTCAAATATTCTTCTTGGCTTCCCTTCCTGCATCCTCTGTTGAGCCGGACGTATCTTCTGTTGCTGCTGCTCAGGTTCCACATGCACAGGTGGCACGAGCTTCTTCATTGCGGCTTCAAATAGCTGATCGTCTTCTTTTCTAAGCACACTCTTGACTACCTCCATGATCAAGCTCATTTGGATCTTCAGCTGACTGTTCTCTTCTTTGAGAATCTTCTGCTCTGAACGCATCTCTTGCATGTCTCTCATCATCTGCCCCAGCTGGCTTCGGACTTCGATCAATTCAAACTGATTCTGTTCCATATCTCTGAAGGAGTTCCTGCAATAAACTGGATGATGAGGAAATAAGGCCCACGGTTCTGATATACCTGCTAAATGATAATGCAGCATAGCAAGCAAACACATATTCACAACGAGATAAAGAGAAACTCAAGCTATAAGCACACAGACAAACATCTCCCACACATGTACAACCAACAAAATCAGCAGGTAAGCACAAATGAGTCTGAATATAACGACCCCAGCCAACAATCCTGGTGGTGGTCGGCAGATACTAGTGCACGAAAGCTAAACGGATTAAGCAGAGAAAACAGACGCGACACCCGGCACAGAAACCTCTAGAAACTTCCCCCATATTCAACTGAACTCTCTGATTGACAATCTTCAGAGCACACACTTCCTGTGGAGTCTTCCATGACATTAACTGACGAACCCCCACAACTGGAAGATGGAAAATCATTAATCTGAACACAACCCTGAGAAGTGATGCAAATACGGTCAGAGTCTAACAGATCCTGAATCTGACTTCTAAGCACTTTACAATCATTGGTGGAATGCCCCTGTGCCCCAACATGGTACTCACAGCGGGCGCTGGCATCAAAACCTGGAGGATACGGTGGAATCACCGGCTTAGTCTCTTTCGGTACTATCAACCCACTTCTGACCAGATCTGGCAACAACTGACTGTACGACACCGGTAGCTGAGTAAACTGCCTTTCAGGTTTCCTTGGTCTTCGTGGAGCATGCTGACGCGATCGGCGATAGGATGATCGTTGACTTGAAGTGTCTGAAAACTGATCCTGAGATGCTAGAGATCCTGAGGTGGCATCATCTCCTTCCCATTCTTCTTGAGAACTGACAACTGGCTCAATCTTATTAACTGGGACGTAAGGAACATCTCGAAACTTTCCACTCCTGAGTCCTCGCTCAACAATCTCTCCCAGCCTCATCAGGCCCACAAAGCTTGTGCAACTGAACAATTTGTCAAAATAATGGCCTTTCAGGGTACCCAAGAAGATGTCAACCAGTTCCCTTTCCGGAAGCGGTGGTCGAACACTAGCAGCCAATTCCTTCCATCTTCGCAAATACGCTCTGAATGATTCATTCTCTGCCTGAGACAATTCTTGCAGATCTACGAGACTAGGAGTCAAATCCAGGTTGTAATCGTACTGCTTTATGAAAGCTCTGGCTAAATCCACCCAAGATCGAATCTGATTACTCTCTAACTGCATATACCACCTCAACGATGCCCCAGTCAGGCTATACTGAAAGCAATGGATCATCAATTTGTCATCTCGCACACACGAAGTCATCCTTCGACAGAACATCATCAAATGCAACTTCGGACAGCTATCTCCTGTGTATTTTTCAAATTCCGGCATTTTGAACTTGTACGGCAACACGAGGTCAGGGACCAAGCACATGGCTACAGCATCCAGGTTAACGGCATCTTTCGCTTCCAAGGCTTTCATTTGCTCTTCCAACACTCGGAGTCTTCTTGGATCTACCACCCCGGTCATTGGATTATCTCTCCGGTAATTCATTGCGGGGAAAGCGACACATTGATTGTTAACAGGAGGAGGACGTTCATTTTGGGCAACAAACTGCTCATGCCGGTCTCGGTTCTCAACAGTTGGCTGCACAACTTGGTCTGCAGTAAGATTGTTCGCTTGCGGGAAGTTTTCCATAGAATCATATTGATGGTTGGGCGCCGGAGTAAACCTTGCCAAAGTGTTAGGAGCCTGGAAATTGCCTTCAGACATAGCTACCAATTACCTGTAACCGACTGCACTGCTTGATTATGCTCAAATCCGCTTCAGCCCCTTGGTCGTCTTCAACACTCCACTCTTGCCTCAAACAATTCCCCGAGAATCACTTTCTGGTGAAAACAAAGGCTGGATAAGTGCTCTGACCTGCTAAATGCTATGCAATATGATTTATGCAAACAGAAATACAAAAATGCTAACGTGCATGTGTGCATTGGAGATATTTTCCCTCCAATTCCAGTGTCAGTGGTAGCAAGACAAGATGAACCATAAAGACAATACTTGGAAAAATCCCTCACATATTGATCAGAATAACAGTCTTGTCAAGAAGTTACATAACTATGCTCCATACAGCTGATATGATAAGGAGGATCCCAGCCAACATGCCTGGTGGTGATCTCAACCTACAGAATACAAGAGAAATCAAATACGGGTACGGTTGCGGAAGTCCTCGACCATCTTCTTTGTCTCTGCATGATCTGGTTGATAAATCAAACCTTCTATCAGTCGATCCCTCTTCCTGACCGTCCCCTGGATGTCTCTGACAAAGTCTTCCCAAGCCTTATCATTAGCACCATCCCCAGGTTTGGGTCTCTTGGCATCTGCTCTATGCTGGAAATCTTCCAAATTCTTCATGGCATCTGTCAACTTGCGCTCGGCCTCGTATCGGCGACAGGCTTCTTCTTCAAGCTCTTCGTTCTTCACTTTGACCTGTTCTTCCAACTGAGCAATCTGTGTCTTCAGCTTTTCTTCTCGCTCCTTGCGCTTGGTCATAGTGAGATCCCAGTGTTCTCTGAACTTGGCTAACTTTGTGTAGGCCCTTTCCAGCTCTTGCTTCTTGGTGGCCAACACACTACTAACTGAGTCTACATCTAGCTCTAGGCGCTTCTTGGTTTCAGTCAATTCCAATAGCGTAGTCTTCAGATGTTTCAGAGTTTCAGCCTGTTGCTTGGAAATATATCCTGTTTCAATCTTTTCATGCCGAAGCTGGGCATTCTCCTGCTCTAAAGCCTCTTTAGCCCTTGCTAGCTCTTCTTTCTCCGCCATCAGTTGCTTGTAGACCTGCATGTCCACAGTGGTGGGCTCCTCTACCGGAGGAGGATGCAATGGCTGAACCGCTGGATACGGCATAAGGAACTTCACAGCTCGCTCACGAATCCATTCTACATATGGGCTAGGACCTCGAGTATCCCCTCTGCTACCTGAAAGCTTCCCTCTCTTGTGCAGATTTTTCCAGGCTTTCTCAAGTTTGGTCAGCATCTCTTTCCCAATTGCCCCGGTGAGATACAGAGATTCCTGTATCTCCTCGGGCTTTGGCGCTCCATGAGGTATATACCCAAATTGCTTGATCAATAAGGAAGGGTTATAGTTGACACAACCTTTCCTTCCTATTAACGGAACATTCGGGAATCCTTCGCCTTTGAGTATGACTTCAGCTCCAAATACTTCTTTATTGGCCCATACCACGTTCTCAGCAGTTAATCCCATTAAGCGCTCGGGCCATCCTAGGGAATTGATAGATGTGACAAACGAGCCTGACTTAGGCAAATGACTGGTGAACCACCTGCATAGGAGAGGGACACAACAAGACACATTCCTTCCTCGTCGCTTTTCATTCTGATAATGAGTTGAATGGTGGATATCTCCCAGCAAAGTAGGAACTGGGTTTCCCGCAGCCAAAATATAGAAGGCATCTGAATCAACAAAATCAGGAATGTTCGGGAACAACACGATGCCATACACACATACAGCAAGAATGACGTCAAAAACACCCCAGTTACCCTTCTGGGCATACTCTCGAGCCTTCTCCACTAAGACATCCAATGGAAATCCCCATACGTCTCCTCTTCTGATCATTTTCCCAGACAGCTCAGACTCTTTCAAGCACAGGATGGCAGAAAGCTCAGCCAGCTTAGGCTCAGCGTCCGTACGATAAAAAGGCATCTGCTCACGGATCGGTATATCCAGAAGTGCAGAGTACTCCTCCAGGGTAGGAGCCAAAACAAAGTCGGGAAATACAAAACACCTGAGCTCCGCGTCGTAAAACTGTAACAAAGTATAGATGCCGCTGGTCTCGTAGGCAGATGGCTGATAAACGTAGGTCAGAATCCTCCCATATCTCTTTCTGAAGTCACCCATTCCTCTCTTCTTAGCAATAGCAATCAACTCTAACAATAGACTGATGTTCGGCGACGGAAACTTATAGGGCAATACTCTCTTCAGGTTTTCCATGTCTTGCTAGGAACAAACACCAGAACTGGAAGGGAAAATATGTACCTGCAATACACACACGTTAGTTGAATGCAGATGGTAATGCAATGATGCAATATGATAAATAATGCAATCTGCGAACATAGGGGCTATGCTGTAGCCTGAAGAGGAATATCTCTGTGATCAAGAACAGAAAACCAACACGGTCACCAGAATCTCATGCCACTAACTACCATCTGATACTCAAAATATCAATCCCCTGGTAAGAAAACCATCTGAACCTCTGTATCTGACGAGAATACCATCTGATAATAGTCTCAACCTCAGATAAGAAACCCATCTGACCCAGACAACACACCTGGAGATGAATCAAGAACACCATCTGATAAAGATACTGAATCATGGTTTCTGAAGGCCAGTTTTCCTGCAATAACCCAGTCCCCTCTCACAGGTAGGATAGACCTAATCCACGGACAAAGGTACGGCATCCTATGCGGTCATCAGCGTCACAGACTTTCATGAATGACGATACGATTCCCAGAAGGAGTGGCATCATCAAATCATGAAGAGGCCTCACTTAGCTAACTTCCAATTGATCGGTCCCCAGAGTCGACAACCCTCACGTCTGGACTCCCCTCAGATCCTCAGGACCGGAAAGGAGCACCTCTGCAAGAATCTCGTCTGAGCGCAGATTTTCGTAGGGAACTGTGCCTGCTCAGCAGACAGGTTCGTCTACTACTTCTCCACAACTATATCTAGGTGTGTACTCAAGCCCAGGTCCGGCTTTTCACTCACAGTAACCTCCCTTTGCCCACAGCAATAATTACAATAATATAATGCTGGAAAATAAATGCGGAAAGGTAAAGGTACAGAAAAGTAAAGTGCAGAAAAGTAAAACGCAATATGCACAACACCCAACAAATAAACACCCAAGCGCTAGGATTGACTCGCGTAGGGGATGGGAAACGGTCCCAGCATAAGGGATGGGAAAAGTCCCTAGATGCTATAGGTCCCCAGCAGAGTCGCCAGCTGTCGCTACTGCGAAAATCGGCGCCGGCTTGACAGGAGAGTCGCCACCGTGCGTTATTTATCCCTCAGAGCGGGAAAGGGAACGCTCGAAGTAAACCTCGCAAAGACGGGAAAAGGTATGGTCATCGCAACCAAAACCTGGATTCGGGAGTCGGTTACGCAAGGGGAAGGTATTAGCACCCCTCACGTCCATCGTACTCGATGGGATCCACGCTTGGTGTTTATAGGTAAAAGGGTGTGTTATCTATCTACGCTAATGGCTGGTCTGAAAAGAAAATAAAAGGACAGGACTCGACAGAACATACGGTGTTCTGGGCCTACGTATTCCCTCGTGCAATGGGAAAGTCAGAGTCAACGTAGTTCGACCTCCTACGTCTAAACGGGGGAAAGGTTGCTCGCCAGGACATCGCGTCCTGTGCCTACGTACTTTCATCTGGAATGAAAGATCAGAGCAAACGTAGTTCGGCTAACTACGGGTAAACAGGGGCTCTCACACAGCAGTGAGAAAACAAACTGGTCTCTAAGGCTCGGGAACCTACAAATACGATCTGGTCTCAAATGCACTCGGACAAGAGAAAGGGATAACAATTAGCGGGAAAGTCTCGATCGCACAGCCGCGAGAGAACTAAGGTTAGTTGTTAGTGTGCTCGCTAGGATATCGCATCCTATGCCTACATATCTTCGTCTGGAACGAAGAATCAGAGCAGCTGTAGTTCAGCTAACTACGGATCAAGCTACTCAAAAGCTCCTACAGAAAGGAAAGGGAAACCCTAGAACTATAGCTGAGAAACAAGGGAATCTACCTACTGCTATCACACCTGGTTGACCATCCTAATGTCTATCATAACAACTCCGCAGCGGAGAAGTCAGAGCTCCTAAGGGATCATGGCAACAGGACTGAACTACAAACAAGAAACTGCAACGTAAAGAAATACTGAAAATATGCATGAATGCAACAACTAGACAAACAAGGCACAGAGGCCGCAAACCACAAAGGCAAGGGAGCTCAGCTCGACCAAATACCAACAAGCAAAGCCACGCAATAACAAACAAGCAGAAGGAGGACCACCTCAACTTCTCATGCACACAAAGTCTACTTCTAAGATGCACCTACTCAGAACTATCTAGATGAACACCTAAGTCTAATGCAACATAACATCATACAAGTCAAACAATACAAAGAGACTAACCCTGAGCAGGGCCTCCAACAAACCTGAAACAAGCTCCTAATCTATCTCTAACAGAACTCTACACAATACCCTAAGCAGGGATCTAAGCAAACAAATCTAATCAAAAACCCTAAACAAGAGGAACCAATCCCATTCTCCAAGCTTCAGAACAAGCTTACCAGAGAAAAGGGAGCTAAGCAGACAAGCCCATAGTATCTTCCTCAGGAAAGTACCAGGAGGTTACTACTCAGGAGTCATATCCTATGCGGCTCGACAACTGTGATCAGTTTACATTCCTCCTCAGGAGAAATTAAACTCACATGAAGGCTCCGGCATCACGGGATACTTGAGAAATACCTATATGCACTAGGGGAACTAAGTGAACAGACTCATAGGACCTTCCTCAGGAAAGTACTAGGAGGCTGACACTTAGGAATCGTATCCTACGTGGCTCAACAACTGTGATCAGTTTACATTCCTCCTCAGGAGAAATTAAACTCACAAGTTGGCTCCGACATCATTGGATACTTACGAAATCCTAGATAAACTAATGGAACTAAGTGAATAGACCCATAGGACATTCCTCAGGAAAGTACTAGGAGGCTTCCACTTAGGAATCGTATCCCATGTGGCTCAACAACATGTGATCAGTTTACATTCCTCCTCGGGAGAAATTAAACTCACAAGTCGGCTCCGACATCATTGGATACTTAAGAAAGAGGTGAGAAGGAAGGATGAAAGTCATTCATAGTGCCTTCCTCAGGAAAGTACCATAAACTCCCTTCAAACTTCAGGATCTCGAACCTCACAAACAGACAACAAGCTCCTAGACTAAGCCTCAATCCACTGCCTCTCTGCAAGCTCCACCAGGACTTCAATCAGCTCCTACCTTAAGAAGAACCCACAGGCCAAAAAACCCACAAGAGACTATCTCTGAAGTTCAACCACAGTTGAACTTCAAAGTCAGAAGTCACCAAGACTTCTCCTATCTTCAGGCTCAGACAAATCCTATCAGAACACCCTACAAAAATCTATCAAAAATCTAATGGGAGACCTACATGGCTCTAGGATAACATACTGAAAAATCAGAACAAAATTCAATACCAGATGAAAGAATCAAAATCAGCAACACAGACATATCCACAGACCAATTATTCAACATCAATAACAGTGAACAAATGCAATTAAAATGAAAATGCATGATTGAGCTAATATTTCTGTATTATAAAATTCTACACTGGATCACGAGTCTACAGAAAAAAGAACGGAATTATTTGACTAAATCTACCATTTTTTATGAATTTTCTAATGATATGCATGCATTGAAAATATTAAAAACATCAATTAATTGAAAAATATGCAAAAAATAACAAACTAAAATAAAATGTCATTTTTATTTTTATTTTATTTTCTTAACATTTTCATGAAATGGTAGAAACAAGAATTATTAAAAAAACAACTATTTTCAATTTATTCTGATTTATTTAATATGGAAATATAAAAGAAAAAACAAAATAAAAGAAAATAAAATGGAGGGGCTTAAACAGCAACAGATTCAAGCCTATTCTACATTGGGCCCTGATTGGGAGGTGCCAACAGCAGTTGGGCGCAGGGCCCAGGCTTACTAACCAAAAAACAATAAAAAAAACTGAACTGAAATGCAGGGGGGGTGTTGCATTAGCAATTTCTCAGTTGTTTCTCATTACTGGGCTTAAACGAGGGGGCGCAAAAAGCACATAGGGCCTAAGGCCCATACTGATTAATCTGTCTCTCATACGCTAAGGGGGTGGGGAAGTAAAACATAGGGTAGTGTTCAGAAACACGCATTTGGGCCCAAGCCCAATGTTCTCATCCTAATCCAAACGAAACCCTAATCAAAACTAACTCCTCCTAATTTCTCTCTGGCACTGTTCATCAAGCGCCGTTCGTCATCTTCATCCTCTCCCTCACGCTCTCTGAAACTCGTCCCCAATCTCCCACCATTCCCAGAGAACAACAAACCTCAACCAGCCTTCGCACCTCTCTCACACTCAAACGAGTCAACACGAAATCTCACCCTCAGTACCCTCTCAAATTCAACACAAATCAGAACTCAAACCCTAACCAATTATTTCGCCCTAATTGCAATGAAGATTTAATAGAGAGAAGGCAAAACCTGGTTTGACGCGAGAGGAACAAGGGATCTTTGAAGATTCCTGAGTATTAGGCGCGCGTTGTTGAAGAACGAAGACGCTATGATGAAGGTTGGAGCGAAGAAATTTGAGAATCTCCTGGAAGATTGAACGCGATTGGAGGTTCTGGAAATGTTGCTTGGAGATTGAACGTCTGAGTGGATTCTGGAAATTCTGGGAAAAGATGATGGCGTTCTGGAGATTGTGATGAAGCTTGTTGAAGGTTTGAGTATTCAAGGTGATTTCTGGGAATCTTGAAGATTGAACTTAGTTTGAAGTTTCTGAGATGTTCTTACTTGAAGGATGAATGAATGTCTGAGTGGATCCTGGTAATATTGATGAAGATTGTTGCAGAACGATGAAGGTGAACGAAGGATTCTGGAAATTTTGGTTGAAGGTGGATGAATGTTTAGGACGATTTCTGGAAAAGTGGAGGGTGAAGGTTGATGATTCCGGCGACGATGATGTTTCCGGCGATGAGAAGAGGAAGGTGACGGAGGAGATCTGGGGAGGAAGAAGAAGATCTGAGGATTTCTGGAAATTTTGGATGTTCAGGTGGTGGCCGGAGTTGGACGGTGGCCGGCGGCGAGGGTTCACCGGTTTTGCATGGCCGCCGGTGTGAAACTCAGGCGATGGTGTGGGGGCGCCAAGTGGCGTGCATGCGCTGAGAGAGAGATTGGTGGGGGACAGGTGTGGACCATGTGGCGTGATTCTGGGAGCAAATCTGAGTTGTGGTGGCGTGATCAGTGCAAGAAACGTGGGGCCCCTCTTGCTTCAACACGTGTCACTATTTATACCATTGAAGGCGCTAGAACTTTCTAGGAGATTCTGGTGTGCGCTGGAAGACTCTGAGAATTGCTGGACCATGTGGACTTTTTTGGACTGATGAGATCATTTTCTGACAAAAACAAACTGGGCCTTGCATTGCTTTGGGCCCAGTACGAAATTGGATGAAAAAAACTGTAAAAAACTGCATAAAAACAATTAACTGAATTTGATTAATGCCTAATTACCACTAATTAATCTAATTAAATCTAAAACATGATTAACCTAATTAAGCTCTAAAAATGATTAAGAACCTAATTAATTCTATATTATCCTAATTAAACCTAAAGACACAATTAACCTAATTAAACTCTAAAAAAAGATTAATGCTCTAATTAATTCTAAACTCCTACTAATTCCTATTAAAATCCTAATATTATTTAAAACTAATCAAAATCTATCATTAGTAAGAAAAAAAAACTATATTATTTTCTATATTGTCTAAAAAACAATTAAACTCATTTAAAAATCTATACAAAATTCCTAGAAATGATTTAAAAATTCTTATAAAATCCTAAAAAGAGAATTAAACCATTAAAATATTCAAAAAAACCCTATTTAAATTCCAGAAAAATCTATAAAGCCTGTTAAAAATTCACAAAAAGTCTATAAAAATCCTAAAAATGCAGATGAATGCAAATGACCCCCATAAAAGCGCACGAGACCAGATCGAATCGAACGGAGATCCCCGGGCATCAGAATATCCCCAAAATCACTGAAAAATCACCGAGGAGCGCACAATTTCCTGAAAATAAAACCCTGGTGATCTGGACTGGGTCTGCCATATCTGATAGACAAAAATCAAGCTGTAAACTCTAATATCCCCTGCTTGTGCACAAAAATCATACATCTGAGCTGCGAATATGAAATTAAACCATGAGTCAGATAGGAGAATCAGTTGATCAAATTTTAGGGTGCAACAACAATAAGATTTTAGCAGAGGCCTCACTCCGGCGTGACAATGAGTACATACTGAATCAAGCTATTGCAAACATGGAGGATTGTAGGCTGAGAGCTAATTCCAAAAGATGCAAGCTTGAAGATTGTTTTGGTGAAGGAGCCAGGAAGGACTACGCTGAGGACCTACAGTGCACCATTATCTAGCGAGAGCTGCTTATTCAGGGGCTGCTCGCCAGACTAGATCACCCCGAGATGCAGGAGTTGTTAGAGAATTTCCGGTCTCGTCATCCAGCTTGATTACCTTGTTTTCTTTATGTAGTTGTTGCTTATGCTTTTTGTACTGACCATCACCAGGTTTGTTGGTTGAGGTCCTTTCTGATTGTACTCTGTTGATATGATTGTATGCTACCTGCGTGGCTTTCCATTCATATATGAGGAGTTTTCTGTTATTGCTTGTCTTACGGGGTTTTCCATTGTCGTGCTTCCTCCCGGAGCTAGAATTGAGGGGGAAATATCCCTGTTGCATACATACATGTTTGCATAGCATCTTTGCATTACAGGTACAACAAGACCTTCTATCTCATCTCTGTTTCTCCGTTAGTGTGTTTCAGGATTGTTGATCGAACAACTCACCGGTACGCTACCCGAGGAAATCAGAGAAGAGTGATGGAGAAAATTCAGACGGAGATGCAAGAGTTCAGGGAAAGGATGAATAAGTTCATGGACCTCATGCAGGGGGTCACTAATGGACAGGAACAGCTTCGTACTTTGGTGCAGCCCTTGATTGCATGAGTTGATAGCAACGGTGTTCTTCATGGAGGACAGACTGCTAATCCTCCTCTCAATGAGAATGGGACTCCTCATGCTCGTTCTATGCCTAATTTGGTTATCCCTACTGCTGGAGGGAATGGTAATGGTAACAGAAATGCCTCCGGTTCTGGTAATGTTGCTAGTTTCAACAACATTGGTTTTGGGAATCCTGGAAATGGTAACACTGGAAATGATAATGCTGCTAATGGGAATGTTCATGGGCCTGGTGTCACCGGTGTTGCACACGGTAATATGGATCGGTTATGGAATGAAGACAGACAGGATGATGTGTTCACACCAAGGGTTGTGGTTGCTGAGTTCCCTTCTAAATCTGATAGGAGGATCAAGTTGATTGAGGAAATGATGAGGTCTCTGGAGAATCAAAATGCCATGGCCCTTGATATGGCTAATCTGGGACTTATCCCCGACCTGAAAGTTCCTCTAAAGTTCAAAGTCCCAGACTTTGACAAATATAAGGGCACCACATGCCCAAGAGTTCACCTGTGCTCTTACTACCGGAAGATGTCCGTGTACTCGGACGATGAGAAAATGATGATGCACTTCTTCCAGGACAACTTGTCCGGGCCGTCCCTTGAATGGTATATGGGGCTGGAGCCCATCAATATCCGATGCTGGAGGGACCTTGCTAGGGCCTTTGTAAAACATTACCAATATAACAGCGACCTTGCTCCCAACAGGGTCTAACTTCAAAATCTTTCCTAGAGGAATAATGAGTGTTTCAAGGAGTACGCCCAAAGGTGGCGTGAACTTACGGCAAGAGTACAACCTCCAATGGTGGAGCGTGAGTTAGTTGATCTATTTGTTGCTACTCTACCTGGTGTCTACTACGAGAAGCTCATCGGTAACATATCAGGTAGCTTCTCTGATTTGATAATTACTAGAGAAAGGGTGGAGAACGACATCAAGCTCGGGAAGATTCGGTCAAACAGAGTGCCCTCAGCTGGAGGAGGGAAGAAGGCGTTTGGTGGTAAAAAGCGGGAAGGCGATACTAGTTCGGTGTCCAGTTCTAAGGGAAAAGGTAAGGGTCAGTATCAGAATCGTCAGCGTCAACAGGTCGCACGTATAATAATTCCTGACGTTCAGCAGCAGCAGCAAAATCAGCAGAATCAGAACCAGAATCAGAATCAGAATTACGCCCAACAGCGATATCAGAATCGTGGCCAAGGAGTGAACAGAGCGTTTGACATACCGTCGAAGCCATATTCGCAACTTCTCCGGACCTTATTGCAATTGCAGCTTATTTAGAAGAGGACGATGGCTCCTCTGACGGGACCACCTCCATTTGGGTATGATGCGAACGCCCGCTGCGAATTTCACTCAAGTGCCCCGGGGCACAATATTGATAATTGCAAGGCTTTCAAGCACAAGGTGCAGGATATGCTTGATTGCAAGGCGATAAATTTCTCCAATGACGCTCCCAATGTCATACAGAATCCTATGCCAAATCACGGGCAAGTTGGAGTCAATGCGATCATCGAGGATGATGGTCTGGATTTGATAGCAGATGTCAGTGAGCTGAAAATGTCGTTGAGCTTCGTGAAAGCGAAATTGCTGAAAGGGGGTGTGTCCCAGGATGCGGGAAATTCTGTGTTGAGTGTGCATGCCATCTGGATGGTTGTGATCAGTTGAGAAGCGGTATTCAGAGTTTGATGGATGAAGGGGTTCTACAGTTTGATCGGGCCCTTGAAAGCAAATCCAGAGAAGTGGTAACCAAGCAGAGGGGTAAGATTGCTACGATCTCTATCCCATACAAAACTATTACAACTTCTGCTCCTAGACCACCGACGATTGTCATTACAAAAGCTGGTCCCGTGCCTTTTGAGGATACCAAAGTTGTTCCATGGAATTATGGAGCCGAGGTATATATTAATGGATAAAAGCTAGATTTGAAGAGTCTGCCTGTTGAGTTAGTGAAGAATTTGGTTGGTGCAGGAGGAATTACCCGAAGTGGTCAAGTCTTTTCACCACCCGGAGGGGTGGCTGATAAAGCAGACAAAGGAAAGGGTAAAATAGTCGTGGAAGAAACCTCTCAGGATGGAGAGAAAGAACTGTTGGCAAAAGATGTAGAAGAGTTTATGAGGCTAATAAGGAAGAGTGACTACAAGATAGTCGACCATCCACATCGAAATTCATTGCTAAGGATATTGAATACTGCGTATGTGCCTCAAGAGATTTCGGCGAACCAACTCGAGGGAGTTGTCGCTCACGTAAACGCAGGGAACGATCTTGGTTTTACGGACCTAGAGTTGACGTTGAATGGCAGGAATCACAACAGTGCATTGCATATTTCGATTGAATGTCTTGGAGCTGTTATGTCCCATGTTTTGGTGGACACCGGGTCATCTCGAAATGTACTTCCTAAGAAAGCATTAATGAAACTAGACACTCGAGGTATTTTTTGTACGCCCAGTGATCTAGTGGTGAGAGCTTTCGATGGAACCAGACAGTCAGTATTCAGGGAGCTTACATTGCCAATCCATGTAGGGCCAGAAGTGTTCGATGCATTGTTTTACATAATGGAAATCCAGCCGACCTATAGTTGTCTATTAGGCCGTCCACGGATCCATTCGGCAGGAGCTGTGACCTCCATGTTGCATCGGAAACTCAAATATATGGTCGGTGGAAGCATCATCACCGTATAAGGGGAAGAAGACATAATGGTTAGCCATTTATCGTCGTTTAAATATGTTGAAGTGGATGGGGAGATCCACGAAACTCTCTGTCAAGCGTTTGAAACGGTCAAGGTTAAGGACAAGTCTCCTACAATGAGCAAAGCGCCCGAGGTGGCCATATCTTCTTTCAAGGAAGCCCAGGAGGCAGTGCAGTTTGGGGCAACACAAGGTTGGGGCCAGGTGCTTGACATCCCCAATAAGCAGGATAAGTTTGGCTTGGGGTATAACCCATCTTCTTCATCATCCACAAAGAGCACGCCGTGTTACAAAGGACCAGTGATGTTCACCCTAGGGGGTGTCATATTGGAACACATCAATGTTGTTTAAGATAGTGAAGAGGGGGATAGCGATTGCGACATGGACGCTTGGATCAAGCCTTGCACACCAGGACAGAGCCTGCACAATTAGTCTATATATGAGTTCATTCAAGTGATTACTGAATAGTAATGATCTGTTTTCCCGATTATTGTACGACACTATGTTCTACCCGGGGCATAGGGATATCTTGTCAGGGCTTTGCTTGTTTATAATTGAACGTTTTTGTCAATAAATCAAAGGGCGTTATTTCTCATTCAAATTTTGTGATCCTTGTTATTCCTGTTTTATGTTTAAACAATAAAATGGCAATGGGGTTTTGTGTTGCATATCATTTGAATCATTTAACCATCATTATTGTAGGATCCACATTACAGATGACACCGATCAAGAACCTTCTATGACTCACTTCGACTTTGATCACCCGATATTTCAAGCCGAAGAAGAGATTGATAAGGATGACGACTTGCCGGAAGAGCTGGCTAGACTCTTGAAACAAGAAGAAAAGACAATTCTGCCTCACCAGGAAGTGATTGAGGTCATTAATTTGGGTTCTGAAGAGGTTTTCAGAAATGTCATAATAGGGGCTGCGTTGCAGAGTGACATCAAGAAAAAACTGGTCGAGATGCTTCGAGAGTATAGTGACATCTTTGCTTGGTCCTACGAAGACATGCCCGGGCTTGACACCGATATAGTGGTTCATCATTTACCGTTACGCGAAGAGTGTCCGCCAGTCAAACAGAAGCTCAGAAGAACGAGACCAGACATGGCTGTAAAAATCAAGGAAGAGGTTCAGAAGCAGTTGGACGCAGGATTTTTAGTCGTGACGACTTACCCTCCATGGGTCGCCAACATAGTGCATGTGCCGAAGAAAGACGGTAACGAACGGATGTGTGTTGATTATTGAGATTTGAAGAAGGCGAGCCCAAAAGATGATTTCCAGCTCCTTCATATTGACGCATTGGTCGACAATACTGCTCAATTCTCCGTATTCTCCTTCATGGATAGTTTTTCGAGTTATAACCAAATTAAGATGGCCCCTGAGGATATGGAAAAGATGATGTTTATCACGCCATGTGGGAAGTTTTGTTATAAGGTAATGCCATTTGGGTTGAAAAACGCAGGGGAAACCTATCAGCGGGCTATGGTCACTTTGTTTCATGATATGATTCATCATGAGATTGAAGTCTATGTTGATGACATGATAGCAAAGTCCCTAACAGAAGAGGGATATCTGGTCAATTTGCAAAAGCTGTTTGAGAGACTCAGGAAATTCAGGTTGAGGTTGAATCCTAACAAGTGTACCTTCGGGGTACGGTCCAAAAAACTACTGGGGTTTATTGTTAGCGAAAAGGGAATCTAGGTTGATCCTGCTAAGATAAAAGCTATACAAGATATGCTAGTGCCGAAGATAGAAAAAGAGGTTTGTGGCTTCTTGGGGAGGTTGAACTACATTGCTCAGTTCATATCTCACCTGACGGCCACGTGCGAACCAATGTTCAAATTGTTGAAAAAAGATCAGGCGGTCGTCTGGAATGATAAATGCCAGAGGGAATTTGACAAAATCAAAGAATATCTGCAGAAACCTCCAATATTGATACCCTCGGTAGCCGGAAGACCATTAATCATGTACTTAACGGTTCTTGAGAACAACATGGGTTGCGTTCTCGGTCAAAACGACGAGACTGGAAGAAAAGAGCACTCCATATACTATCTGAGTAAAAATTTCACAGATTGTGAGTCCCGTTACTCGATGCTGGAAAAAACGTGTTGCGCACTCACGTGGGCTGCCAAACGTTTGAGACAGTATATGCTTAACCATACAACCATGCTGATTTCGAAGATGGATCCAATCAAGTATGTGTTCAAAAAGCAAGCGCTTTCAGGTAGGATTGCCAGGTGGAAAATGGTACTGACAGAGTACGACATCCAATATGTTTCTCAGAAGGCCATCAAGGGAAGTGTTTTGTCAGAGTACCTTGTTAAACAGCCTGACGAAGACTATCAACCAATGAAGTTTGAATTTCTTGACGAGGACATCATGTTCCTTATGATGAAGGACTGCGAAGAGCCATTACCCGACGAAGGGTCGGAGAGGAGTTCTCAGTGGCAATTGATATTTGATGGTGCTGTTAACTCATACGGAAGTGGAATCGGGGCAATCATTACGACTCCCCATGGGTCTCATATCCCATTCACTTCCAAGTTAACATTCCCGTGCACCAACAACGAAGCAGAATATGAAGTGTGCATCATAGGTTTAGAAGAAGCCATTGATCTGAGGATTAAGAATCTCGATGTGTACCCTGATTCAGCGCTTGTTATTAATCAAATCAAAGGAGAGTGGGAAACCCTACATTAACTATGCGAGAAGGCTGTTGCCTTTATTCGATCGGGTAGAGTTTCATCACGTGCCTCGAGCGGAGAACCAGATGGCAGACGCTCTGGCTACGTTGGCTTCGATGTACAAAGTGAACTTATGGAATGATTCTCCCAGAATTGTCATTTCTCGCCTCGACCGGTCGGCTTTCATATTCGCCATTGAAGAAGCTACTGATGGCAAGCTGTGGTTTTATGACATACAAAACTTCCTCAAGAAGTAGGAGTATCCGCCAGGGGCTTCGGCTCAGGATAAGAAGACTCTGAGGAGGTTGTCTGGTAACTTTTATCTGAACCCAGATGGTGTGCTTTACAGAAGGAACCATGACCTGGTGTTATGTGCGTGGACGAAAAGGAAGCAACGTTGCTTATGGAAGAGGTCCACGAGGGAACTTTCGGTACACATGCCGGTAGGCATGCAATGTCTCGGAAACTACTACGAGCAGGGTATTATCTGCTAACCATGGAGTCAAATTGTTTCAAATTTGCAAGGAAATGCCATAAATGCCATATTTATGCAGACAAAATTCATATGAGGGGCATTGACATGATTGGCAAGATTGAGCCGACCACCTCCAACAGCCATCGTTTCATCCTGGTCACTATCGACTACTTCACCAAATGGGTGGAAGTAGCCTCGTATGCCAATGTAACCAGGCAAGTTATAGCCCGGTTCATAAAGAGGGACATCATCTGTAGATACGGAGTGCCCGAGCGAATCATTACTGACAATGGTTTGAACCTTAATAATAAGATGATGAAGGAATTGTGCCAAAACTTAAAAATCGAGCATCACAACTCATCGCCCTATCGTCCGAAGATGAATGGCGTTGTCGAAGAGGCCAACAAGAGTATCAAATGGATAAATGGATAGTGCAAACGATGGTTGTCACTTACAAGGATTGGCACGAAATGTTTCCCTTTGCTCATCACGGTTATCGTACGACGGTACGCACATCAACCAGGGCAACTCCTTTCTCGCTGGTATATGGTATGGAAGTTGTCCTACCATTGGAGGTCGAGATTCTCTCTTTAAGAGTTCTGGTCGATGTCAAACTCGATGAGGCAGAATGGATACGAAACAGATTGAATCAGCTCAGCCTGTTGGATGAGAAGAGGATGGCGTCTATTGCATATGGTCGGTTGTATCAGAGCCACATGAAGAAAGCTTTCGATAAGAAGGTGCGCCCTCGAAGCTTTCAAACGGGCAATCTTGTGCTGAAAAAGATTATCTCACCACAATCAGATCACATGGGCAAATGGACTCCCAATTACGAAGGTTCGTATGTCGTACGAAAGGTTTTCTCCGGAGGAGCCTTGTTATTATCCACCATGGATGGAGAGGATTTTACATACCCTGTGAACGCAGACGCAGTTAAAAAATACTTTGCTTAAAATGACCCGCTGGAAAGAAAAAAGAATATCCAGGAAAAAATATGGCATCCCGGCGAACCATGAAAAAGAAGGGGTTCGGGCAAAAGTTAGGGATATAAATGAAAAGATGTAAACCCGCAAAGTCGAAAACCCGAGAGGGCGGCTTTGGGAAAAAGGGGTATCCCGGTGAAATGAAAATCCGCAAGGGCAGTTCATGCAAAAGTTAGGGATTGAAAAGTAAATGACTGCGATCTGCGTGTGGTACTTCTTTGGTTAGTGGTTTGGGAGACCTGCGGGCCGTTCATCCAAATCAATCTCTTTTGAAGACAGAGCATCAGAAAGACATCGAAGTCGGGCAAGTCATAGAGGGATCAGCTCATGGTGTTCGTCTACCCCACATTGTCGACATGTTTGTAGACTTTTGTATATCTCTGTATATATATGTATATTTCTTGCGCAACTTCCTCTTTTGAGGGATTGCATCTGCTGTAAAATTTTGCCTATTCACAGGCCATTTATCAATAAACTTATATTATTCAGGAATCTGTATGCTTTGTTTTAACTTTTACTGTTTTGTTTGTGAAAAATGCCCGATGTTTTTGATAAACTTGCGCATGTATAAACTTGCAGGCGTTGGCCGATAATCGTTAAAACTTTGATTTAACTGAACAACGTCACGAATGATGACTGAGATAGTGCCTTTTGTGTAGGATGTCTTGCCTGTTTGTTAACTTTTTGAAAGGTTGTTACCCTTGGGGAAAAGAGGTAGGGATGAGATTCGTTGTCTTCCCAACCAGAGTCCATTCCGCAGCATTGGAGTTTACATCTCTATCCCTAGTGGATTTGGATGTTTGGTTAAAGAAGCAGTTAAATGTGTATCCTTGTCCCCGACAGTTGGTCGATATGCATTTGATCCCCACAAAATTTGAGCAGGTGATTTTGTACCCCATCAGAGGTCAAGTTACAATTGATAAGTCCATTCCTCATCTCCCTGTCGCTACGCGAAAAATTACACAGAGTCGCCACCGGATTTTATTTATCCCAAAGGAGGGAAAAGGAAATAGCGATAAAACCTTTAGGGAAAAGAGCATGGTCATCTCAACCAAGTCTTAGGGTTCTGGAGTCGGTTATACGAGGGGGAGGTATTAGCACCCCCTCGCATCCATCGTACTCGATGGGAACCTTCTAGGTTGTTTGGCGTGAATGGGTGTTTTATTCTAAAAGTTTGCTTGCTTAAAAGAGAAGAGGGGTTGGTTTTTTATTAGAGTGTTCGCCCAGGATGGGGGCCCTTGTAACTACGTATATTCACTTGTAGGAAGTGAAGAATCAGAGCATTCGTAGTTCATGGGACTACGGTGAAAATGGGATGTTGGGTAGATGATGCTAATGTGCGCATTCTAGCAGTTAGGTTTATTGCTGCCCGCTCGTTGGAGATTTAGGCATTACCTGTTTGCGGTAGAACGTACGTAACATGTCCTTGGATCATCGCAATCCTATGCCTACGTATTCTCAACATGTGTGAGAAATCAGAGCAGCCATAATTCGGCCACTTGAGAAATGGTTGTGTGTTGGTTGTTTTTATACATTGAAAAGGGGTTTTCGGATGGATGCCCTAAGGCGAAAAGAAGTTTGATGAGTTGATGTTATTTTTAGGTTTTTGAGAAAAGATTATTTTTTATTAAGATTACACAAAAGACATTGGATAAAGATGAATGTTTCGAATAACCAAGTCGAGCGCCTTGTATTCAAAACATTCGGAACGAGTGTAGGAGGGTTCCATTCTCATTCCTTCTCCACCACCTTAAAGTCCATGGTGTATAACCCTAATCACATATTTATTGTATTTTTGGATTTTTATGAGAAAAAGCACCTCTTGATGTTGGATTAAGGGTTTTATTTGTTGGTAAACATATTTGAAGTGATGCGAACAAGGTTGATGGCGATGCACAAGACAACCGTCTTACAAGGTTGAAAACGGCTCGATAAATCCTAAAACGTTTCACAATTTCCTCCTAATGCAAAGAGTTTATAAAATAAGAATTTTAGAATTCTTTGAGCACTATGTGAAAATACACATTAATATGAGAATTTAGAAAAAAGAATCACCCAAAAAAGAATTAAAAGCAAAGGAGTTATGATTAATTGAAATTTAGTGAAATTAAAATAAAATTAAATAAAACCAAATATCAAAAATAAAGGAAATGCCTCCCCCAAGGCTTGAACCCAAGACCTTGGGGTCATAGGTGTTGCAACTGCGTAAAACCACCGGCGGAAAAACAGAAGAGTCGCCACTTTCGTTATTTATCCCAAAGAGAGGGAAAGGAAACGATCGTAAAAATCTAAATAAAACGGGAAATACAAGGTCATCGCAACCATGTCTGGGTTCGGGAGTCGGTTACGCAAGGGGAAGGTATTAACACCCCTCAAGTTCGTCGTACTCGACGGGATCCACGCATTATTGTCTATCTAAAAGGGTGTGTTGAAACTATCTAGCTAAAGGCTTAAGGACAAAAGAAAAAGAGAACTGACTCAGCAGAGCATCGCTGCCGTGTGCCTACGTACTCCCTCGTGCAATGGGAAAGTCAGAGTCAACGTAGTTCGCCTAACTACGGCTAAAGAAGGGGAAAGGGTTGCTCGCCGAGACATCGCGTCTCGTGCCTACGTACTTTCGTCTGGTACGAAAGAACAGAGCAAACATAGTTCGGGCTCAAAGGACCACAAGTTGGTTCAAAAGTTTTTAGGCCCGAGTATGGTTAACAAATAGTTCTAGCAGTTGGTGTTTGCAACTCGACCATTGGAGACTTAGGCATTACCGTTTGCGATGGAACTAAAAGTTAACGACACTCTTCTTTATTAAAATATTTTCCTTGATTAAGAACCCCAAAGGGTGAAAAAGGTTTGAATTGCTTTTGTGTTTTTTAGAGAAGAAGTGTTTTGAATTTGATTTGCAACTCATGTCGCACTAGAGACTATGACCTAAGAGCGAATGCGTCGTATATCACCCAAAGGGTGTACACTAAACACTCTAGGTCCTTGAGAGGAGGCACCTCAATTACCATTTCTCAAGTAGCTTTAGGCTCGTAGCGTGCTACACTTGTCATTCTTTATTAAGTTATTTATGAATGTTTGAAGATGAGAAGAGAAGAAGGAACACTAATAGGAGACTAATCAATCCTAAAAGTTATCATGCAAAGTGGACCTAAAGTTGAGTTTCAAAAGGGGACTACCTAATGTTATCATGCATGGTTAGGCACCTAATTTCTATCATAACCTCAATAGGTTAGAGGACTTATGGGGAACATGGCAAAGAAAAGCAAAAGAAGAAGAAGATGAAGAATAAGAAATGCATATGCAAATGAGAATGCAAACAAAATGCAACACATAGAATGATAGTGGGGGAAAATAGTGTGGGGAAGTAGCCACCACAAGCTCATCTCAACCAAGCATTCATATGTAAATGCAAGAAAAGAGAAGAAGAAGAAATGCACAAGAAGAGATTAAACAAACACAAGCAAATCCCACAAAGATGCACTAACAAGTGGGATGAAATGACCTAAGTCAAGCAACATCAACCACAGCATAAAATCAAACCCAATGAAAGGTAAATTAAACATCAAAGCCAAGTGAGGATGGGAGACCAAATGAGGGCAGCAAGGCCCCATAATAGGTACTCCACCACAAGCATCACTTACCAAACGAGAAGAAACACCAAAAGTGTCCTCAAGGATTCATCATCTTAGGTATGCTTCAAATACCACCAAAGGAGGGATCAATCCACCTTAAATGACACTCCAAGGTCATTGGACAGAAGGGAGATGAAGATAAGAAATCTCACAAGCAAAATCAAAGCAAGACAAAAAGAAATGCAAGCAAAAGCACAAGGGAAACGAACATGTATCACATAGGAGTTCAAGTTGGAAGCACAAAAAGAAAGGCATCAATGAACAAGCAATGAACATAATTTTGACCTAAAAATGAACGTACAGCAAGCTCAACATGTCTAAAATGTGAAACAAGAAGATTTGAAAGCTTATTGGATCCACAAAGGTCATTTCCAATCTAAACTAGGTCAAGCACTTGTGTGAGCTGTCCTATGAGATGACCTAACTTGTAAGTCACTTCAAAAATAGGAAAAAGGCTCAAAAAATATCAAATAAAATGCACAAAGAAGCTACATAAGTTGGCAACCAGAGGCCAAGAAATCAAGACAAATGTGCTCTCAAAGCACCATCAAAATAATCAAATCATTTGGATGTACAACTTTGAAATGGAAGAAACAAGTGCAAAAAGAAAAGCCACAAAAGTCAACCCAAAAGTCAACAATCAGGGGCAAAATGGTCCTTTAAAATTGATCAACACATCATTGAGATGAGGATCAATTTTCAATCATTGGATCAAAAAAGAATGAGAGAAATAAATGCAAACACAAAACATGTTACAATTTAAACCAACTAAAACAACTCCAATATTTAATTCATTTTTTAATTGAAAATAAAATAAAAATATCTAAAAAAAATAGACATCTCAAAGTTGATAAAAAATGAATTTTCAATCATTGGGGCAAAATGGTCCTTTAAAATTGATCAACACATCATTGAGATGAGGATCAATTTTCAATCATTGGATCAAAAAAGAATGAGAGAAATAAATGCAAACACAAAACATGTTACAATTTAAACCAACTAAAACAACTCCAATATTTAATTCATTTTTTAATTGAAAATAAAATAAAAATATCTAAAAAAAATAGACATCTCAAAGTTGATAAAAAATATTTTTGGTGAATTTTTAACATATTGGAGCTATTTTAATTAATTAAAATTGTAAACAGAAAATAAAATAAAAAAACAAATGAAAATAAAAAGATAATGAGAAAATGGCGTGACAAATAGCAACAAATAGCAGTTCGGGAATGGAAATGGGCCCAAGTTGGTGTGTAAATAGCAAGGCACATGCTAGGCCCACCCAGAAAAAAAAAACACACAAGAACCTGGGGACTCACGTGTGATCAGTCAACCCTAGACCACCATGGAATTCAATCTGGAGCGCTTGATCAATTGGCAAGTAATCACATCATGAGGTTAAGAATTTGCCAGCACATTAATGAAAACTAAAAAGCAATCTCATGGAACAAGTCAAACACGGTCCACCGTGTTTCTTAATCGTAACCATTGGAAGAAAAAGTCATCCAATCAAGCGCGCAACACAGTGCCACGTAAGTCATCTCCTTCATGGAACATGGGAGAAAACCAGAGGTGGCCGGAACAGTTTTCGATCATCTTCTTCATGTGTCCGGCCACCGTGCCTCCATAACAACACACACAGAACTCAATTCTTCACCGTTTGTGAAGAATTTTATATCAAAATTCGTCTAGAGATCATGAGGATCTCATATCCAGCATCAAAATTCACATATCTTGCAATATACATTCAAACTGAAAACAACAAGAATGAACATCAAAAATCAAAGTTCACTAAAACCACTTCAATTTGATCTAAAACTCATCTAGAGCTCACGTAGGTTACAGATCCATCATTAAACAAGCAAGATCATTCACAAACAAGTCAAACCAGATCCAAACATTTTCAAGCATCATCCAACAATCACAACCAATGCCAGCTCGTTTTACATTTTAATGATCTACATTGATCCTACATCACAAGTATGCAAAAATGGTAGTGAATTGATGCTTATTAAGAGTGTAATGTTGAATTTCAATTACCTAGTGGAGAACTTCCACTGAGCCTTCAAATGGAGCTCAAGCTTGAAGATAATTGCCCAAAATCGTTCACTGAACTCCAATAAAGCTTTCTCAATTCACAATTTCTCTTGAAACACCCTCGATCTCCAAATTCGAAATTTGAATTTTCCACACTTTTTCAAAATCGTATTTGTTCAGTTTGGCTCCAATTTGCACTTCTGATGAATTGTGAAGGTTCAAAACCTTATATGCAATGGATCTTGATGATAATTAGGCCCAATCTCAGCCTCTAACAGTCCAATCAAAAATCCAAAGAATTGAGTTTTTCAAGCTTCATGTACACGAAAATTGCACTAATTTTGGCTCCAAAATGGTTGGAAACACTTGCTGGTATCACATGGAGCATGAATGGTCAGGATTAGAGCCTTAGTTGATCTCAATGGCTCATGTTGATTGTGTAACTTCATAGTGAAGAAACCTTGAAAATGGCTCACTTAAACACCTCAATTCCAAATTGTAAAATTGCCAAAGTGTTTAAAATGATGTTTGCACTCAGAAAATGCACTCATTTGCACCAAATTGATAAAAAAAAGTACATAATGCCAATTTTGCCCCTTTAATCCTTTTTCTTGAAAATTCAAATATCCAATCTTCATTCCAAGCATAAACCATGACTTCTTAATGCTTGACTAGGCAAATAACACCATTTGGAACAAGTTTGATGTTGGACAAATCTTCATTTGATGTGTGCAAGTTGGTGAAATGGCCCTATAATTTTATGACCTGTAATCTTACTTTCCCAAAATACCCCTAACTTGTAAACCTCATAACTTGAGTTCTACAAATCAGATGAAAGACTTCTAGTAAAATTTGGAAAGCTAAGACCAAGAAATACAACTTTCATGTTGGCCAAAAGGTGCGGAGAAACATCCTTCTAGGTGAAAAATGGCTTGGAAGTTGGTTGACTTTTGTTGACCTAAATCACATTCCTCTGATGACCTGTAACTTGTCTGGATCATAACTTGAGTTCTATAAATCCAATCAAGGACTTCTAGTACTCAAATTAAATCTAAGAACATGATCTACAAGTTCCATGTTGGTCAAAAGTTGAGATGAAACTTGTATCTTGAGATAGGTGGTCTTGAAGTCAGACACTAAATAGGGGATTTTACCCTGAGAACCCTAATTTAGTAACTTCTCACACACTTAACCCTTGATGAATTGAACTTGAAATGATGTCTCATATGTCTTAACACAACATCCCATGACCATAGAGACTTTGAATTGAGTTTTAATCTCCTTCTATTGCACAATTGACTGAAGACTAGCCAGATGAAACCCTAATTACAACACCTTCAACTATAACCTTTCTCACTTGAGACAAACACTTGGTTGAGCTCCACAGTGACTCTAAAGGCACTCAATGAGCTCTCTCAACATCTTATATCCATAACCATGCATTCACAATCCCCAGATAATCTTCAATAAGCCTCCAAGTTAGAAGTTGATCCACATACATCCATCCTTTCTTTCATAAGACCAATGTCCATTTCCTGATGATTTGATTACCAACCAAACTTGAGTAACACCCCTTGCTTGGGCTCAACCCTCTGAGTGTACTCTTTTTGCTATACACAACCTCTTGATCCCCTATTTAATGCAACATGCTATGTAATGCAAATGCTAGAAAGAAATGAAATGAAACATAAACCAAGTTAAGAAAAGGTTGGGCAAATTTTGGGGTGCAACAGCTGCCCCTATTCAAACGACTTGGACCTGAAGAAGTGAAAAGGGAACGACTTTCATGCAATCAAGGTAAAAGACGGTTGAATGCCAAAGAACCCGGAAATTTGCCAACCGCAGAAAATCTGGAAACCCTCCTAGGGTAACTGCTCTGATTACAAACACATTCCACTGGGGAAAGAGAAACTTAACCAAGTAACTCTGCTTGGGGAACACCCTGAAATAGGTAAATACTTCAAATTGCCGGAATTTGGATATTCAGTGAACAAAATGAATCAACGAAATTTACTAGAGCCTGAACGCTCAACGTAACAGCCGAAGTCTGAATACTCAACAAAAAAGCCGGAGCTTAAACTCTCAACGTAAAAACCGGAGCCTGAACGCTCAACACAAGATTGATCGGAGCCTAAACGCTCAACGTAAGATTAACCGGAGCCTGAATGCTCAACGCAAGATTGACCGGAGCCTGAACACTCAACAAACAAAAGGATGTATCAATTGCGAATTCACCGGAGCCTAGATACTCGACGGAAAAGCCGGAGCCTGGATGCTCAATGAAAATTGACCGAAGCCTGAATACTCAACAGACTAAAAAGTATACCATAAACTGGAACCTTATCGGAGCCTGGACACTCAACAAAACTGGAATCACCAATCAAATGTCGGAGTATGGATACTCAACTCACAAGAAAAGTTTCCACATACTGGAAATTAGCTGGAGTCTGGATACTCAACGTAATACATCGGAACCTGAATGTTCAACAAAAATAAACCGGAGCCTGAACGCTCAACGAAATAAACCGGAGCCTGAACGCTCAACGAGAGTGACCAGAGCCTGGATAATCAACAGACAAAAGAATCCTCAATATACGAAAACTATCAGAGTTTGGATACTCAACGGAACATTGACCGGAGCCTGGATACTCAACAGACAAAACCAAATACCATAAATCAACAATTCACCGGAACCTGGATATTCAACAGAGAATAAGTACTATCACAAAACTTACCAAAGTTTGGATTTACCGGAGCCTGGATACTCAACGGGGAAAGCAATGCTTCACAAATGAACATTCACCAGAGTCTAGATACTCAACGGAGAAACCGGATCCTGGATGCTCACTGAAAGATTAACCGGAGCCTGGATACTCAACGGACAACGGGAAGATATCACAAATATACTCATAAAAAACTGAACACCACACTGTCTTTACCGGAGTCTGGATACTCGATGGAAAACATAACAATATTAATCACAGTGGTTTGGATACCACAACCATCTTTACCGGAGTCTAGAGACTCGACGGAAAAGGAAAACATCATCAACTGGGAATGGACCGGAGTCTGGGTACTCAACGAAACACAAATACTTATCCTGATCCTCTGAGATCCGAAGATATTGCTGGTTAATAACCTGAGACGGAGTCTGGATACCACGCGGGCTAGGAGAGATCACATGGTCTGGATACCAAGGAAAAGATCAAAACCTCGGACGATACACCTGAAGCAAAGAGATAACAACCTGGCTTATGTTTCATATGCATATGTTTGAAAATGGCGTAATGCTCCATACGAAATGGAAATGCTACGCATTTGGGTGGATGTTATGCACGCATGCAGATGCACTGGAACCGAATTCAGCAAAATGAATGCTAGAGATACAGAAACCATCCTGCTAGGATAACAAAAATAACCCTGTTGAGGGAAGCAACAAATCTGTCGGGGAAAGAGCGCAAACTAGCTCACGCCAATAACGATTGGACTTATGCCGAGAAACGGCCCTTATCGGCCTTCTGCAAGGAATATACTAACATGACATCATTCTTCTATCCTGCTAGGGAAGAGAGACAAACACTGCTGAGAAAACCATCCCTTTCAACTCATTGGGGATAGCTCCGCCGGGGAGCGGATCTAACCAGGCCGCAAAATATTCTGTGGGGAGAAAAATCCAAACCCGACTCGCTGGGGAGTACCTATAAGCATGCACCTTGCGGGGATTAAATTTAACAACTCTACTGGGGATAGAGATGTGAACTTCACTGATCGGGGAAGTAAATCTCTGGCTGGGGATAGGACAAACTTCATCTGCACCTTTTCCCCAAGGGTAACGACCCTGCAAAACTGAACAAACAGACAAGATATCCTACGCAACGGAATCATCTTAGTCATCATTCGTGACGTTGTTCAATTAATTCAAAGTTTTAACAATTATTGGCCAAGGCCTGCAAGTTTATGTTAGCACAAGTTCATCAAAACATTGGGCATTTTCACAAACAAAAATGTAAAAGTTAAAACAAAGCACACAGATCAAGTACTGAATAGTATATGTTTATTGATGAAGGGCCTGTAAATAGGCAAAGTTTTACAACAGATGCAACTCCTGAAAAGAGGAAGCTGCGCAAAACAAGATACAAATATGTACAGAAATATACAAGAATGTACAAAAATGTCGACAACGTGGCACAGACAAACACCATGAGCTGATCCCTTTATGACTCGCTTGACTCTGACGCTTTCCCGACGCTTCGTCTTCAGAAGAGATTGATTCGGATGAAAAATAGCCCTCAGGCTCTCCCAATCCACTAGGCAATGAAGTTCACACGCAGACCGTAGTCATTTTCTTCTCAATCCCTAACTTTTTCCTGAACCTCCCTTTTCGGGTTTTCGATTCACCGGGATACCCATTTTTTCCAAAGTCGCCTTTTCAGGTTTTCGACTTTGCGGGTTTACATCTTTTCATTTTTATCCCTAACTTTTGCTCGAACCTCTTTTCCTTTTTTGTGGTTCGTCGGGATGCCCCATTTTTGTCTGGACTTTTCTTTTTGTGTCCAGCGGGTCTCTTTAAGCAAAGTATTTTTTAACTGCGTCTGCGTTCATAGGGGATGCAAAATCTTCACCATCCATGGTGGCTAATAACAAGGCTCCTCTGGAGAAGACCTTTCGTACGACATATGGACCTTCGTAGTTGGGAGTCCATTTGCCCTTGTGATCTGACTGTGGTGGAAGAATCTTTTTCAACACAAGATCGCCTGTCTGAAAGCTTCAATGGTGCACCTTCTTATCATAAGCTTTCTTCATCCGGCTCTGGTACAAACGACCATATACGATGGATGCTAACCTCTTTTCATCAATCAGGCTAAGCTGATTCAAATGATTCTTAATCCATTCTGCCTCATCAAGTTTTACATCGACCAGAACTCTCAAAGAAGGGATCTCAACCTCTAGCGGTAGGACAACTTGCATACCGTACACTATCGAGAAAGGAGTTGCCCCGGTTGATGTGTGTACCGTCGTACGATAACCGTGCAAGGCGAAAGGCAACATCTCATGCCAATCTTTGTATGTAACAAGTAACTTTTGCACTATCTTTTTGATATTCTTATTGACCGCTTCAACAGCGCCATTCATCTTCGGCTGATAGGGCGATGAGTTGTGATGTTCAATCTTGAAGTTCTGGCATAACTCCTTCATCATTTTGTTGTTCAGATTCGAACCATTATCAGTAATGATTCGCTCGGGAATTCCATATCTGCAAATGATGTCCTTCTTTATGAATCTTACTACCACTTGTTTGGTCACATTGGCGTACGAAGCTTCCTCAACCCACTTGGTGAAATAATCAATAGCAACCAGGATGAAACGGTGACCGTTGAATGCGGTGGGCTCAATCTTGCCAATCATATCAATGCCCCACATGGAGAAAGGCCACGGGGACGCCATAACATTCAATGGGCACGACGACACATGTATCTTATCAGCATAAACCTAGCATTTATGGCATCTTTTCGCGAATTTGAAACAATCTGACTCCATTGTTAGCCAAAAATAACCAGCTCGTAAGAGTTTCCGAGACATGGCATGTCCGCCGGCATGCGTACCGAAAGTACCCTCATGGACTTCTTCCATAAGCAACAATGCTTCTTTTTCATCCACACATCTCAACAACACCAAATCGTGGTTCCTTCTGCACAGTACACCATCTGGGTTTAGGTAAAAGTTGCCAAACAACCTCCGCAGCGTCTTCTTATCCTGAGCCGAAGCTCCTGGTGGATACTCTTGCTTCTTGAGGAAGTTCTGTAGATCGTAGAACCACAGTTTACCATCGGCAGACTCTTCAATGGCAAATACGAAAGCGGGTCTGTCCAAGCGAGAAATGACAATTCTGGGAGCTTCGTTCTAGAAGTTCACTTTGTACATCGAAGATAGCGTTTCCAAAGCATCAACCATCTGATTCTCCGCTCTTGGTACATGGTGGAAGTCTATACGATCGAAGAATGGTAACAACCTCCTTGCATAATCTCTGTAAGGAATCAGATTTGGTTGACGAGTTTCCCATTCTCCTTCGATCTGATTAACAACCAGCGCTAAATCGCCATATACATCGAGATTCTTGATCCTCAGATCAATGGCTTCCTCCAGACCCATGATACATGCTTCGTACTCAGCTTCATTGTTGGTGACTGGAAACATCAATCTGGCAGTGAAAGGGATGTGGGTACCATGAGGAGTGGTAATAATTGCCCCAATTCCACTAACATAAGAGTTGACAGCACTATCGATTATCATTTTCCATTGAGAACCCTTCGTTGGACCTTCATCGTGCAGTGGTTCTTCACAATCTTTCGCTTTGAGAAACATGATATCCTCATCAGGAAATTCAAACTTCATCGGTTGATAATCTTCGATAGGATGATCAGCAAGGTATTCTGACAGAACACTTCCCTAGATGGCTTTATGAGAAACATACTATATATGGTACCTTGTCAGTACCATCTGCCATCTAGCAATTCTTCCTGAAAGCGCCTGCTTCTCGAAGACATACTTAATCGGATCCATCTTCGAAATCAGCATGGTTGTGTGATTTAGCATATACTGCCTCAAACGTTTGGTAGCCCAAGCAAGTGCACAACACATTTTCTCGAGCATCGAGTAATGAGACTCATAATCTGTGAACTTTTTACTCAAGTAATAAATCGCATGCTCCTTTCTTCCAGTCTCGCTGTGTTGACCGAGAACACAACCCATGGAGTTCTCAAGAACCATTAAGTACATGATTAATAGCCTTCCACCTACTGGGGGTATCAATATCGGAGGCTCCTGCAAATACTATTTTATTTTATCAAAGGCTTTTTGACAATTTTCATTCCAGACAACCGCCTGATCTTTCTTTAACAGATTAAACAATGGCTCACACGTGGCTGTGAGATGAGATATGAATCGAGCAATGTAGTTCAATATCCCCAGGAAACCACGGACTTCTTTTTCTGTTTTTGGCGCTGGCATGTCTTGTATTGCTTTTATCTTTGCAGGATCTACCTCAATTCCTTTTTCGCTGACAATAAACCCCAATAACTTTCCGGGCCGAACTCCAAAAGTGCACTTATTCAGATTCAACCTCAGTCTGAACTTTCTAAGCCTCTCAAACAGCTTCAACAGATTAACCAGATGCTCCTCCTTCGTTTGGGATTTAGCAATCATATCGTCAACATAAACCTCAATCTCTTTATGCATCATGTCATGAAAGAGCGTTGTCATAGCGCGCTGATATGTTGCTCCGGCATTCTTCAAGCCAAAAGGCATCACCTTGTACCAAAATGTTCCCTACGGTGTTATTAATGTAGTTTTCTCCATGTCCTCCGGTGCCATCTTTATCAGATTATAACCCGAGAAACCATCCATGAAGTTAAACACCGAAAATTGAGCTGTATTGTCGACCAATACATCAATATGAGGGAGCAAGAAATCATCTTTAGGGCTCGCCTTGTTCAAATCCCGATAATCAACGCACACACACACCTTCCTTTCTTTCTTCAGTACCGGTACTATGTTAGCGACCCACGGAGGGTAGGTAGTCACAGCTAAGAATCCAGCATCCCACTGCTTTTGGACCTCTTCTTTGATTTTTACCTCCATATCTGGTCTTGTTCTTCTCAATTTCTGCTTGACTGGCAGACATTCCTCGCGCAACGGTAAGCAATGAACCACTATGTTGGTATTAAGCCCAGGTATATCCTTATACGACCAAGCAAAGATGTCACTATACTCTCGAAGCATCTCGACCAGTCTTTGCTTGACGTCGCTCTGCAGCGCAGCCCCTATCCGTACATTTCTGACCACTTCCTCAGAAACCAAATTAATGACCTCAATTTCTTCCTGATGAGGCAGAATTATTTTCTCTTCTTGTTTCAAAAATCTGGCTAATTCCTTAGGAAGGTCTTCATCCTCATCAATCTCTTCTTCAGCTTGATATATCGGTTGATCAAAGTCGAAGCGAGTCATAGAAGGTTCTGGATCGGTGTCATCTACAATAGGAATCCTGCAATGAAAATGGTTAAGTGTTTCAAACAATTTGCAAACAAATATAAACGATGTTGCCATTTTATTGGGACAAGCAAAATAAGAAAAACAGAGATCACAAAATTTGTATGAGAAAACGCCCTTTGATTAATTGATAAACAATGTTCAGACATAAACAAGTAAGGCCCTGAAGTAAAATACCACTATGCCCCGGGTAGGACATATGGTAGTACAATAATTGGAAAAACAAAGCATTACTGTTCGGTCGTCACTTGAATGACTTCTTCAATTGACCAGTTACGTCGGCTCTGTCCCGGAATACATGGCTTGATCCAGGCATCCATGTCGTAGTCACTGTCTCCAGCTTCATCATCAGAAATGGCAATCATCTGCTCAAAGAAGACACCCCCGCTAGTAAACCTGATCGGCCCCTTGAACTTCAGTGTGCTTTGTGAAGACGATGTGCGGTACCCTAGACCGAATTTGTCTTGCTTCTGCGGTATATCAATCACCTGCCCCCAGCCTTGGGCTAAACCAGCTTGCACCACATCTTGTGCTTCTTTAAACGAGGACATAGCAACTTCAGGCTCTTTACTCACGACCGGAGATTTGTCTTTGATCTTGACCGTTTCGAAGGCTTGGCATAGAGTTTCATGGATCTCTCCATCCACTTCAACATACTTAAAGGATGATAAGTGGCTGACCATGATATCCTCCTCCCCACATACCGTCACGACGCTACCGCCAACCATGTATTTCAGCTTCTGATGCAGAGTTGATGTAACAGCCCCAGCTGAATGAATCCAAGGGCGACCTAGTAAACAACTGTAGGTCGGCTGGATATCCATGATGTAAAACACAACATCAAAGACTTCAGGTCCAACCTGAATCGGCAAAGTTACCTCCCCAAACACGGATCTTCGGGTTCCATCAAATGCACGCACCACCAAATCACTTGGTGTGCAAATCAACCCTTTCATATCCAACTTCATCAAAGCCTTCTTCAGAAGCACGTTTAAAGAAGATCCCGTATCCACCAGCACGTGAGACATGACAGTCCCTCGGCACTCCAAAGATATGTGCAGCGTACAATTATGATTTCTGCCTCTAGGTGTCAAATCTAGGTCCGTAAAGCCTAAGCCATTGCATGCGCTTACGTGCGCCACCATTCCTTCAAGTTGATTGACTGAAATTTCATGTGGCATGTAAGCAGTGTTTAGTATCTTCAACAATGCATTCCTGTGCGCCTCAGAGCAAAGGAGCAACGATAGGATAAATATTTTGGATGGAGTTTGCTGCAAGTGATTGACTATCTTGTAGTTGCTTTTCCGAATCAGCCTCATGAATTCCTCTGCATCTTTCAACAAAGATTCTCGTTCCCCAGATTGAGAAGTCTCTTCCACTACCGGTCTTTTCCCCTTATCCACTTTATCAGCAATCACCTCAGGCGACGAAAAGACTCGGCCACTGCGAGTAATACCTCTGGTATCCACTAGATTGTCAACTGAACTTGCAGGGGTATCATTCAAATTTACCTTCTTCCCATTACAATACACTTCGGCCCCGTAGTTCCACGGAATGGCCTTAGTGCTCTCAAATGGCATAGGACCTGCTTTGGTGATAGTTATCGTTGGCGGTTTCGGAGCGTAGATAGTAACAGTCTTGTAAGGGATGGAGATTGTCGCAATCTCATCCTTCTCTTCAACCCTTAAATCATTAGATTCTCTACCAACAGAACGGTCAAATTGTAAAACCCCGTCATTAATCATCTTATGAATACAGCTTCTCAACAAACCACATCCTTTCTCAGGATCAACAGAACATTCAACACAGCCTTCAACACAGCCCGGAAAGACACCTCCCTTTAGCAGTCTGGATTTCACAAAGCTTAAGGGTGTTTTTAGTTCATCAACATTGGTCACCAAGTTCAATACCTCTTCCTCGACAATTGCATTAACCCCAGCCTGCCCGTGATTCGGCATGGGATTCTGTACCACGTTGGGAACATCATTATAAAAATTGTAATTTTACTGTCGATCATATCTTGCACTTTATGTTTGAAGGCTTTACAATTGTCTATATTATGTCCTGGAGCACCCGAATGAAATTCACAGTGGGCATTTGCATCGTACCCATGTGGAGGTTGTCCAGTCAAAGGAGCCAAAGTCCTTTTCAAAATCAATTGCAGCTATAGCAAAGCCTGCAATAACTGAGAGTAAGGCATAGGAGGCGCGTCAAAATGCCTGTTTGCTGCCCAACCTCTATCTTGGTATCTGCTATATCCCTGTTGATTCAGTTGCGGTCGTTGTTGCTGACGTTGTTGTTGTTGTGGTTGTTGAACTGCTGGAATAGTGATGCTAGCAATCTGCTGATGCTGCCTATTCTGACCCCTATTTCTTCCCCTGGAACTGGATACAACATTAGTGTCTCCCTCTCTCCTTTTGTTTCCAAACACTTTCTTGTTCCCTCCTCCAGATGAGGATCCTTCTCCAGCATTGATATTTCCTATCTTAATTCCATTCTCCACCCTTTCACCGGTGATAATCAGATCAGAAAATCTTCTAGACATGTGGCCAATGAGTTTCACATAGTACACTCCTGGTAAGGTAGCAACAAACATATCCACAAGTTCCCTTTTTACCATCGGTGGTTGCACCCTAGCAGCAAGCTCTCGCCACCTCTAGGCATATTCTTTAAAGCATTCACTGCTCTTTTGAGAAAGATTCTGCAACTGAACTCTATTCGGAGCAAGGTCACTGTTGTATTGATAGTGCCTTACAAAAGCTTCGGCTAGTTCTTTCAAGCTACAGACATTAGCGGGCTCTAATCTCATATACCATTCCAGCAATGGTCCGGATAAGCTATCCTGGAAAAAGTGCATCAAGAGCTTCTCATCCTCAGAATGCGTAGACATCTTGCGATAATAAGACCTCAGATGAATCCTAGGGCAAGTAGTACCTTTGTACTTATCGAAATCCGGGACCTTAAATTTTGGAGGCACCCTCAAGCCTGGAATCAACCCCAGATTAGACATATCCAGCCCCATAGAGTTTTGGCATTCCAGCGACCTCATCTTCTCTTCGATCATCTTAATCCTTCTGTCAGCCTCAGAAGGTATTTCAGCATTCACAATTCTTGGAGAAAACACATCTTCCTTCCTATCCTCATTCCAAGTGTGGTCCAGACTACCATGTATGGCACCTGTAGTGTCGAGACCATAGCCATAGCCATTTCCGTTACCATTACCACCATTGGCAAAGCCAACATGATTAAAACCTGTCACATTTCCAGCGCCAGCAGCGTGACCACCCCCTCCTGCAGTAGGGATGACTAAAGTGGGCATAGAATTATCTACCCAAGGAGTTTCCTGATGAGGAGGGTTAGAAGCAATCCCATCGTGCAGCACACCATCACTATCAACCCGCACAATCAGAGGTTGCACCAAAGTCTGAAGTTGAGCCTGACCACTAGCAACCCCTTGCATGTACTCCATTAGTTGTGCCATATGATCTCTCATCTCTTACATTTCTACCTACATCTGATCCATCAGCCTTTTCTGGTTTCCTCTGGTACCGTACCGGTGAGTTGTCACGTCAGCAATCCTGAAATACTAGTAAACCACAAGAGAAAATAAGGTTAACCATTCTGGTGCACCTGTGAATGCGAGAAAAATGCTAAAATGCAAACATGTATTTATGCGATAGGGATATTTCCCCCTCGATTCCAGTTTCCAGAAACAACATAACAATGGAGAACCTGCGGACAAGCATAGAATACCAACTCCTCATATATAGATCAAAAGCCATCACGCAAAGTACAGACTATAGCTGAGTACAAACAAGGAAAAGACCTCAGCCAACAAGCCTGGCGATGGTCAAATACATCAGAATAAACAGCAAAAACTACAACAGAAATAGACAAAACAGGTTAAGCAGGATGACGTGATCGAAAATCCTCTAACAGCCTCAACGTGTCAGGATGATCTGGCCTGGCAAGCAACCCCTGGATAAGCAAATCCTGCTGACTCACCGTATGCTGTAGGCTATCAACGTGATCCTCTAAAGCTCTCTCTCCGAAACATGCCTCAAGTCTGCGCCTCTTGGAACCAGCTCTCAGCTTGAGATCCTTCAAGTTTGTGATCGCTTCATTCATCCTGCACTCGCTGTCTCGTCTACATGATGATTCTGCTGCAATCTCTCCATCTTTGGCATTAAGCTGAGTCTTCAGCTTGCCGATCTGAAGTTTTAACTTGTCCTCACGCTCCTTGTTGTTAGTGAGTGTGGCATTCCATATCGACTCAAACTTGGAGATCCTCGTGTAAGCTTTATCCACTCCTTCTTCTTCGTGGCAAGAACCCTGTAAGAAGCATTCAAATCTTGGCCTGTGCGTTCTTTGTCCTTAGTCTCCTTAGTCAAATCAGTACCCAGCTTGTTCACAAGCTCAGTTTGCCTCTTGAAAGCATAAACTACATCTATTTTCTCACTGCGAAGCTGGATAATCTCTTTCTCCAATTCTTCATTCACTTTTCTCAGCTCTTCTTTCTCTGCCAATACCTGATTGTATTTCTGGATATCTACAGTAGTGGGTTCTTCGATCATGAGAGGATACAATGGTGCCACTAAAGGGAATGGCATCAAGAACTTCGCAGCTCTATCATGAATCCAAGTCAAATAAGGGTCGTATGCTCGGCTGTTACTCTTCCCCAAAGCTAACTTCCCTTTCCGACTAATGTTATTCCATGCATGCTCAAGTCTACCCAGAGCCTCGCCCTCCAATAAGCCAGTAAGATACATAGATTCCTGTATCTCCCCTTCTTTAGGAGGCTCACCAATAAAGAAGGGTTATAATTGATGCAACCTTTCCATCCGATCAAAGGAACATTAGAAAAGCCACCACAACTATAAACAATATTCGTACCCAGCATGTCTCGATCAAACCACATAATATTCTTTGCAGATAACCCCGTCAATCTCTCCCACCATTTGGAAGTACTAGCAGTATCCACAAATGGATTAGTCTTAGGCATATGACTAGCAAACCAAGCATACAATAGACGAACACAACAGGCTACGTTTTTACCCCTTCGTTTTTCATTCTTGTAATGCACAGAATGATAAACGTCTCCGAGAAGAGTAGGTATCGGGTTTATCGAGGCCAATATATGAAATGCATCCAAATCCACAAAGTCTAGAAGATTAGGAAACAAAACAATGCCGAATATACATAGAGCAAGAACAACACTAAATGCAACCCAACAACCATCTTTAGCAAATTGTCTAGCTTTGTCAACCAGGAAAGTCAAAGGGAAACCATGCATTCCATTCCACTCTGTCAAACCCCTCTGTAACTCTGAAGCATCCACATGTACTATGGCAGCTAGCTTAGCCAGATCAGGCTTAACATCAACATAAATAAAAGGCATCTGACTAAAAACAAGCACATCCAACAATACTGAGTACTCCTCCAAAGTAGGTGCTAGAATGTAATTAAGAAAAACAAAGCATCTCAACTGCGGATCATAAAACTGAAGAAAGGCATACAGACCATCCACCTCATATGCTGAAGGCTTGCAAACCCATCTCAGTAATCTCCCATAAGACTGCCTAAAATCCTCCATCACTTTCCCACCAGCAAGAGAAATCAAACTCAGCAAAGACCTGACATCTGGAGTCGGAAGCTTGTAAGCCACAGTTCTCTTCAAAGAATCCATATCAGCAAGGAGAGAATAAGATCGCCGAAATCGAAGGAGAAATATGCACCTGCAACACAAATACATGTTAATGATATGAAGATGAAAATTCAAATGCAAATGCCAACAAGGGATCAAGACTGTTGTGTTGTCGGTCGAGAGAAACTAGAGCTTCGCCTTAGCAAGAACAAAGTACTGATAACAGGACCCACTGATAAACAGATTCACACTTGCAAAGAACCGGGTATTCTGAAAGCCAAGGTTTCCTGCATTACCCAATCCCCCTCACAGGTATGGACCTATCCACAGACAAAGGTTCAGCATCCTATGCGTTCGTCAGCGTCATAGACTTTCAAGAAATGATGATACGTTCACCATTTCTGGTCTAGCATCATAATCTCCTGAAGAGGCCTCACTTAACTGACTCACAGATGATCGGTCCCTATAGTCGACAACCCTCAAATCTAAAATTCCCTCGAGCCCAAAGGGCCAGAAAGACATTTGTCTAAGAGAATCTCGTCCGAGCGTGAATTTCATGGTGAGCTAGTACGAGCAAAGCAAGCACACCCACCACTAATCTCCACTACTAAATCTAGGTGTATACTAAAGCCCAGGTCCGGCTCATCACTCAATGGAACTTCCCATCCCACAGCATAACACTAATGATATATGATGCGGAGAATAAATGCTGGAAAGTAAATAAAGCATATATATACAACACACAAAGATAAACACACAAGCGCTAAGATTGACTCGCATAGGGAACCAGAGTCCCCAGCAGAGTCGCCAGCTGTCGCAACTGCGAAAAACCACCTGCGGAAAAACAGAAGAGTCACAACTTTCGTTATTTATCCCAAAGAGAGGGAAAGGAAATGATCGCAAAAACCTAAAGAAAATGGGAAAGACAAGGTCATCGCAACCATGTCTGGGTTCGGGAGTCGGTTACACAAGGGGAAGGTATTAGCACCCCTCACGTTCGTCGTACTCGACGGGATCCATACATTGTTGTCTATCTAAAAGGGCGTGTTGAAACTATCTAGCTAAAGGCTTAAGGACAAAAGAAAAAGAAAAGAGAACTGACTCGGCAGAGCATCGCCGCCCTGTGCCTACGTACTCCCTCGTGCAATGGGAAAGTCAGAGTCAACGTAGTTCGCCTAACTACGGCTAAAGAAGGGGGAAGGGTTTCTCGCCGAGACATCACGTCTCGTTCCTATGTACTTTTGTCTGGTACGAAAGATCAGAGCAAACATAGTTCGGGCTCAAAGGACCACAGGTTAGTTCAAAAGTTTTTAGGCCCGAGTAGGGTTAACAAATAGTTCTAGTAGTTGGTGTATGCAGCTCGACCATTGGAGACTTAGGCGTTACCGTTTGCGATGGAACTAAAAGTTAACGAAACTCTTGTTTATGAAAATATTTTCCTTGAATAAGAACCCCAAAGGGTGAAAAAGGTTTGAATTGTTTTTGTGTTGTTTAGAGAAGAAGTGTTTTGAATTTGATTTGCAACTCATCTCGCACTAGAGACTATGACCTAAGAGCGAATGCGTCGTATATCACCCAAAGGGTGTACACTAAACACTCTAGGTCCTTGAGAGGAGGCCCCTCAATTACCATTTCGCAAGTAGCTTAAGGCTCATAGCGTGCTACACTTTTCATTCTTTATTAAGTGTTTTATGAATGTTTGAAGATGAGAAGAGAAGAAGGAACACTAATAGGAGACTAATCAATCCTAAAAGTTATCATGCAAAGTGGACCTAAAGTTGTGTTTCAAAAGGGGACTACCTAATGTTATCATGCATGGTTAGGCACCTAATGTCTATCATAACCTCAAGAGGTTAGAGAACTTATGGGGAACATGGAAAAGAAAAGCAAAAGAAGAAGAAGATGAAGAATAAGAAATGCATATGCAAATGAGAATACAAACAAAATGCAACACATAGAATGATAGTGGGAGGAAATAGTATGGGGAAGTAGCCACCACAAGCTCATCTCAACCAAGCATGTATATAGAAATGCAAGAAAAGAGAAGAAGAATAAATGCACAAGAAGAGATTAAACAAACACAAGCAAATCCCACAAAGATGCACTAACAAGTGGGATTAAATGACCTAAGTCAAGCAACATCAACCACACCATAAAATCAAACCCAATGAAAGGTAAATCAAACATCAAACCCAAGTGAGGATGGGAGACCAAATGAGGGCAGAAAGGACCCCATAATAGGTACTCCACCATAAGCATCACTTATCAAACGAGAAGAAACACCAAAAGTGTCCTCAAGGATTCATCATCTTAGGTATGCTTCAAATACCTCCAAAGGAGGGACCAAGCCACCTTAAATGACACTCCAAGGTCATTGGATAGAAGGGAGATGAAGAGAAGAAAGCTCACAAGAAAAATCAAAGCAATACAAAAAGAAATGCAATCAAAAGCACAAGGGAAACAAATATGTATCACATAGGAGTTCAAGTTGGAAGCACAAAAAGAAAGGCATCAATCAATAAGCAATGAACATAATTTTGACCTAAAAATGAACATAAATCAAGCTCAACATGTCTAGAATGTGAAACAAGAAGAGTTGAGAGTTTATTGGATCCACAAAGGTCATTTCCAATCCAAACTAGGTCAAGCACTTGTGTGAGTTTTTAGACTATTACACGGATCTAGAAGGGGGGGGGGGTTGAATAGATCCCCAATTAAAATTTGAGTCGGCGCTTCCAATTTAAAATTGGTTTTAAAAATGTTTTAAGTGCGGAAGCGGCCGAGGAAAAATATAGTCTAAAACGAACGGTTATTGAAAAACCGGATATACGTAAGCCTTTGGATTAATGACAATTTGGAAAAATAGAATCACAACACTAATTCCACATATCAATTATTTACTTCAGTTGTAAGGATTCCAAGTTCCAATGATTCAAAATCAAACCAAAACTAGATACACAAGTAAGATAATTTTGGTTCAAGCAATATGTCAAACACTTGGTGTGCAAAAACACTCCAAGTGATGTTTATGTTGAGTAAGTGATTTCAACCAGCCTAGTACAATGTATTGTTGTACTTTAGAGTTAAAAACAAAGTTTTAACCTCTTACTCAATTGATATCACAATTTTGACAATAGAGCTTACACAAAAATTACTTATTTGAGCTGTAACGTAAATGCTGAAAATAGAGAAGACAAGTAATTTGGTGAGGCAGTTCCCCCGTCGTCCTCGCTTCGGGGTACGTCTGCCCTCAATTCTAAAACTAGAATTGAGATATATTGTATAGATATCACCTGTTTGAATGAACAGTTTATACAAGGATTGAGCAGCAAATATACAACAAAAAATCTCAATGTGTTGAAAGTTGCCTTCACTCCTTGCCCCTTGATTCAAGTTGAATCAAGTTCTTCGATTTGTGTTGATGGACCTCCGACTCCAGCCACCTTATTGAAGAACACGTTGTTGTTCAAACCTTTGGCTCCGGCTGATCTCAACAGCACCAAATCAAACCCGAGATCTTCCCTTCAAAATCACTGAATCCGCTACTAGACTTGTGAAGACCACCTCTTCACAATCACCTTCGCTCGATTGATCGTTGATGAAGAATCTCGTCCAAAAACCCCCAAAATTCGAACCAATCTTGGAGGGCAAAACCCCAATGGTTTTATTCAAGAAAGAACCTGTCGCAATCTTCAACCCGAGCTTGATTCTCCAATCTAAGCCTCGAACCTTATCACCTTGAATCTCTCACAAATGCATTTCAAAAATGATTGTGTGTAATTGAAATGTTGTGATATGTGTCGCTACTGCGAAAATCGGCGCCGACTAAACAGAAGAGTCGCCACCGTGCGTTATTTATCCCAAAGGAGGGAAAGGAAACACTCGAAGTAAACCTACCGCAAAGACGGGAAAGGAATGGTCATCGCTACCAAATCCTGGATTCGGGAGTCGGTTACGCAAGGGGAAGGTATTAGAACCCCTCACGTCCGTCGTACTCGACGGGATCCTTGCTTGCTGGTTTGTCTAAAGGATGCAAAACAATCTATCTACGACTGCTAAAGCTAAACGAGAAGTAACTGACTCGATAGAGCGTCGCACTCTATGCCTACGTATTCTCATCAGAGAAAGTCAGAGTCATCGTAGTTCGGGAAACTACAGGGAATTGGGCTCGCCAAGACTTCGCGTCTTGTGCCTACGTACTTCCATACAGCGTGAAAGATCAGAGCTTACGTAGTTCAGGCTAACTACGGCTAGACAGGGTATTCTCGATCACACAGGGGTGAGAGATTAAGTTGTTCTGAAAGGTACGGGAATCTACGGGAACTTAGAACTACGGTCTGGTCTCAAATGCGTAAAGGCAAGAGAAAGGGATAACGTCAGTCGTCAGCGGGAAAGTCTCAATTGCATGGCAGCGAGAGAACAGAGAGGTTAGTTGTTAGTGTGCTCGCTAGGATATCGCATCCTATGCCTACATATTCTCATTCGATATGAGAAATCAGAGCAGCTGTAGTTCAGCCTACTACAGCTAAACGGGGAAACGGGAAAAAGGGAGCTCGCTAGGATATCGCATCCTATGCCTACGTACTCTCGTTCGGCATGAGAGATCAGAGCAAATGTAGTTCGACGGGAAAACGAGTCTCGATTGCACGGGTTCAAGAGAAGGGGTCTCGATCTCCTGAACGCGAGAGAAAAGGGGTTTCGCTCGCACGGGGCGAGAACAAAGAAGAAGCAGGCTTACGCCTAAACGGGAAGGAACCCGAGACACACACGCAAGAACCTAAGACGTAGGAGCGAATGCGTCACATGGCATCCTAAGGGTACCATACTAGACATCCTAGGCGATAGAGAAGTAACTCCTCAACTGTCATTTCCTACGTATCTAACGATGCGGCTCACAACACTCGACGGTTGCCTGAAGACTTGAAATAAGATGATGATGATGAACGAAGCAGCTCCGTTGGCTCCTGACAAGCGCAAGCTCCATTCCAATCTTCTCCTCTCTGGATCCTTGATGATGACGCTCGAACCAGAACAATATAACGCTTAGACCGTCAAGGTTCGACTTATACAAGAAATCAAACTCTAAGAGGTAGCGTATTGATATCCGTGTCAAAGACAAGATAGAGAAATGATATTGAAAATCATTCTCCAATTGAATCGTGTCACACGGCCAGCCCGGAATGAAAACAAAGATAAAATCGGATAAGAAAAGATAATAGGAGAGAAATCCAACGCCAAAATGGAAAATAATATGCTACTCCTAAAATACGGCAATTAATCTCTACTAGGAAATAAAACTCTAGAGAAAAATAGAATAAAATCATGTGCACAATATTCTATAATTTTCTATAAAGAAAATATAATGAAAAATTCTATACTAAAATCTCTATAATATTCTATAAGAAAAACTATCTAAAGAAAATAGGAAATTCTATGTAAATGGCATAATAGAAAATAACTTAAAAATTCTATAATTTTCCATAAAGAAAATAAAAAAGAATATAAAGTCTATACTATTAAATCTATATGAAAATATGCTAATAATATTCTACACTATAATTCCTAAGAAGAAAAATAGGAAAATAAAACTAACTATTACAAGCAAATGCCCAATACAAGAGAAATTAAAAATTGTAAGGGGAGGGGGGTACAGCCTGAAAAAAGGGTGTAAATGCAAAAAAACAGGGCCCAACCCACAATACAATAATCCAGAAAAATAAAGAATAAAGGACTGGGGGGTACGCTGAAACTGAGGGGTATAGCCTGAAATTCGTTGGGCCCAGCCCAACAACCAGCAAGAACTCCAACAGGGGGGTGCCATGAGGAATATAGGGAAGAGATCAGAAATCTGTTGGGCCCGACCCAACAAAAGGAATCCCTAAAAAACAAGCATGAGACGGGGTGAATAAGCAAAACGGGGGTGTGAGGTCCGAAATTGAAGCAGTTGGGCCTAAGGCCCAACTCAAACCAGTCCAACCTTTCACTCTTTCCTCTTCCCAATTCCCACAGAAACCCTAGGGTTTCTTCTCCTTCATCGCCATCGCCGTCAACTCAGAACTCCCCCCTCACCGCAACCGTCTCTCACTCCATACGCCACCTCTTTCTCTTCTCTTTCTGCTCTCGAGCCTGTCTCCTTCAAACATCATCATCATCTGAACATAGAAACTCGGAGACGGAGGTTAAATGAAAAAAGGAAGTTTGTTGAAGATCTGTGGCTTTCATTGATGTTGTGATGCGATTGATGAGAACAACTTTGTTACGTGTTGGAAACTCATCGTACGGATCTTCTCTCTATCGCTCGGATCAGAAGGTTCGGTGTTTCGATCTGGAACTTGTTCGTGATTGTTGGATCTGGACGCGATGAAGACGATCAGTTGGCTCGACAAAGATCTTGTTCGCGTTTGATGAAGATCTTAGACCCAGATCTCATGATGTTGATATGAAGTTTGATGAAGAGCTTTAGACCTGGAAAAACACATGAAGATTGGAGACGCAGTTTCTTGAAGAAATATGGGGAATAGTTGAATATCCCCATGAACATGATGAAGATGTTTGAAGAATCTGGAGGTTCAACGAAGGTGATGGTTTCTGGAAAACAGTGATGAACACGTTAAAGGTTTCTTGAAGGCGATGAGGATCTGAGGAAGGTTTTGAGAAACGCTCATGATGAAGATTGAATGTTTCTAGGAAGGCTTGAGCGAAGATGACGAATAATCTCACCGGAAAAAGTTATTGGAGGTTGTTAAGTTTCTGGGCGAACATTTGAAGAACGGATGAAGGTTCGAAGAGTTGTTCATAAAGTTGATGAATATTGTTGAAGATTGATGAAGATTATTGGTGATTTCTGGAAAAATGCATGAGTGTTCTGGGAAATTCTTGAGTTTTCCGGTGGATATTCGTTTTCCGGCGACGGTTTCAGTTACCGGTGATTGTTAGGGAGTCTCCGGCGGCGGTTGCATGGCCGGCCGGTGAAGGGAGGAAGGGGAGGACGCGTGTCAACACGCATGGGAGAGAGGGGGTGAATGGAGGCCACGTGTGGGCCATGCGGAGAGAGAGGGGGACAAGTGTGGGAGAAGAATGGGTGAGGTGTCACTCTGTGTGTGCATGCAGAAGGGTGAAGTGGCGGTGAGAGAGTGAAGCGGGTGGAGCCTTCTTATAGTGACAAGTGTCACAGTTTGGACTCAATGGGCCTCCAACACCTGGACGTCTGGCCCACGAATTGGCTGGGAATTGACTTGAAAGTCTGACTCAGATTAATGGCAATTAAAATTCAATTAGCCCCTAATTAACCACAACTAATTAGAATGATTAAAATCCAATTAAACAAATTAAAAGGTGGATTAAAATTGGTTAAACTCAATTAATTCCACTAAATTGACAATTAATACTAGACCCAAACTAATTAAAATCCCTAATTAAAAAAAGATTATCCTAATGACTAATTAAAACTATCAATCTAATTAATATCTATAAAGAAATCTATCAATTAAAATCTAAACCCATTAAAAATAGAAAAAACTATTGATCTATTTAATAACTATTGTATCTAAACAAACTCACCTAATATCTACCGAGAGATTTAAATCTATGATTTCTAAAAAAAAGAAATTAAATCTAAACTTATTTAAAATCTATTTAACATCTAGAAAAACAATTATCCTATTAAAACTATTAAAAAAAACTATTTAATATCTAGTTAAAATCTTAAAAAAAACAATTAATCCATTAAAATCCATAAAAAAAATTTAGAAAATAAGGGAAAAAATTCAAAAATGCAATAAAGCCAATTAAATCGATTAGAAAAAAAGATGCGCGAATACAGCGAAATAAACGGTAAAAATTGGACACCGAGATGTCCTCAAAAACAACAGCGAGAGCTGAAAACACCGGGACGAGCACCAATTCTCAAAATAAATCCTCGTATTGGCCTGAAATGCCTGAAGCGTGATCAGAGGGCTGTAATCCTGATAAAGTCAATCTGACTGGAAAAAATGCAATGTACGCGGTATGCAAATGCAAAATGAAATGAGTCGAAACATGAGCCAAATTGCGATAAGTAGTTGGTCAAATTTTGGGGTGCAACAGCTGCCCCTATTCAAACGGCTTGGACCTGAAGGGTTGAAAAGCGAACAACTTTCAAGCATTCAAAGGTAGAAGACGGTTGAATACCAAAGACCCCGAAAATTTGCCAACTGCACAAGTACACGGTACTCTGATGGGAACCAATCTTCGGAAACTGAAATGATAGTTGCACGGTAACTAGCTGGAGAAATACTGATCTAAATCTCCGTCAGGATGATTCTCTGATTTATCTGTTATCATTGCGTCCTCAAATCATCGAGGGATCACTGGTTACACGGTAACGGGTGATTTTCCAACCACACAAGTAAACGACACTCTGATTGGTAGGAACATCTTCAAAAACTGAGCATGACAGTTGCACAGCAACTCTGCTGGAGAACTGGTCGCACGGTAATTGGTGAAGGGTCTAATCTCAAATCTCCGTCGGGATGATTATCAGATTTCTCTGCAGCTTCTTCCTCAAGTCATCAAGGGATCACTGGTCACTCGGTAACCGGTGATACAAAGCCGGTATTGCCATCAGGCATTCTGCGGCACTGCGGTAGAAGAATTCCTCGGGACTCATCAGGTCATTAGGAACTTTTTTAATAATCAAGTTAATCATACCGTCGGGCATTCAAAGAAATTTTCGGGCATCAGCCGGACTTCATCAGTAGGTCGGGAATAGAATTCTTGGTCAATCATGAACCAAATAGGGATATCCAAACTTCTACCATCAGGAACTCCGCGTCAGCTGAGAGAACTGCTTCGACATCACAGTTGGACTTCGTTAGTAAGTCTTCAAATGGAATCCTTAATCAATCACAGACCAATAAGGATATACATTCTTTTGTCGTCAGGCACTCCGCGTCAGCTGGGAGAACTGCTTCGACATCACAGTTGGACTTCATCAGTAAGTCTTGATAGTTTGGCACTACTGCCGGATTTCAATCATTAAGTCTTCAAGGAAATCTCAACTTCTCTGTTCAAAAACTGCTGGGGATGCCACATCTCCGCTGGGGATTCTGGAGAACTATCAAGTAACTCTGCTTCGGGGATTCAGAAATCATTCCGGGTGAATCAACTCTGTTGAGGACTTCAAGAATCATCTTGGACAAATAATTCCACCGGGGACTTCAAGAATCATCCTGAACCAATAACTCTGCTGGAGATTTCAGGAATCATCCTGAGCAAACACTCTGCCGGGGACTCTAAGCATCAACTTGAGCAACCAACTCTGGCGACTTCACTTGGGATTTTAAGAATCATCTTGGACAAATAACTTCGCTGGGGAATTCAAGAATCATCTTCATCAAACCATTCTACGGAGGAACACCTGCAAAACAAGAACGGTAACACCCTAGCTCATGTTTCATATGCATATGATCGACAATGGCGTAATGCTCCACACGGTGGAAACGCTATGCATTTTAGGGTAAATTCTATGCAATCATACCAAATGCTACGACCCTATCAGCAAAATAAATGTTGAAGGGAGAATCCTCTTGTCAAGGAGAAGGAACCACTCTGGTGGAGAGGAGGAATCATCCTGCCAAGGAGAAGAAGTCACACCAATCTCAATTGGACTCCTCCTGGGGAAATGATCTTCAGTCGACTGCTGCAGGGGAATAAAGCTCTCCGAGAACTTGGACTCGCTTAACCGGGTATTCAAACCACAAACTGTCGAGGGAACGATATCAATCGCAGAAATAAACTGCACGGCCTTCGCGGCAAAACTTTCCGAGAGATAACGACTCCGATGGGGAAATACAACATCAGCTATTCAACACTCTACTGGGGAGCACCAATCATGGCTTCGACGGCTTCCAAGGACTCGGCTCTCTTGGAGAACTGCAAACTCGGCTGAGGGTGGGTAACCAGCCGCTGGAATAAATCCTACCTGCCGGGGAGAATAAACTCTGTGGGGAATTTCAATTCCGCTGGAGACTTCAGTCTGCGCTATCGAGGGCTGACCACTTGTGAATAGTCTCCTACGAGAAACTGCACACTGACCCAGTGCTGGGGAAATAAACCCAAATTCGCTTGTCAGGGAGAACTTCGATCCTAAACCGTTGGGAATGCACAATCAATCTGCTGGGGATGGCTACACTCTGTCGGGGATATCAACCCTAATCTGCTGAGGATAATCTTGCATACGCCTTACGGAGACTGACCCTTCTGGGTTACACCTGCTGGACTATCAAGTCTGGTGAGGAATACCTGTGTATCAACACTGCTGGGGATATCAATCCTTAGCTACTCATTGTACAACTCTGTTGGAGATGTACCGATCCTATCAAGGACACACCTCTGGCGACTGCGGAAGATAACAATCGATCACTGAAATTGAATCTCACTTCACTGAGGAAAACAACCCTGAGCGGTCCTTTTAGGACACCCTAAGTCCTTATAGGGTACGAAGCAAGCTGCTGAGAAATAACTCTTCTCTGTCTGACATCAAAATCTACTCGTCTGGAGGTTACTCAGTGAGGGAATCAACGTTGAACTCTGCTTGAGGAATGAGTCAATGACCTGGACTCGGAGGGGAAAGGAGTCAAACTTGGCCTCTGTGGGGATACAACATTGCATCAGTCCCACTGCTGGGGAAATAAACCCAAATCTGTCGGTCAGGGAAAGCTTCAGTCTCAACCCACTTGGGAAAATAGCACATCAGGCTAATCACCGTTCAATGCTTGGGATGGCCATACTCTGCCGGGAATATTAATCAAACCTGCCGAGGATAATCTTGATCCTACTCTGATAAGGGATAAATGCCATCTCAACTTGCTGCAATCTCAAACTGCTCAGGGGAAACAATATCAAACTGTACATCTCTGCTGATAAAATAATCCTGATTCAACAACATCAACACAGGGAATACAGAATACCAATCATGGAGTTGGGATCACTCGAGCCTTGTGTCGGGGAATGTGACAACATACGAGTCACTAGGAATCATCGTGTCGAATATATTTAGGCTTTTTCTGGTTTAGGGATGAGAATAGGTTATTAACAAAATGGATTTATAAGGGAAATACTAGACGTGGCTAGCATTCAAAGATGGACTATCAGACGAGAACTGATAGCAAAATATGTTAGGTTGTCAGACGAGAACTGATTTACGGTTTGCCAGACGAGAACTGGACTTTAAAACTGTGTTAGCCAGACGGGACTGGTTGAACAATAGGTTAAAGAAAAGGTGACCAGACAGGGCTGGTTTCTGGTTTGGATATCAGGCGGGAACTGATCTCCAGTTTGCCAGACGAGAACTGGACTTTAAAACGATTTGGTTACAAGGTTCTGCCAAGTAACAGGTTAGGCTGTCGAATAACAATCCGATGACAACAAGGCTTCTTCAGAAGGTTCAGGTTTTTGCAGGGTAATGACATGATTCCCCGACACTCAACTCTTGCTAAGGTGAGCAAACTCGCTTGAACAACTTGCCCCAGTACAACAACTCAACTTGCCCCAATCTGACTCTTGGGAAAATTCACTCTTAACAGAAAGCAGCTGGCAACGAGACAATCTTCAGATGGATTGCCCCAACATCTGTACAACGGAAGGATTCATCCTCAATTAATCAATTCCCAACATGGTTGGTTCCCACATCTCTGAAGTAACTTGCCCTTGAATGAGCGTTGAGCGACTTAACATGCCCTGATTGAACGCTAGAAGGATCTATCCTCAAATCACAGTATTTTGGATAATTGCCCCTGATTGGCTCTCGAGAAGATTCACTTCTGATCAACTGCTTCCCAAGTAAACTGTCCCATAATCGACCGATCCTTTGGGACTTGTCCTCAGACTGACTGATTCCACACTCACTGGAAGTCAATGCCCCAAATTCACAGGGCTTCGCAGCATACCGTTCTGATCCAGACTACTAAACGATTCAGTCCTGATTGACTATTCCCTGTTGGAATTCCTTCATATCACCTACTGACCTGCAATTAAAATTGTCTATTCACGAATGGTAATTTTAACGCAGTGTTCATGCAGATTTTGAAAAAAAATGTTGTCACTCATCTACGTGTCATGATAGTGAGTGACAAATGAACCAAAGAGTTCAAACATAGTGCTGATTTGATCAGTGAAAAATACAACAAGGATATGATTAGCAAATCAAGAAGGAGTCAGGTTACTCAACCTTATCGTAATGCGCTTTTAGGATAAACCCTGCCTCAATTAGGTCTTTTAAGGGTTGTATCGTGGTTGGGTTCACGGTTCGTGAAGCAAAGGATATTTGGCTCAAATTATGATTTGTACCCACCCCTTCTACGTGATGATCTCCGATCCTAAAGTTCTGTTAACCTGGCACAAGCGCTCGCCTCTTCGAGGAATGTTAGGAACAATAGTTAAGGAACTCACAAGGTTTTCAGAGTGACAGTTACTCCTCTTTCGTTTTCGGTGTCTGTATCCACACGACTTTGTCCTTGTTTGAGGATTTTTCTGTTGAGATCCTTTCGTTTTATTCTTTTGATTCCCTATTTTTTGCCTGGACTGACTCTTTTGAGTTCTTTTTGATTTCTTTTGAAGTCCAGTGGGATGCCCTGATTTTTTGCCTAAGTATTTGCTTTCCAGTTTTTCTTTTCTTTTTACTTAGCGGGCTCTCTCTTTTTTCTTTTTTCTTTTTTTTTTACATGGAACAAGTCGTGTGACACTGGTTGTCTTGCTTGCTCCGAAAGGGGTATAACCGTCTCACTCCTGATTGGTGAGATTTAACCGTTGTGGTGGACGAGGTACGACCTCTGGGGAAAAATAAGATGTGATTAGTCCTCGAAAGGCAACACTCCTCTATAAGACTTGAACGCTCGATCAAGCTAACTGACAACCACCCTGCCCCGGGTTAAGATGTGAGGGTTTAAAAAGTCCGAAAAAACTTCTATCCTGGCTCGAAGTGGTTAACAAGGGACTAACTCCTTATATCTCCAGTGTTTAGGGGATTTTAAACAATGCCTTGTACATCATCGACAAGGTTTTATCTGAAAGCATACGATCATCGGTTATGAGTATTCAGTTTCGTCCTCCTCCCTCCAATCTTTACTAATCATAGTGACAAAGTTGAGTAAATAAAATGCAAGTGTCAGTGCAATGCAGTAAATGAGTGACAACGACACGATTTATTCAGAAAAATGCATAGTCACTTTATTACCATTCAAAACAAACAATGTTTAACAGCAAGTAGTATCTAACAAAAAGAAAACTACAAATGAAAATTATAAAAGGTCTGAGGACTGCCAATGCTGAGGACGTCTGCCTGTCTGGACCACTGGCCTCTGGAAATAAACCTCTGAATCTGCGAGCTCAGACAGCTGAGAGGTTGTCATGCGCAACCAAAACTCCTTCTGGAAAGGAAATGCACCCTTTGTCGATCAACTGTTGCACTTTTGCCTGGAAAGCTTTGCAATCTTCAATTGAATGCCCCGGGGATCCACCATGGTATCCACACTGAGCATGGGGGTTATACCCAGGAGGGTAAGGCTCTGGCACGGGCTTAAGAGCTTTGGGTTCCACCAAAGAATTCTGAATCAAATGTGGCAGAATCTGGCTATACGGCACATGAACTATATGAGAAGGAGCATTCCTTCGTTCCAAGTTGTTACGAGGTCGGTTCTGATTCTGACGCTGATTCTGATAACCTCGGCCACGGGCTCGCTGATTAGCATGAGGAGCGACATAAAGTTCTGGATATGGTGCCCTAGGCACAATTGTCTGTCCAGAATAATGAGACACAGAAGATACTGACTGCTGAGGAGATGAGGAACCAACGCATTTCACCGATTCATCTTGATAATACCCAACATCTGTCACGATTGCATTGATCACAATCCCTTCTTCAGTCTGAAAGCTATAGAGAGATTCAGTTTCACTAGCCTAACCGCTTGAAACATTCTGGATTCTTCCAATCTTTACACCATACTCGATGCGTTCTCCTGCCCTTACCAGTTCAGAGAAATTTGGTGCAAGTCCAAGCATTCTTTCGAAGTACGGGCTCTGTAAGGATTTTACGAAGATGCCTTTTAACTCTCGGTCTAGAAGCAGTGGTTGCACTCTAGCAGCAAATTCTCTCGATCTCTGAACATACTTCCTGAAAGGTTCATTGTTCTCTTGAGACAATTCTTGCAGCTGCATGCGACTAGGAGCTACATCAAGATTGTAGTCGTACTGTTTCAGAAAAGCATTGGCTAAATCCACCCATGATCGGATCTGGTTACCCTCTAACTGCATATACCAACTCAGAGATGCCCCAGTCAGACTATCTTGAAAGCAGTGAATCATCAACTTGTCGTTATGCAGAAACGAAGTCATCCTTTGGCAGAACATCACCAAATGTTGCTTCGGGCAACTATCTCCTTTGTACTTTTCAAACCTCGGCGCTCTGAACTTCGGAGGTAACACTAGGCCAGAAACCAGACACATGTCTGCAGCATTGGGGTTAACGGCATCTTTAACTTCCAAGGCTTTGAATCTTTCATCCAACGCACGAAACCTTTTGGCATACACGAGAGCTAATGGGTCTTCAGTCTTTGATATCGAGACCTTTCTTCTGGAATTCGGCACAGGGAAAACAACACCCTGATAGTCTGAGGTATCAATAGAAGGAGAGCGTTCACTTCGGACAACAAACTGCTCCTGTAGATCTCGGTCTTCAACAGAAGGCTGTACAAGTCGAGTTGCAGTAAGGTTGTTCACTTACGGAAAGTCTTCATCAGGCATAGAACCATACAAAGGATTGGACGTCACAGTGAAACCTGACAAGGTATCAACATCCTGGAAGTTGCTTTCTGACATAACTACCAACAACTTTCAATTGACTCCCCTGCTTGATTCTGATCAATTCTGCTTCAACCCCTTGGTCGTCTTCTAACAATCAACCCTTGCTCAGACCAGACACCGGAGAATCACCCTCTGAAGCAAAACAAAGGTTGGATAAGAGCTCTGGCTAGCTGGAGAATGATATGCAATATGATGCAAAGATGATTATGCAAATGCAATGCAAGATGCAACAAACACGGGATCACATCCCCCACAAAGCTCTGATTACTGCTGCACTGCTGACGGGATAAGTTTGCTCTGACGAGAGAAAACCAAAATACCGGGTAGGCTGGAAGTCAAGTTTCCTGCAAAAACCCTCCCACTCACGGGTATGGACCTAAATTGACACAAGTTCGGCATCCTATGCGGTCATCAGCGTCACAGACTTTCAAGAACGATGATACGATACCCAGAAGGTGTGGCCTCATCATATCTTGAAGAGGCCTCACTTAGCCAACTTCCAAATGATCGGTCCCCAGATTCGACAATCCTCTAAACCAACAACGCCCTCAACCCAAAGGGTTGAAAAAGAAGTCAACCGGGAGAACCTCGTCTGAGCCTGGATTTCATGAGACACTAGTACATGCAAAGCATGCACGCGCCCACTAATTTCCACCACTAATTCTAAGGTGCACTCAAGCCTGGGTCTGGCTTCTCACTCAAAGGAACACCCCACCCAACAGCACAACAGCAACAGATAATAGCAAAGTGCGGAAATTGTAAATACAGTAATATACAACACCCAAAAGGTAAACACCCAAAGATGAGCAAACAAGCGCTAGGATTGCCTCTCTTAAGGGAAGTTGGATCCCAAATGCATAAGGAACCATTACAGTCCCCAGCAGAGTCGCCAGCTGTCGCTACTGCGAAAATCGGCGCCGGCTAAACAGAAGAGTCGCCACCGTGCGTTATTTATCCCAAAGGAGGCAAAGGAAACGCTCGAAGTAAACCTACCGCAAAGACGGGAAAGGAATTGTCATCGCAACCAAATCCTGGATTCGGGAGTCGGTTACGCAAGGGGAAGGTATTAGCACCCCTCACGTCCGTCGTACTCGACGGGATCCACGCTTGCTGGTTTGTCTAAAGGATGCAAAACAATCTATCTACGGCTGCTAAAGCTAAACAAGAAGGAACTGACTCGATAGAGCGTCGCACTCTATGCCTACGTATTCTCATCAGAGAAAGTCAGAGTCATCGTAGTTCGGGAAACTACAGGGAATTGGGCTCGCCAAGACTCGCGTCTTGTGCCTACGTACTTCCACACAGCGTGAAAGATCAGAGCTTACGTAGTTCAGGATAACTACAGCTAGACAGGGTATTCTCGATCATACAGGGGTGAGAGATTAAGTTGTTCGAAAGGTACGGGAACCTATGGGAACTTAGAACTACGGTCTGGTCTCAAATGCGCAAAGGCAAGAAAAAAGGGATAACGTCAGTCGTCAGCGGGAAAGTCTCGATCGCACGGCAGCGAGAGAACAGAGAGGTTAGTTGTTAGTGTGCTTGCTAGGATATCGCATCCTATGCCTACATATTCTCATTCGATATGAGAAATCAGAGCAGCTGTAGTTCAGCCTACTACAGCTAAACGGGGAAACGGGAAAAAGGGAGCTCGCTAGGATATCGCATCCTATGCCTACGTACTCTCGTCCGACACGAGAGATCAGAGCAAACGTAGTTCGACGGGAAAACGAGTCTCGATTGCACGGGGGCAGTAGAAGGGGTCTCGATCGCCTGAACGCGAGAGAAAAGGGGTTTCGCTCGCACGGGGCGAGAACAAAGAAAAAGTAGGCTTACGCCTAAACGGTAAGGAGGAAGGAACCCGGGACACACACGCAAGAACCTAAGACGTAGGAGCGAATGCGTTGCATGGCATCCTAAGGGTACCATACTAGACATCCTAGACGATTGAGACGTAACTCCTCAACTGTCATTTCCTACGTAGCTAACGATGCGGCTCACAACACTCGACGGTTGCCTGAAGACTTGAAATAAGATGATGATGATGAATGAAGCAGCTCCGTTGGCTCCTGACATGCGCGCAAGCTCCATTCCAATCTTCTCCTCTCTGGATCCTTGATGATGATGCTCGAACCAGAACAATGTAACACTTAGACCGTCAAGGTTCGACTTATACGAGAAATCGAACTCTAAGAGGTAGCGTATTGATATCCGTGTCAAAGACAAGATAGAGAAATGATATCGAAAATCATTCTCCAATTGAATCGTGTCACACGGCCAGCCCGGAATGAAATCGAAGATAAAATCGGATAAGAAAAGATACTAGGAGAGAAATCCAACGCCAAAATGGAAAATAATATGCTACTCTTAAAATACGGCAATTAATCTCTACTAGGAAATAAAACTCTAGAGAAAAATAGAATAAAATCATGTGCACAATATTCTATAATTTTCTATAAAGAAAATAGAATGAAAAATTCTATACTAAAATCTCTATAATATTCTATAAGAAAAACTATCTAAAGAAAATAGGAAATTCTATGTAAATGGCATAATAGAAAATAACCTAAAAACTCTATAATTTTTTATAAAGAAAATAAAAAAGAATATAAAGTCTATACTATTAAATCTATATGAAAATATGCTAATAATATTCTACACTATAATTCCTAAGAAGAAAAATAGGAAATAAAACTAACTATTACAAGCAAATGCCCAATACAAGAGAAATTAAAAATTGTAAGGGGACGGGGGTACAGCCTGAAAAAGGGTGTAAATGCAAAAAAACAGGGCCCAGCCCACAATACAATAATCCAGAAAAATAAAGAATAAAGGACTGGGGGAGGTACGCTGAAACTGAGGGGTATAGCCTGAAATTCGTTGGGCCCAGCCCAACAACTAGCAAGAACTCCAGCAGGGGGGTGCCATGAGGAATATAGGGAAGAGATCAGAAATCTGTTGGGCCCGGCCCAACAAAAGGAATCCCTAAAAAACAAGCATGAGACGGGGTGAATAAGCAAAACGGGGGTGTGAGGTACGAAATTGAAGCAGTTGGGCCTAAGGCCCAACTCAAACCAGTCCAACCTTTCACTCTTTCCTCTTCCCAATTCCCACAGAAACCCTAGGGTTTCTTCTCCTTCATTGTCATTGTAACACCCCTCTAATCCCCGTAATTAATTAAAATAATCAGAGTAAAATTAACATGCATTCAACCAAGGGTGTCACACTTCAAACTTTCAAACACCTGTCATGCTCATCAACACTTCAATGAATAATCATGTTTTACAATTTCAATTAGCATGTAGCAGCGGATTCATTTATCCAATGATTTTTCATAAAGGAAATATTTGTTTTCATCACATAAATCAACAAGGCTTGGGCACTAAGGCCAACTTCTTATTATTTTAACAAACAAGAAAACATAGTATATTTCTAAAACATAAACCAAGCGATCCCAGTGTTACACGACCAGAGCATGACTCGACCCAACATAATAAAAATACTAAACAGCTGCACCAACAGCGACTTCGCAACAACGAACAGCTCTACTCTTATACCTGCACGATGTCATGTAGGACATCATTCCAGCAGAAGGGTGAGAAATATTACCATAATAATCAATGCATATAATTATGTATATAAGCAATCATAAAATACATATATGCCACATTTCTCACCATATTTCATATTCAATTCACACATACCTCTCAATTACCTCATCATATAAACTAACATGGTTGATCATCAAGCATATTATCATGCACCTAACATACTTTCATACAACACTCACATACTCACCACTCTTAAATCAACATATCATGTATATATGCACACTTCTCCTAACAATCACATATTCATCATTTTCAATTACACAAGTCATGTACACATACGTAAGCATAACTTAAATCAACAATTCTATCCATGCCATATGGCTCACGTAAAGCCCATCAATTCTACCAATTCACTATTACACATTCACATTTCTCAATTATACAAGTAATGCACATACGCATATTCCACAATTCTCACCACTATTCACCCTCTTAGTCATATATATTTACCACACATATATAGACAACATGAATATTCACAAAGCATTCCCACATCATGCATACACTCACATTTCCACAATCTTATCATTCACACATAAGCATCTCTTCATGCATATGTCATATATCAATGTGACTCAACAACTCAATGCAACTCATGCAATGCGGTACCGACTCTCATTATCATTTTTCGGTTTTTACATTAAACCGGGTCCACTCTTCTAGACCGATAACCCGTTATCATTTTTCAGTTTTTACATTAAACCGGATCCACTCTTCTAGACCGATAACAACAAAGGCCCGTCCTCTAAGCCTTCAAACCCACTCTTCTAGGTTTGGGACAAGTCACTAGTCTCCACGAAACTAGCAAGCATTGCCTCTTGACTAAATGATGCATATGCAATCGAAAATCAAATGCACTTAAGACCGACATCTTAATCTCATGCATTCCAATAATTCATCTCTTCAATAATTATATCATGATTGCACACACAACATATTCACATAACATTCATCAATGTATTCATAATTCAACACTATCACCACATTATCACACAATGCACACATATCCACGATATGTTCTCATGCATTCTTCACATTTATCAAACAATGCACACATATCCACAATATGTTCTCATGCATTATTCACATTTAATCACATTCATACAATATGCATTTAAAACATCTATCAAGCAATGCACACATATCCAAGACATGTTCTCATGCATTCTATTCATACAACCGCATACAAACAATATGCATTCACAATTCAATATCATCACCACATTATCAACAATGCACACATATCCACAATATGTTCTCATGCATTCTTCACATTTATCAAACAATGCACACATATCCACAATATGTTCTCATGCATTTCCAATCAATACAAATAATATACACATCTCAAAACCTAGGATTCACGTCATACGGCTACCCATAACACATATATAACAGCATATAACTTTTCATTCCATTAAGAATCGAACCCGATCGAACCACAACACAACATGGAATGAAATCACAGAAAAACAAAATGTTGTCATGTTCGCTACTGCCTCGCCTAGCGAGCAGCTAGCGAACCTTCGCTACATGTTCGCCTAGCGAACTGCTAGCGAACCCAAACAGATGCTACAGACCTCACTCGCTACCTTGTTCGCCACAGCGAACCCCCAGCGAACCATTCGCTACCCCGTTTGCTACCCAACAAAGGAACCTCTCACATTCTGTTTCCACTCGCCACTAGCTCGCTAGGCGAGGACCCAGCGAGCGTTCGCGACTAGCTCGCCTAGCGAACAACTAGCGAACGTCTGCGAACCAGAATTTTCCCACTGTTCATAAATTCCAACTCTCTCCAAAATCGACCGATTTTCATTCAATCAGTTTCCATAACCTTAATATAACCATACCCGACTAAACTATACTACTTATTCTCGATTTTAACCGTTAAACTTCGATTTACACCAATTAAATCCATTTTGCCCTAAAATGAAAAATGGTGGAAAACTCACAACAACCCAATCCAATCATACATAATCATATACATTGCTAAGATAATAATGTTTCTCACCCTTACCTTGATTAAATCGAAGCTTTGGATCGGATCTTGATGATTTTCCAAGTTTTCCTCTTATCTTCCTCTTTCTCTTCTCTTCCACTTTCTTTCTCTTATGTTTTCCTATCCATCTATTTTCCTTCCACTTATCCTTATATACCTTCCATTATTTTCTTTCCATCACATTTCCCTTCTCTCAAAATATCTACTAATCAATTTCTCGTAAAATATCCACTTGACCCTTTATTCACCAAAATATCTCATCTTATCATTAATTGGATAATATCTAGTAATCCCACATTATTCTACCAAATAGAATAAATCAGTTAAATCCAATAACTCACATAGATCAAATAAATCCAATTAATTAGTACAATTAATCCACTATTTTGAAAATTGGGCTGTTACAGCCATCGCCGTCAACTCAGAACTCGCCCCTCACCGCAACCGTCTCTCACTCCATACGCCACCTCTTTCTCTTCTCTTTCTGCTCTCGAGCCTGTCTCCTTCAAACATCAGCATCATCTGAACATAGAAACTCGGAGACGGAGGTTAAATGAAAAAAGGAAGTTTGTTGAAGATCTGTGGCTTTCATTGATGTTGTGATGCGATTGATGAGAACAACTTTGTTACGTGTTGGAAACTCATCGTACGGATCTTCTCTCTATCGCTCGGATCAGAAGGTTCGGTGTTTCGATCTGGAACTTGTTCGTGATTGTTGGATCTGGACGCGATGAAGACGATCAGTTGGCTCTTCAAAGATCTTGTTCGCGTTTGATGAAGATCTTAGACCCAGATCTCATGATGTTGATATGAAGTTTGATGAAGAGCTTTAGACCTGGAAAAACACATGAAGATTGGAGACGCAGTTTCTTGAAGAAATATGGGGAATAGTTGAATATCCCCATGAACATGATGAAGATGTTTGAAGAATCTGGAGGTTCAACGAAGGTGATGGTTTCTGGAAAACAGTGATGAACACGTTAAAGGTTTCTTGAAGGCGATGAGGATCTGAGGAAGGTTTCTGAGAAACGCTCATGATGAAGATTGAATGTTTCTAGGAAGGCTTGAGCGAAGATGACGAATAATCTCACCGGAAAAAGTTATTGGAGGTTGTTAAGTTTCTGGGCGAACATTTGAAGAACGGATGAAGGTTCGAAGAGTTGTTCATAAAGTTGATGAATATTGTTGAAGATTGATGAAGATTATTGGTAATTTCTGGAAAAATGCATGAGTGTTCTGGGAAATTCTTGAGTTTTCCGGTGGATATTCGTTTTCCGGCGACGATTTCAGTTACCGGTGATGGTTAGGGAGTCTCCGGCGGCGGTTGCATGGCCGGTCGGTGAAGGGATGAAGGGGAGGACGCGTGTCAACACGCATGGGAGAGAGAGGGTGAATGGAGGCCACGTGTGGGCCATGCGGAGAGAGAGGGGGACAAGTGTGGGAGAAGAATGGGTGAGGTGTCACTCTGTGTGTGCATGCAGAAGGGTGAAGTGGCGGTGAGAGAGTGAAGCGGGTGGAGCCTTCTTATAGTGACAAGTGTCACGGTTTGGACTCAATGGGCCTCCAACACCTGGACGTCTGGCCCACGAATTGGCTGGGAATTGACTTGAAAGTCTGACTCAGATTAATGGCAATTAAAATTCAATTAGCCCCTAATTAACCACAACTAATTAGAATGATTAAAATCCAATTAAACAAATTAAAAGGTGGATTAAAATTGGTTAAACTCAATTAATTCCACTAAACTGACAATTAATACTAGACCTAAACTAATTAAAATCCCTAATTAAAAAAAGATTATCCTAATGACTAATTAAAACTATCAATCTAATTAATATCTATAAAGAAATCTATCAATTAAAATCTAAACCCATTAAAAATAGAAAAAACTATTGATCTATTTAATAACTATTGTATCTAAACAAACTCACCTAATATCTACCGAGAGATTTAAATCTATGATTTCTAAAAAAAAAGAAATTAAATCTAAACTTATTTAAAATCTATTTAACATCTAGAAAAACAATTATCCTATTAAAACTATTTAAAAAAACTATTTAATATCTAGTTAAAATCTAAAAAAAACAATTAATCCATTAAAATCCATAAAAAAAATTTAGAAAATAAGGGAAAAAATTCAAAAATGCAATAAAGCCAATTAAATCGATTAGAAAAAAAGATGCGCGAATACAGCGAAATAAACGGTAAAAACCGGACACCGAGATGTCCTCAAAAACAACAGCGAGAGCTGAAAACACCGGGACGAGCACCAATTCTCAAAATAAATCCTCGTATTGGCCTGAAATGCCTGAAGCGTGATCAGAGGGCTGTAATCCCGATAAAGTCAATCTGACTGGAAAAAATGCAATGTACGCGGTATGCAAATGCAAAATGAAATGAGTCGAAACATGAGCCAAATTGCGATAAGTAGTTGGTCAAAGTTTGGGGTGCAACAAGATGTTGAAGATGAAGATGATGAATCTTGGACACCTATTTCACTCTTTCTTGTTTTTGAACACATGAATCAAAAGAATATCAAATGTTAGTAGACACAAGTGTTTAAGCAAGTATATATAGTGCCAACATAATTTAGGACATAACAGTATTTCAAATATGAAAGGGAAGTATTTTAAAACAGATTTTCCGCGCGAACGGTCGACCATAACAGGTATGTGCGTCGACGCATGGCCTGTGCTGTTTTGGATTTCTGGAAATTTCATCAGTGTGCATCGACCATACAGTTGGCGTGCGCTGACCCGTTGAAATTCATTTCCTTTGTGCACCGACCCTATGGTCGACCCATGGCCTTACGCGCTGACCCGCTGGAATGTTATTCCAGAGGAGGAAGAGTCGCTGTCACTTTCCCATGCTATGTACGCTCTCCTAGGCTTTGATGATTTCTTGTGTGATTTTGATGATTCCTTGTCCAACAACGTTGTTAAATCTAATAAGGTAAGATCATGTGCTTCTTTGATGGCGGTCACTTTAGGCTGCCATTCCCTGTTTAGACATCTTAAGATCTTATTAGTAGCAATATCATTGGAAATAGGCCTACCTAATGAATATAAACGATTGATGAGATGAGTAAATCTCTTTTGCATGTTAGCAATGGTTTCCCCTTTCTCCATGAAAAAGACATCGAACTCTTTAGTTAATGTATTGATTCTAGCCAACTTAACATCGTTTGTCCCCTCATGGGCTATTTGTAGTGAATCCCACATGGCCTTAGCGGTAGGACAGTGGGATACACGATAGTATTCATCTACACCTAATGAGGAGATTAAGATGTTTTTAGCTTTCCAATCATAATTGTATTTTTTCTCATCGTCATCGGTCCATTATGCTTCAGGCTTTGGCACAACTACGTTATCCGCATTGGTCATAGTAATTTATATTGGACCATTAAGGATAACGTTCCATATTTTTCTGTCTATGGAGTTTATATGCACACGCATACAGTCTTTCCAATAACTATAATTTTCACCGTTGAAAACAGGAGCCCTATTGTACGCCCCTTTAGGTTCGTTTGCCATTTTCTATCTCGTTGTATTTGAAGCACCAAATAACCGGAGCTCTAGATACCACTTGTTAGACTATGGCACGGATCTAGAAGGGGGTGGGGGGTTGAATAGATCCCCAATTAAAATTTGAGTCGGCGCTACCAATTTAAAATTGGTTTTAAAAATGTTTTAAGTGCGGAAGCGGCCGAGGAAAAATATAGTCTAAAACGAACGGTTATTGGAAAACTGGATATACGTAAGCCTTTGGATTAATGACAATTTGGAAAAATAGAATCACAACAGTAATTCCACTTATCAATTATTTACTTCAGTTGTAAGGATTCCTAGTTCCAATGATTCAAAATCAAACCAAAACTAGATACACAAGTAAGATAATTTTGGTTCAAGCAATATGTCAAACACTTGGTGTGCAAAAACACTCCAAGTGATGTTTATGTTGAGTAAGTGATTTCAACCAGCCTAGTACAATGTATTGTTGTACTTTAGAGTTAAAAACAAAGTTTTAACCTCTTACTCAATTGATATCACAATTTTGACAATAGAGCTTACACAAAAATTACTTATTTTAGCTGTAACGTAAATGCTGAAAATAGAGAAGACAAGTAATTTGGTGAGGCAGTTCCCCCGTCGTCCTCACTTCGGGGTACATCTGCCCTCAATTCTAAAACTAGAATTGAGATATATTGTATAGATATCACCTGTTTGAATGAACAGTTTATACAAGGATTGGGCAGCATATATACAACAAAAAATCTCAATGTGTTGAAAGTTTCCTTCACTCCTTGCCCCTTGATTCAAGCTGAATCAAGTTCTTCGATTTGTGTTGATGGACCTCCGACTCCAGCCACCTTATTGAAGAACATGTTGTTGTTCAAACCTTTGGCTCCGGCTGATCTCAACAGCACCAAATCGAACTCGAGATCTTCCCTTCAAAATCACCGAATCCGCTACTAGACTTGTGAAGACCACATCTTCACAATCACCTTCGCTCGATTGATTGTTGATGAAGAATCTCGTCCAAAAACCCCCAAAATTCGAACCAATCTTGGAGGGAAAAACCCCAATGGTTTTATTCAAGAAAGAACCAGTCGCAATCATCAACCTGAGCTTGATTCTCCAATCTAAGCCTCAAACCTTATCACCTTGAATCTCTCACAAATGCATTTCAAAAATGATTGTATGTAATTGAAATGTTGTGAGATGTTGAAGATGAAGATGATGAATCTTGGACACCTATTTCACTCTTTCTTGTTTTTGAACACATGAATCAAAAGAATATTAAATGTTAGTAGACACAAGTGTTTAAGCAAGTATATATAGTGCCAACATAATTCAGGACATAACAGTATTTCAAATATGAGAGGGAAGTATTTTAAAACAGATTTCCCGCGCGAACGGTCGACCATAGCAGGTCTGTGCATCGACGCATGGCCTGTGCTATTTTGGATTTCTGGAAATTTCATCAGTGTGCGTCGACCATATAGTCGGCATGCGCTGACCCGTTGAAATTCATTTCCTTTGTGCGCCGACCCTATGGTCGACCCATGCCCTTACGCGCTGACCCGCTGGAATGTTATTCCTTCATGCGCTGACCCTATGGTCGACGCATGCTTTGTGCGCTGACTGATTTGGACCTTTTTGATGACTATGCCGACCCTATGGTCGACCCATGTCCTGCAAGCCTGCAAAAATTCATTAGTTTGATGTTTTTCATGCCTTTAGTCATGATTGCACTTTGTCAACACAAAGTATATTCATTTCAGAAATTTTTAAGATAAGCGAAAGAAGGATATGGTGGGTGATACGTTGCATCTGGTTTAGTGGATCTGGAATTCATACTTTCCAGTCTGTCCTGGGAATTTGTCATCATCAAAACCTGCATTTACCAATGTCTTACAGACTTGTGTGATATGTTGCGATTTGCCTCCACATGAGTTGTCCTATGAGATGACCTAACTTGTAAGTCACTTCAAAAATTGGAAAAAGGCTAAAAAAATATCAAATAAAATGCACAAGTAATCAAGACAAATGTCCTCTCAAAGGACCATCAAAGGAATCTAATCATTTGGATGTACCGCTTTGAAATGGAAGAAACAAATGAAAAAGAAAAGCTACAAAAGTCAACCCAAAAGTCAACAATCAGGGGCAAAATGGTCCTCTAACATTGATCAACTCATCATTGAGATGAGGATCAATTTTCAATCATTGGATCAAAAAATAATGAGAGAAATAAATGCAAACACAAAACATGTTACAATTTAAACCAACTAAAACAACTCCAATATTTAATTCATTTTTTAATTGAAAATAAAAGGGAGAAATAAAATAAAAATATCTAAAAAAAATAGACATCTCAAAGTTGATAAAAAATATTTTTGGTGAATTTTTAACATATTGGAGCTATTTTAATTAATTAAAATTGTAAACAGAAAATAAAATAAAAAAACAAATGAAAATAAAAAGAAAATGAGAAAATGGAGTGACAAATAGCAACAAATAGCAGTTCAGGAATGGAAATGGGCCCAAGTTGGGGTGTAAATAGCAAGGCGCATGCTAGGCCCACCCAGAAAAAACAAACAAACAAAAACCTGGGGACTCACGTGTGATCAGTCAACCCTAGACCACCATGGAATTCAATCTGGAGCGTTTGATCAATTGGCAAGTAATCACATCATGAGGTTAAGAATTTGCCAGCACATTAATGAAAACTTAAAAGCAATCTCATGGAACAAGTCAAACACTAGCCAGATGAAACCCTAATTGCAACACCTTCAACTGTAACCTTTCTCACTTGACACAAACACTTGGATGAGCTCCACAGTGACTCTCAAGGCACTCAATGAGCTCTCTCAACATCTTATATCCATAACCATGCATTCACAATCCCCTGATAATCTTCAATTGGCCTCCAAGTTAGGAGTTGATCCACATACATCCATCATTTCTTTCATAAGACCAATGTCCATTTCCTGATGACTTGATTACCAACCAAACTTGAGTAACACCCCTTGCTTGGGATCAACCATCTGAGTGGACTCTTCTTGCTATACACAACCTCTTGATCCCCTGTTCAATGCAACATGTTATGCAATGCAAATGCTAGAAAGAAATGAAATGAAACATAAACCAAGTTAAGAAAAGGTTGGGAAAAATTTTGGGTGCAACAATAGGCTCAAAACATAGCCAGCCCAACCATTTGAAGCGTGTGAATATGGAATGAGAAAAGAAAGAAAAATATTAACAATAATTGATAATCATGAAAAAACCAAAATTTGTCCTCACTAAGGATCGAACCTGGTAACATGCGCATGGTAAGGTTCTTAAGGCAAGGCATTAACCACTGGGGAGGCGATACATCCATTGTATCAAGCCACCCCAAGTGGATAAATACGAAAAGGAGAGTGTTCTGGGCAAGTCATTCAAGGCAATAACAAGTGAAAAAATATGGAAATGATTTCAACATAACTTCTTCAAATCTTGATCAATTTGAATGAAACAAAAGTCAAACTTGCTTATTTTTTCAAGAGGAATGAAATGGTATCAACCATTTTTCTAAATATTGCCCACACAATAAAATTCAAAAGGAAATGCAAGTATGAGTTTTTGAGATGCATTTTGAAACTTCAGAGTTGAAACAGATGCAATTGAAGGCAAAAAAATGGTTTGAGCAAGTTCCAAATATGCTATGGAATGAGTTTTAACAGGAAATGTTGTTCAAAAATCAATAGAGAAGAATTATGGTATGTGAGTTGTGGTTGATGAAATTGGTGTTTTATTGGACTTAATGCTTAAGCAAAATCCAAGACAACAACTAAACATGAACTGCAAACTTCAACACACAAAGTGTAAAGAAAAAGGAGATGCAAACTGAAGCTACCAAGCCCTAGGAACTGATAGCATTCCAACTGCTTTATTAGTAGCAAAAACTATGTGGAAACCTCACAACCAAGTTAGCCAACTAGACACAAAGGCATTGAGATGATCCTATATAAATTCTAAAGGGGCAAAGCAAATCTAGTGAGGAAACCAAGTTGATACACTTCTTCACAAAAATTGGACAGCGAGCACAGTAAAGAGTCAAATGTGTTTCACTAGATCATGATGTTTGAAAATAGGTCTCATCATAAATTCAACTATGCACATATGACCGCAAGCTAAACCAGTTCAAAAATCCAAGCAAGTTATGATTCTACTCTACATCAAGTAGTAGTCACAAACAAGTCCTGATGGGAGACTAAATTGGTCAATCTAACAAATTTGGACAGCAGGCCAAGTAAAAGAAGAAATCTTACAGCCAAAGTTTTACAAGAAGTACATAATGCAGGCAAGGCTTACAAGTTGAAGCGCCAAGCCACAATCAACAATCCTTCTCACAAAAAGAAAACAGTTTTGGTTTAAAATAGAATAAAGCAAAGTTGGCATCACAATACACTTGTATGCCCAAAACAGTTGCTAATCACCAAATAAAAAAAACATGCTTACAACTGGTGGTGTTAATGCAGAAGTTGTTCAAGCCTAAACATCGGACATAACAGAAGTCTAAAAACAAACCAACTAGTCTAAGTCTTCCAAATGACAGAAAAATGAACCAAGGAGAACAAGAATCAGAAGCTGGCAAACTTCAAGGCATGGACTGATAGTCAGGTTTTGGTATTTCAATCAATACTCATTGATGAATTCCAACTATGGTTCCAATAGCAATTTAAAAACAACAAAGACTTAAAAGTCTTTCAACATGGAAACATGGCTAAGAAAGGATTTTGTTTTAAACAGAAGCAACAACATGTTTTCACGAAATGTAAACATATTTCTTTTAAGGAAGTTGTCACTACTGCGAAAAAAGGTGTCGGCAAAGACAGAAGAGTCACCACCTATCGTTATTTATCCCAAATAAGGGAAAGGAAACGATCAGGAAATACCGAGCGAAAAATGGATAAGATCGGTCATCGTAACCAAATCTCTGGGTTCGGGAGTCGGTTACGCAAGGGGAAGGTATTAGCACCCCTCACATCCGTCGTACTCGACGGGATCCACGCTTGTTTGTTTATCTGACGGGTTGTTTATCTATCTATCTATCAAGGCTGGCTCAAAAGACAAAGAAAGGAAAAAAAGTTACTCGACATAGCGTCGCTGCTCTGGGCCTACGTATTCCCTTGTGCAATGGGAAAGTCAGAGTCAACATAGTTCGGCTAACTACGGGTGATGGGGGAAGGTTGCTCGCCAAGACATCGCGTCTTCTGCCTACGTACTTTCATCTGGTATGAAAGATTAGAGCGAACGTAGTTCAGGATAAAATGGAACACAGATTTGTTCAATTGTTTTTACCCGAGTAAAGTTAAACTACAGTTCCAGCAGTTAGGGACAACGCCTGTTTGCGGTTGAACCGAAGCTTAACAGCACTCTGTTCATCAGAAAAGGTTTTCCTTGAATTAAGAGAGCCCTAAAGGGCAAAAAGAAGTTTGATGTTTGTTTTGTCTTTTACGAGAAGAAGTGTTTTTTATGAATGTTTGTAATTCATACTGCACTAGAGACTATGACTTAGGAGCGAACCGCATATCGTCCTAAGGACATATGCTAACACTCTAGATAATTGAGAGGCAACCACCCAATCATCATTTCCCAAGTAGCTTAAGGCTCATAACGTATAGTACAAATTAGCCTTTATTAAGTGTTTTACTGTTGTTTGAAGATGAGAAGGAGAAAAGGACTCTACAGGGAAACTATCAAGCATCCTATTGTTGTCATACAATATGGTCCTAATGTTGAGTTTGAAAGGGAATCTACCCTACTGTTATTGTAACACCCCGTTTCCCAAAAGCAAAATAAAACAATTAAAATGAACACACATCAGATTTTTTGCCACAACGGGATGTCACAGTTTCCAAACAAATTTCATAAATCATTTTTCCAAATTAATTTTCAATAAAGTTGCAGCAGAAAATATATATATATATATATATATATATATATATATATATATATATATATATATATATATATATATATATATATATAGTCTGTCATAAATCAAGATAACATATATACATCATCCATGTCATCCACATCATCATACGTACAGAAATCGGCCAACTGCCCAAAACATATATAGTATCATCAACAATCATCACTAAACAGGATACGCCACAGGGGCGCACAAAATCAACAGCAACCAATAAAACTCCCAAAAAGGCACCGGTGTTACGTATCAGAGCAGTCCTACGGAGACACCACAATCCAAGCTAGCTAATCACCTGGATTATTTGTACTTCCGAAGAAGCACATACCACAACAACAGCAAAGGGGGTGAGATTGACGATCAAATAATAATGGTATAGTTGTACATGAAATAAAAGGCAGAAAATCATATAAATATCATTTCATATACAACACATCTGGAATTACTGTCCCATCATCAATCTCAACATAAAATCATGCAACACATGCACCCCCACACAACCCATGAAAATGCGGTACCGACTCACAACAACGATGGCACTAGTGGAAAAATACCTTCTTAGCAGAGGTTTTTAAGTCAGTTCATCAATAACCCGACTTAAGAAACCACACGGTGGCAAATCCGTAAATATTTGAAACTTTATTATGTCGGGTATATGTTTAACCGACCTACAAAGACTAAATAAAAATATATAATTTTCATTAAATTTCTTAAGTCGGTTCTTTTACTGAACTGACTTAAGAAATTTATTTATTAAGTCAGGTGTTTATTACCTGACCTAAGAGGGTCTTACAAGACTCCAGTTCGATTCTTACTTGATACATTCTAGTAGAAATAAACATTACTTAATACTTAGTTAATAAATTTTAATTAAAATAATTTCTTGATAGCACAGTGACCTTTCTCTTTCTCTTTCTCTTTCTGCGCGCAGACCTTTCTCTTTCTCTAAGTTCTAACGCGAAATTTTTCACCACAACTTCTTGTTCTCTCAATCTTTCACCAATCAATGCTGCTACCACTGTCACCATACTCACTCTTTTTTCTCCAGGTTCTCTCTTCTCTCTGCGTTTTGAAATGTTAGGTTTTGAAATTTCAATGAATACATTGTAAAGAGTATTTCGTGTTTTCAAATTTGAAGCAGGTACTTGTGGAAAAATTGTTGGAGGTTTTGGTGATACTAGCAAAGGTTTTGAACTCTGCAGATTAGGTATGTTTTCATGATTATTCATGTATGGTGGTTCAGTTTCTTAGGTATGTTGTTGTTAAATTGCAGATTAGGTATGTTTTCATGATTATTCATGTTGTTGTTTGATGGTTCAGTTTCTTTCTCCGATTTTTTTTACAAAATTTCCCCTTACATCTACTTCTCATAAAAACCATTGTGAACCTCCCGTAGAACAATTTTGAACGCCTTTTGATTAAGATCCTTCACCATCAATCGCAATTAAGATTCGGGAATTTCCTAGTTTGGTTTCGATGTTGTGTTATTTATTTTTAGGTTCAATCACTGGTTCAAACGGTTTGGTTCGAATAGAGCAATTTTGATACTTACGGGTTGCTGCTGTTATGTTTCTATGATGTAAAAGGGTGACTTATGTTGCTGCACTGAAAAGGGGTTTTGAGATCTGTCAAACAAAGTAGCAATCAAACTTCTTCATCTATTTGCTATTACTTATTTTCAGGTGAGAGATGTCGGTCTAATCATGGATCGGAACTCAAGACGATCTAAAGGAGTTGGGTATGTCCTAAATGATCAAACAAACTCTTGTTGCATTTGAATATTCACTTCTAAGACTCATGTTTGACTGTCTAAAGGAGTTGGGCATGTCCTAAATGATCAAACAAATCCTTTTTAAGTGTTTCCTTATTAGAAGTCAGTCACATTGCTCATGTAGCTTTTTATGTTTGATTCATAAGAAGTTCCCTTATTTTACTTCTTGCTCTCTTTGTTCTTCTCCTTTAGTTTTTGGTGGGAGGAATATTTATTGTTGTATTGGTGTTGTGATGCTCTTATATTTGGTTCTATTTGACTGTTAGTATCATCTGACGAGTAGGTGGGTTACTGTTCTACAGACTAACATTTCCTTTACATGAGTTGAGTCAGATGCATTAAACTCACCTTGAGTTGTCTGCTCTAAAGTTTTTGTTTCCCTACATCTCTTTGCTCAATTCTTTGTAAGTTTTGATTGCGATTATTTGTTTCTTAGTTTTGAAAACTTGATGCAAGTTCTTGATGAGGCTGCAGGTATATTGAATTTTATGATGCAATGTCAGTGCCAATGGCAATTGCTATCTCCGGCCAACTACTTCTTGGGCAACCTGTAATGGTGAAACCTTCTGAAGCTAAAAAGAATCTTGTTCAGTCTAATGCTTCCATATGGAGCAGTGGACAGAAAATTGTATGTGGGGAATCTTCATTTCAACATGACCGAGGCTAATCTCTGAGAGGTATTTATCTGTTTGTTTTGTTCTTTTGCTGTTCCATTAGCTGTTGTGGCGAGAATACTGATGTTTGGCATACTTCCATATTTATTTATTTACACAGGGCATCTGCATCCTTTATCTGTAATGTAAATGCTGAGACTTTTATTGAATGGCAATAGTTTAACTAAATTTATGTCCCTGGAAACCAGTAAATTTGATTTCTTCAAATTGGGTCCAATATTCTTGATAGGCTTTTATATATTAGAATCTTGTTGTGGTAGTTTATCATCATTTGACACCTTACTTTATGTTGTTTTAGATTTTTGAGCCATTTGGTCAGATTGAGGTTGTACAACTACCTCTTGACATGGAGACAGGACACTGCAAGGGTTTTGGGTTTGTTCAGGTTTGCTTCCAACACTTGGTCTTTAGAAATATTGCTTCTGGTAATACTTTTATGTATCACTAAATCTCTAACTTGCATTCACTGGACAGTTAGCCCATCTTGAACATGCCAAGGCAGCTCAGAGTTTAAATGGAAATTTGGAGATTGCTGGCAAGACTTTAAAGGTAAAAATATTTGTGTTGGCCTGATTTTTTCACTTAAATGCTATTAACTTTGTTGATAATCATTTGCTACATTATTTGTTTGTTACTGATGTTCATAAATCTCAGGTTTCATCTGTTACAGATCATGTTGGAAGTCAAGATACAACTGCAAAATCTGCAGACTTTGATGATGATGAAGGTGGATTGGTAAGTTTTCACTTGTTACTTGAATATTAAAAAATTGATTGTGATAAGTTTGTCATTGAAATCCATATCTCATTACACTATTACAAATTTACCTTATTTGATATGATTTGATGTTTAAAGTTTATACTAGTGATTAACTTTTCAGATTGTTATTAATTACTTTGAATATTAAAAAATTGGTTGTGATAAGTTTGTCATTGAAATTCATATCTCATTACACTATTACAAATTTACTTGATTTTATTTGATGTTACTAAAGTTTATACGGGTGATTATTTTTTCAGATTGTTATAAACCCTGACTAACAAAAGTTGATCCATGTAGCCGACCCCCACTTAAGTGGGATAAGGCTTGGTGGTTGTTGTTGTTATAAACATGAATGGCATGAAGTTTGATGTGAAATCAGACTGTTATTAAACTTTTATTTTTGTAAAACAGTTGTAGATATGAAATGTGTACAGATTGATGACAGGATTATTTTACTGGCAGATAAATAACATAGAAAAGAAATGACTTGAGAGGTATTAGTTTTAAATATAATGAAAATGAGAGGTATTATATGTGATTTCACATATAAAACAGATAAAACATTATATGTGATTTCAAACATATAATGTGTACAGATTGATGACAGGATTACACTTTTAAATATACTAATTTGATTTTTAAAATTTATTTACAGGTGTGATTTTTTTTGTTGAATATTTTGGAGTCACTTTGTGACTCAACTACACAAGCCTCTCTTTTTTGAAATCACTTTTTGAAATTCATCTTTTGACGTTTGGGACGTGTATGAGTTGCTCAACTATGGATATTAGGTATTTTTTACCACTTGTTTTCTGCTTTCCACTCTCTTTTACTTATATATTTCAATGTTGAAATTCTTTTTGCCTTTGAAAATTCTTCCTCGTAGTTGCCAATTTGCCATTGGAGAAACCCTGCAGTTCCCAACTTGTCACTGGAGAAAGACTTAAGAATTGCAAATTTCATCTATATGGTGAGAAAAATAAGAGTTTCAATAATTGATATCATGTACATATGACTTTCTATTGACTTTCTGATGTGCAAATTTGGTTTATGTTTTTCTCTTTATAGTAATTCAATAATTTAGATCCTCTTAAATTTTATGATTGTGTAGAATTTTAATTTAACACACAATGCCTATTATGTGGAATTTTAGTTTAACACCTAATGCTTGTTTGGATAATTTAATGTTTACTATTCTAATTTAGTATATAATTATTTTAATTACAGCTGAAACTCCAAGTTCTAAATGCATAACTTATTTTGGTAGGAGTACAACTGCTAGTGCGAAATCATTCCATAGAAGACTTTCAGATTCATTGTCAATTTTAATACTCAAAGATGGCATTACATGAGCATTCACATGTTGTCTATTGGGGCATGATGAACACTGATTTCTTGTCTGTACATGTTAATGTGGCTCATACCATTCTAGCTGAGAATAACTCCAGAGGAGCTTATTCTAACTATCATGGTCGTGGAAGGTCAAATCGAGGGCACTATTGTGGTAGTGGTAGACACTGGTAATAGACCAACTTGCCAACTCTGGAAAATATGGACATGCTGGCATAGATTTAATGAGAACTATATGCCTCTCTCTCCTTCAAGTGATCAGACAAAGGATGCCAAGACCTCAACTCCGACAAATTCATTAACTCAAGAGGCTGCTTAAGAAGCTCAAACTGTGGCAATGATGGCTACTACAGGTAACCAAAATCCTTTCACTCAAGAATACTCACTACCTGTAGAACTAGAATCCCAAGCTTGGTTTGCTGATTCATGTGCTTCTCACCATCAAACCCCCTATGATTCTCTTTTACAAACCAAATGCAATTATGTAGGGCCTAATAGGGTGTATGTGGTAAATGGTCAAACTATTAACATTGAATCTGTAGGTTCCTCTAAAGTGGTCTCTAGTATCATTCCTAATTATAAGTTAAAACTGATCAATATCATACATATTCCCTTAATCACTAGGAATTTATTGTTTGTTTCCAAGTTCTCTAATGATAACAATGTTGTGTTTGAGTTTCTTCCTAACAAGTGTTATATTAAATCTCAGGATTCTGACCAAATCATTGTGGAAGGAATTTTAGATGCTAGTGGTCTCTACTATTTTCCTCAACTAGCCTTGGAGCTCACAAGGTCTCACCATGTGCATCACAACTTGAGTGCTACTTCTCCTGTTCAAAGTTATGTTGCTTCTCACTCATGTTCTATATCTCTAATAATTGTAACAATACTATGTTGTGGCATAATAGGTTAGAACACATAAATTTTTCTTTTGTTTCTCATGTCCTAAAGCTGTGTAATATACATTCATCTAATAAACATGACTTTTGCAATTCCTGCAATCTTGGTAAATCTCATAGGTTGTATGCTCCTCTAACTGATATAGTATAGTTGCTTTTGACATATTGTGACAACATATCACCATTATTGATATTCCTCAATTATGATGAGTGACAACAGTTATATATGATAGAACAAACACATCTTACATGTATAATGAATATATGTTACTCTGAGCACTTGGTTTATAAGTTGTTGGTATATTTTATTTATAATGAATATACGTAATTTTGTTTATAAGTTGTTGGTATATTTTATTTGATAATTAGGGGTTTAATTTGGGTGTAATTTGTTGATTGAGTTGGATAGTCTAATTTGGGGGTAAATTATTAAATGGAAAAACTGCATCTGATTTGTGTGATTATCTAAAAAAAACAACTTCTTAGGTCGGTTAATTATACCCGATTTAAGAAAGTAAGTTCTTAGGTCGGGTATAAATGATTTATGCAGGCTAGACTTATTAAGTCGGGTTCTGCCTAACCGACCTAAGAAGTTGTTTCTTAAGTTAGGTCCACAACCGACTTAAGAAGTCAAAACTTCTTATGTCGGTAATTCTTAGGTCGGGCTCGGACCCGACTTAAAAAGTCATTTTTAACCGACTTAAGAAGCCTTTTTTCCACTAGTGTGGGCACCGGGCCATCAACCCTCCACTCAGGAGCACACATCAACAATGGGTACTTGGCCATCAACCCTCCTCGCAGGGAGCACACCACACCGATGGACACCTGGCCATCACCTTCCTCCACAATGGGAGCATAACAATAATATCGATGGACACCTGGCCATCACCCTCCACACAGGGAGCACATCAACAACATCGATGGACACCTGGCCATCACCTCTCCACTTAGGAGCACATCAGCAATATCGATGGACACCTGGCCATCACCCCTCCACTACGGGAGCATCACAACATAATATGCCATGTATAACCCCAATGCCTGCACTCAACACAATCGCACACATAACCAACATATGCGGTCCCCTGACCAAATCTCACCATATATCACAATCACACACATCATACATCTAGCACACAAGGTGCAATCCGATCCTATCGATCCACCCCTCACACAACATATAACACAACGCGCAAAGGCATACTGATCCTACTGATCCATTCACATCATAAAATACATATATAACAAGGACACGAAGTGCGTCGATCCCACGACATATCACATACAATGCACACAAGGCATATCGGTCCTACTGACCCAAATATATCATACACCGAGCCCACACAGTGCAAACCTGACACACATAGCACACACAATGCACCCGCCTCACATACACATTCACACATATCTATACTTAACACATAATCCTTCGATTATGTCTACCGCGACAAATGTCGGCCACACAGCCCTCATGCCCCTCGTCATACTCTTAACCCTCATATAATATCACGACACATCAGGCCAATCACACTCAGCGCCAACAGCTGCACACAACCCTCAAAACCCAAATTCTTCTACACTCACTATCTGCTCGCTAGACGAGCTCCTAGCAAGTGCTCGCTACACGTTCGCCTAGCGAACCCCCTCGCGAACAAAACGTCTGAGCTACTGGAAGTGTTCACTACTACCTCGCTCAGCAAACTTACTAGCAGGTACACCCAACCAGCCACTGCCCAAGCTCGCTACACGAGCCCCTAGCGAACGGTCGCCAGGCATTCGCCTAGCGAAAGCCTGCGATTTCAGAAAAATAACTCTGTTGTTCAGCAACAGCTGCAGTTTCCCCTCTCTTCCAATCTCACCAATTTACTCTAAAATCATCGGCAACACATCCTACCGGTATCCCACTTAACCAATGCCCAATTCATCCGATAAAATCTCGGTCCTAGCCGAATACCCCAATTCTGACTCAGAGTCATTCCAACTCCGAAATCCCCAAACTCATCCAATAAAAAATCCTCGAATTCATACAACAATCCCACCATAATATCCATGATCATAACAGATTTAAGCACATGCAGCAACATAAACTTGTCATCAAATCATCATCAACATGCAATATGTTCATACATGGGGTTAGGGATTCCCCTTCTACCAATTTTCATGTAAAAACCCATTAACCGTTAAATTCTCCCCCTTACCTCAATTGAAGTTCTGATGTTGATGAAGTACCAAAATCTTCACGAGTTTTGCTTGCTCTAGCTTGCTTTCACGATCGAGCTTCTCTTTCTCCTTCCGTGTTCTTCGTACGCGTTCCTTTCTTTCCTTCCAATTCTGATTTCCACAAATGACAAGCTTGCCCTTAATCCCAATAATTCTATTTTTAATCCACTTAACTCATAATAATATTAATTCCTCATATTTCTTTTATTCCAAAATCCCAATTAATAATAAACTTTATTCTGATAATATTACTTAATATGATTATAAATAATAATATTATTAATATTAGTAACACCTTACTAATTATCATATTACTATCATTATTAATCATATTTTCGAATATTATGGAACTTACTCCGCAACCAAAAATCCACACAAGCACGCACCAAGAATAAAACTGACACCGAAAATGAAATTAATTAAAATGGGCGTTACAACTCTCCCCCACTTTAATTATTTTCGTCCTCGAAAATACCTGATGGAAACAGCTCTGGATATGCTTCCCGCATCCTGTTTTCCAAGCCACTCTCACCAACGATATCTCTTTCCCTCTGAGTTGCTTCATCTTGCGATCCTCGATCCTCAACGGCAACGTCTCCACAGTTAGATTCTCTCTAACTTGGACTTCGTCCCTCTGAATCACATGTGACGGATCGGGTACATACTTCCGAAGTTGCGACACATGAAACACGTCATGCAAGTTCGAAAGCTCCGGCGGCAACGTCACCCTATATGCCACAGCACAAATCCTCTGCAAAATCTGATAAGGTCCGATAAACTTCGGATCCAACTTCTTGGACTTCAACGCAAGTCCAACACCAGTCACTGGGTTAACCCTTAAAAATACATGGTCACCTTCCCTAAATTTCAACTCTTTCCTGCGGTTATCATAATAACTCTTCTGCCGATCCTGAGATGCTTTCATCCTTTCATGGATCATCTGCACTATCTCAGTAGTCTGCTGCACCAACTCTGGTCCCAACACAACACGCTCACCTGACTCATACCAACACAAAGGAGTCCTGCACCTCCTACCATAAAGAGCCTCAAACGGTGCCATCCCGATACTGGAATGGTAACTGTTGTTGTACGTGAACTCAACCAAGGGCAAATGAGTATCCCACGTGCCACCTTTCTCCAACACACAAGCCCACAATAAATCTTCCAAAGTCTGAATAGTCCTCTCCGACTGACCATCCGTCTGCGGATGATAAGCTGAACTCAACTTCAACTCATTACGCATAGCCTCTTGCAAACTCTTCCAAAACACAGAAGTGAACCTCGAATCTCTATCCGACACAACGCTCAACGACACACCATGCAGCTTTACAATCACCCAAATGTAAATCTCTGCAAGCTTCTCCAACGAAAAGCTAATACTGATCGGTACAAAGTGTGCAAACTTCGTAAGCCGATCAACGATCACCCAAATGGCATCAAACCCTCTTGCCGTATTCGGCAAACCTGTAACAAAATCCATAGCAATGCAATCCCACTTCCAAACCGGAACCTCTAACGGTTGCATCATTCAAGAAGGTCTCTGATGCTCCACCTTCGCTTTCTGACAAATCAAACAAGTATAAACATAACGAGCAATGTCCTTCTTCATGCCCGACCACCAAAAAAACTTTCTCAAGTCCTGATACATCTTCGTAGCTCCTAGATGAACACTCAGGCTACCACGACATCCCTCGTCCAAAATCAACCTCTTCAGATCATCATTATCCAACACGCAAATTCTGCCCCGAAACCTCAACACACCTGCACTATCCAATTTGAAATCATTACCGGAGTCACTTTTGGCCTCTCGCATTAAATCCACCAGTTTCACATCCAACTTCTGATGTTCTCTAATCATGTCCAAGAAATCATTCTTCACTTGCAATTTACCCAACAACACACCATCGATAGTAAATTCACAAACCATACTTAAATCCCGAAACTGCTCAATAAGCTCTATCTCTTTTACCATCAAAGCCGACATATGAATTGTCTTCCTGCTCAACGCATCCGCAACAACATTCGCTTTCCCCGGGTGATAACTCAAACTGAAATCATAATCTTTCAAAAATTCTAACCATCTTCTCTGTCGCATATTCAACTCCTTCTGATCAAACAGATACTTCAAACTCTTGTGATCATTGAACACCTCAAACGTCGAACCATATAAATAGTGTCTCCAGATCTTCAAAACAAAAACCACCACAGCCAATTCAAGGTCATGAGTAGGATAGCTCCGCTCATGCACCCTCAATTGTCGCGAATCATAAGCTACCACTTTTCCATCCTGCCTAAGAACTCCGCCTAATCCCATCTTAGACGCATCACAATATACCACAAAAGGCTCACTCGGATTCGGTAACACCAAAACCGGCGCTGAAGTCAATCTCTTTTTCAGCTCCTCAAAACTCTCTTCACAAGCAGCATCCCACACAAACACTTGATCTTTCCTTGTCAACTGAGTTAACGGTAAAGCCAATCTAGAAAAGCCTTCAATAAATCTTCCGTAATAACCAGCCAAACCCAAAAAGCTTCTAACCTCTGTTACCATCTTCGGCGGTTCCCACTGTAACACTGCACTCACCTTAGATGGGTCTACAGAAACACCATCACCAGAAATAACATGGCCCATAAAACTCACTGTTTTCAACCAGAACTCACACTTCGATAACTTAGCAAACAACTTGTTATCTTTAAACACTTGCAAAGCAATCCTCAAATGTTCCGCATGCTCTTCCTCAGTCTTAGAATAAATCAGAATATCATCAATGAACACGACAATAAACTAATCCAAGTAAGAATGGAAGATACGATTCACATATTCCATAAACACACCCGACGCATTAGACACTCTGAAAGGCATTACTGCATACTCGTAATGTCCATATCGAGTCCTAAACGCCGTCTTCTTGATATCACCTTCCTTCACTCTTATCTGATGATAACCCGACCTCAAGTCAATCTTACTAAACACACGAGCTCCCACCAACTGATCCATCAAATCATCAATCCTTGGAAGAGGATATTTGTTCTTGATGGTCACCCTGTTCAACTGACGGTAATCGATGCACAACTGCATGCTACCGTCTTTCTTCTTCACTCACAATAATGGAGCTCCCCATGGCGACACACTTGGTCTGAGAAACTTTCTATCCAGCAACTCTCCAATTTGAGTCTTCAACTCGGCTAGCGCCACTGCCGACATCCTGTACGACGCCATAGAAATAGGCCTCGTACCAGGAACAAGGTCAATACTTAACTCAACCTCTCTCTTCGGAGGCAACTCTGTAATATCATCCGGGAACACCTCTGGAAACTCATTCACAACCGCTAACTCATCCAACAATGCCTTGTTGTCAACAGACAATGATGCAAATAAAGCAAACACTTGTGCTTCATCTTCCAACAAGGTTCTCAATTCCTTATCGGACAAGGAATCTGCCAACACTTCCTCTTCTGGAGTCAAAAACAACAACACTTTCCGAAAATAATCAATGTACACTCAGTTGAACTCCAACCAGTTCATACCAAGTATAACGTATAAACCACCCAGTGGCAAACAAATCAAACCCACACCGAAGTCTCAGCCACAGATAGTCAATGGACACTTCAAACACACTAACGAAGTAGTCACTGAACCAATCAAGGGAGTTTCAATAGTCATATGCCGCTCAAGAGTAGTCGGCACCAAACCTAACCTCTTCACACAATCAACAGAGATAAACGAGTGGGTCACACCCGTATCAATCATAACAGTCAAAGGAATATTATTGATAAAACAAGTACCTTTGATCGAACACTCTCCGTCCGCCGCTTGAGTTCCCACAACCGCAAACACTTTACCAGTAACCTGAGGCGCATGAGGCCTCCTCGGCTTCTCACAATGCGTGCTAATATGGCCTTTCTCGCCGCAATTATAGCAAGTAGGCATATTAGTCATACAATCCGCCACCACGTAGCCCGGCTTCCCACACTTGAAGCACTTCTTCACTTCATGAGGACAATCATTGGCACGATGACCCATGCCACCGCACCGGAAACACTTCGTACCAGCAAACACTCTACCCTCTCGGGGCTTCCTATCAACAGCACCCTTGAACTTCCCCTTACCAGTCGGAACACTGTAAGGAGTACCGCCAAACCTTTGCTTACCCTTACGGTCACTTGTAGCCTTGTAGTGTGCAATCCTCGCACGGTTATCATTATCATAGATCCGACTTCTACTCACCAACTCAGGATAGCTCCTAATTTTCTGACACGCGATCCCCATCTTGATCTCCGGCCTCAGTCCATTCTCAAATTTCAGACACTTCAAAGTCATAGCCTCCTCAGTATTGTAATAGGGACAATACTGAGCCAATTCCTCAAACTTAGCCGCATACTCTGCCACAGACATACTGCCCTGTTTCAGCTTTAAAAATTCCACCTCTTTAGCACTTCTGATATCTTCTGGAAAATACTTCTCCAGTAATCCAGACCGAACGACCTCCCAAGTAATCGGAGTCCCCGAAGCCTCCATCCTCTGACGGCAATTATCCCACCAAGCCTCGGCCTCTCCCTCAAGCATGTGAGTGCCGAACCTCACCTTCTGCTCGTCACTCCACCCCATGGTTCTGAAGATCTTCTCTATTGCCTTCAGCCATTTCTGTGCAGCTACCGGATCCAGAATCCCACCTTCAAACTTTGGTGGCTTGTTGCTCTGGAACTGCGTCAAATCTCTAAACTGAGCCCCCGCAGCCAGATTCTGATTGGCCACCATTTGTGCCATCGCCTGCATCGCCGCAACCAATGCTGCGTCATTCCTTTCAGCCATACTGCTCCACAACAACAATCCAGGTTAACAGAAAACAACTACACTTTATCCTATAGACAGACTCAACACACTACACTAGCCGGACGGACCGACCTGCTTTGATAACAACTTGTAACACCCTGTTTCCCAAAAGCAAAATAAAACAATTAAAATGAACACACATCAGAGTTTTCCCCACAACGGGATGTCACAGTTTCCAAACAAATTCCATAAATCATTTTTCCAAATTAATTTTCAATAAAGTTGCAGCGGAAAATATATATATATATATATATATATATATATATATATATATATATATATATATATATATATATATATATATATATATATATATATATATATATATATATATATATATATATATATATATATATATATATATATATATATATATATATATATATATATATATATATATATATATATATATATATATATATATATATATATATATATATATATATATATATATTCTGTCATAAATCAAGATAACATATATACATCATCCATGTCATCCACATCATCATACGTACAGAAATCGGCCAACTGCCCAAAACATATATAGTATCATCAACAATCATTACTAAACAGGATACGCCACAGGGGCACACAAAATCAACAGCAACCAATAAAACTCCCAAAAAAGGCCCCGGTGTTACGTATCAGAGCAGTCCTACGGAGACACCACAATCCAAGCTAGCTAATCACCTGGATTATCTGTACTTCCGAAGAAGCACATACCACGACAACATCAAAGGGGGTGAGATTCATGATCAAATAATAATGGTATAGTTATACATGAAATAAAAGGAAGAAAATCATATAAATATCATTTCATATACGACACATCTAGACTTACTATCCCATCATCAATCTCAACATAAAATCATGCAACACATGCACCCCCACACAACCCATGAATATGTAGTACCGACTCACAACAACGATGGGCACCGGGCCATCAACCCTCCACTCATGAGCACACATCAACGATGGGCACTTGGCCATCAACCCTCCTCACAGGGAGCACACCACACCGATGGACACCTGGCCATCACCTTCCTCCATAATGGGAGCACAACAATAATATCGATGGAAACCCGACCATCACCCTCCTCACAGGGAGCACATCAACAACATCGATGGACACCTAGCCATCACCTCTCCACACAGGAGCACATCAGCAATATAGATGGACACCTGGCCATCACCCCTCCACTACGGGAGCATCATAACGTAATATGCCATGCATAACCCCAATGCACGCACTCAACACAATCACACACATAACCAACATATACGGTCCCCTGACCAAATCTCACCATATATCACAATCACACATATCATACATCTAGCACACAAGGTGCAATCTGATCCTATCGATCCACCCCTCACACAACATATAACACAATGCGCAAAGGAGTACCGATCCTACTGATCCACTCACATCATAAAAAACATACATAACAAGCACACGAAGTGCGTCGATCCCACGGATCCGATCACCACACGACATATCACATACAACGCACATAAGGCATATCGGTCCTACTGACCCAAATATATCATACACCGAGCCCACACAGTGCACACTTGACACACATAGCACACACACAGTGCACCCGCCTCACATACACATTCACACATATCCATACTTAACACATAATCCTCCGATTATGTCTACTGCGACAAACATCGACCACACAACCCTCATGCCCCTCGTCATACTCTTAACCCTCATATAATATCACGGCACATCAGGCCAATCATACTCAGCGCCAACAGCTGCACACAACCCTCAAAACCTAAATTCTTCTAGACTCGCTACCTGCTCGCTTCACGAGCTCCTAGCGAGTGCTCGCTACACGTTCGCCTAGCGAAACCCCTCGCGAACAACACTTCTGAGCTACTGGAAGTGTTCGTTACTACCTCACTCAGCAAACTTCCTAGCGGGTACACCCAACCAGCCACTGCCCAAGCTCGCTACACGCTCGCTATACGAGCCCCTAGCGAACGCTCGCCAGGCATTCTCCTAGCGAAGGGCTAGCGAAAGCCTGCGATTTCAGAAAAATAACTCTGCTGTTCAGCAACAGCTGCAGTTTCCCCTCTCTTCCAATCTCACCAATTTACTCTAAAATCATCGGCCACACATCCTACCGGTATCCCACTTAACCAATGCCCAATTCATTCGATAAAATCTCGGTCCTAGCCGAATACCCCAATTCTGACTCAGGTTCATTCCAACTCCGAAATCCCCAAACTCATCCAATAACAAATCCTCGAATTCATACAACAATCCCACTATAATATCCATGATCATAACAGATTTAAGCACATGCAGCAACATAAACTTGTCATCAAATCATCATCAACATGCAATATATTCATACATAGGGTTAGGAATTCCCCTTCTACCAATTTTCATGTAAAAACCCATTAACCGTTAAATTCTCCCTCTTACCTCAATTGAAGTTCTGATGTTGATGAAGTACCAAAATCTTCACGAGTTCTGCTTGCTCTAGCTTGCTTTCACGATCGAGCTTCTCTTTCTCCTTCTGTGTTCTTTGTACGCGTTCCTTTCTTTCCTTCCAATTCTGATTTCCACAAATGACAAGCTTGCCCTTAATCCCAATAATACTCTTTTTAATCCACTTAACTCATAATAATATTAATTCCTCATATTTCTTTTATTCTAAAATCCCAATTAATAATAAACTTTATTCTGATAATATTACTTAATATGATTATAAATAATAATAATATTAATATTTGTAACACCTTACTAATTATCATATTACTATCATTATTAATCATATTTTCGAATATTATGGAACTTACTCCGCAACCAAAAATCCACACAAGCACGCACCAAGAATGAAAATGACACCGAAAATGAAATTAATTAAAATGGGCGTTACAGTTATCATGCATGGATTCATCCTAAAGGTCTATCATCACTATCCTTATCAAAGGAAGTGAGGGCCTTAAGGGAACATGTTACAGGGAAACAACAGCAACAACAAAAATCATTAAGCAGAAGGAGTAAAGCTATCAAGCAGATAAAATGCATGCAATGCAGCAATACAAGCAAGGGAGGACCACCTCAACCTTAGATGCAAACATGGGATGCAAACATAGATGCACAAAGAAAAAGAACACACAAGCAAGGGAGGATCACCTCAACCTTCAATGCAATCAAGCAAGGGCAAGTACGAAAGCAGAGAAACAATCAAGCAAAGGGAGGCACACCTTAACCTTTAATGCAATCATGCACCTAAACAAGAGTATCTACTCATGCAAATCTATCCTAATGCATCACAGCAAGCAGGCAATCAAATCAAACCATCAGGAGAGAGATAGACCATATGAGCAACAAGAAAGTCATCCCAAGGCTACATCAGGTTTAGATGTGTGTCAACACAAGAGTCCATCTGGGGCTCAAACTCCTCATGGAATGCACAGAGTTCTTCCACAGGAAGAACTAGGCTCTCACAAGAAGGATCCCTAGAATGTAGGAAAAATGAGAATGGTGGAACCTAGATGTCAATATAAGGTGTCTGGTTAATGTGTATCAACACAAAAGTCCTCAAGGCTCAGACTTCTCATGGAATGCACAGAGTTCTTCCACAGGAAGAACTAGGCTCTCATAAGAGGGATCCCTATGTCATGGGACTGGGAAGGGAAAAGGAGAAAGATAATGAAAACCAAAGGGATTTCACCATGTTCAATGTGCATCAGCACAAGAGTACATCAGAGGCTCACACTTCCTATGGAATGCACATAGTTCCTCCACAGGAGGAGCTAGGCTCCCACAAGAAGGATCTTGAGAATGCAGGACAAGAAGGAGACAGTGTGTACAAAGTACTTGAGTCCTCAAGGCTCAACTCTTTATGGAATGCATAGAGTTCTTCCACAGGAAGAACTAGGCTCTCAAAAAGAGGATCCTAATGTCATAGGACTAGGAAAGAAAAGAGGAGGATGAGGATGGGAAGCAAAGTAAACTCCACAGGAGCTTACTAAGGCACTCAACCAATCTCTACACATTCGAGGAGTGGCCCTCAGTGGCTCAACTTCTTCATGGAATGCACAGAGTTCCTCCTTTGGAGGAACTGGGCTCTCACTAGAAGGATCCAAAAGAGGCCTAAGTTGCTGAGGTGTAAGGGACAAGGCAAGGCCAAGAAAAGAAGCCACACAAGGGAGAGAAATCATCACACAAGCTTCTAAAGAAACCCTAATGGTTAGGCTCTAAAGGAAGCCCATCCTAAGGGAGTTAATGACCTATTGAAAGCTTGAAAACTACCGTACAGAGGTCTCAACCTAGATACTAAGGGTTCATGTAATGAATAGGTGCTTAAGGTTTGCTAAAGGTTCACTTAAAGGCAAAACTATGAGAAGGTCATGTGTAGGACACACTAAAAACAGCCATAAGGTAAAATCTAAGAAAAATAGGAAATCACTCCTAAAAAATCTAAGAAAAAATCTAAAGATCACTTAAAGTCTTAAGAGTCTAGGGATAAAATCTTTAGATCAAAATTCTAAACCTAAGGGCATTAACAGAGAGCAGCATCCTAAGGTGTGCTATGGAAGGTGTAAATGGGAAGGATCCTAAAGATTCAGTTCAAAACCTATCCTAAGGGAATCTAAAAAATCAGAGAAAAATACTACAAAGCTACTTAATGCATCAACAATAAGTACACAAAAAATCAGGAACTCAATCCAAATATCTATCAAGATATAAATTCTATAAGATGAACATACAATTTTTCACATTTTAAATGGCTATTTAAAAGGAAAATATGCAATTAAATGAAAAATGAATTAAAAATGGAATTAAAAAAATACACAAAATTAGAAGACATCTCAATTCATGTTCATGATTTTTTTCCAGCATTTACTGGCATTCTTTACTATTTTTACTGAATTAAAATGATCATGCAATAAAACATAAAAAATAAAGAAAATGAAATGAAAATAAATAAATTGGCGTGCTGAATAGCAAAAATAACAAGTTGTAAATGGCATTGGGCTCAGAAAGGGGGTGTGCGTAATAAAACTAGCCCAAGTACATGTCAACTCTCTAGTGATCACATGCGCCATGGTCAACATAACCATACCATACGTCTTAATCTGGACTGTGCATTCATTAAGTCATCAGATCTAATGCATGCTATCTAGCCACGTCAACAGTCAATGGTCAATAATGTTGAAACTCATTCATAGCCATGGGATGAGGATACTAAGTCAAGAAAGTCACAAGATCGGACGGTCATCAGATCTTCTTCTTCATTTGAATCATCAAACGGGAGGGAAAAACCAGTGGCGGCCGAAGAAGACTCTGGTCGTCTTCTCCGACGAGAGCTATAGTAGCTCTGCGCGGAAACTCAACGAAACTCCACAAATTTGGTATCAATCTCTTCGTCTCACTATGCTGATCAATAATCCACCATTAAAACTCATTTTCATCCATGGAATCATCCAAACCAAATCAATCTCATTCTTGTGCTCTGCTAACAAATCTCACCAAATCCAGATTTCTATACAATAATCGAATCCTCATGCTATGTACATCCTTAATCCATGATTAAAACTCAATTCTAACCTAGGAATAGCTCAAACTGAATCAATCTAAATCTTGTGTCATGGCAAAAATTCTCATGAACAACCTCCAATTCTAACCTAAATTCAACTAGGAGTCTCAGGGATCCTAACAACATGCATAATAGGTTCTACTTCCTCATAAATTAAGTGAAAAATGGAAAGAAAGAAACCTGTAAAGAAGCTTCAACAGAGGCACGATCTTGTGATGAAACTTGCTCAGATCAATCAAGAAACACTCTTTGATTGATGATGAAGCTTTCTTGATGCTCGAATTTGCTTGGAGAGGCATGAATCTTGGAACTCGATTTTCACCCTCAAGCTCACTTTTTCCAACTTCTTATTACCTTTTATTGCACCAAAATTCACCAACCTTCATCTGAAAACGATCCAGAACTTATATAGAACATGTTTGGATACATTTCAGGCCCAATGGAGGTCCAAACAACCCAATTGGAAATTCATTTTTCTTAACTTTTTTTGCTTTGTGAACTGCACGAAAACAGAGCTAATTCACTTCCAAATTGATCCATTTTGCTTGCTGGTGATGTAAGGAGTGTGGATGGCTGAGATTGAATCCTTGGAAATGCATCAATGGTTGATTTGTATTTTGTTACTTCAAAGTGAAGCAACCTTGAACTTGGCCATGTAAATGAATTCAAACTTGATTTGTAATGTTTCCATTGTTCTTAAAACATTATTTGCACTCAAAAAATGCACCAATATGACATGAATTGATTTAATTGGCATTTGATCCAAACTAGCCCTTTTCAAGCTTCCTTTCATGAAATCTTCTTCACATATTTTCCAATTCAAACCATATCAATGGTACATTGAGGTTTGATTGAGAAAATGACCCCATTGTGAGCAACCTTCAAGTTGGAAAGATTTTCATTTGAAGTAGGCAAAGTGGTGAAATGGACCTATAATGAAAATGACCTGTAATCTTACTTTCCCAAAATGCCCTTACCTTGCAAGCTCCATATCTTGAGTTCTATAAATCCAATCAAGGACTTCTAGTACTTTTTGGAAAGCTAAGAAGATAAGGAACAATATTCATGTTCACTTGAAGTTGAGGATAAGATTTATTCTAGGTCAAAAGTGGCATGGAAGTTGGTTGACTTTCAAGTACCAAAATCACATTCATCTGATGACCTGTAACTTGTCTGCTTCATAACCTGAGTTCTATAAACCCTATTAATGACTTCTAGTACTCAAATAAAAGCTATGAACATGATCTACAAGTCTCATGTTTATGTCAGGATGAGATGAAACTTTCATCTTGAGTTATGTGGTCTTGAAGTTAGGCACTAAACTAGGGGATTTTACACTATCAAGCTTAGAAACCCTAGCTCAATAACTTCTCCCACTCTTGAATATTAATGAACAGATCTTGAAATGATCTCTTAGGTTCCTCAACCCAACATTACATGACCATAGTTTCTTAGAATTGAGTCTTAATCTCCTCAAGACTCGCAGTTGACTGAGGGTTGACCAGGTGAAAACCCTAATTGCACCAACTTTGACTGTGGTCTCTTGCACTTTGAATAATGACATGGATGAGCTCCATAATGATCCTCAAAACATCCCATGAGCTCCCATAATGTTCTAAATTCATATCCATGGACTTGCAATTCTTTGATGATTTTCAATTGATCCTCAAGATAGGAGATACAACCATTTCCACCATCCACTTCTTCAATAAGCTTTGACCTTCTCTGATGACTTGATGAGGATGATAAACCTTCACATGCCTGAATGAAGCTTCTTTATTTGGCTTGGACTTTGATAACCTCCTCTTGATAGGCACATTTCTTGATCCCCTGCATAAATGACAATGCAATACATATGCTAATGCTAGAATGAATGCAATGAAACATAATTTAGGTAAAGAAGTAGGTTGGGCAAATTTTGGGGTGCAACAGAAGTCACTTAATACAAGTACACACACAAAAGCTGGACAGGTTCTTCCAAAACACAAGATTTCAACATAAAAAAGTAAACTCCACAAGTAATGGTGACAACCATAGTGAACCAAAGAGAACAAGAATCAGAAGCTGACAAACTTCAAGGCATGGACTGATAGCCAGGTTTTTGTATTTCAATCAATACTCATTGATGAATTCCAACTATGGTTCCAATAGCAATTTAAAAACAACAAAGACTTAAAAGTCTTTCAACATGGAAAAATGGCTAAGAAAGGATTTTGTTGTAAACAGAACCAGCAACATGTTTTCACTATAATGTATACATATTTCTTTTAAGGAAGTCACTTAATACAAGTACACACACAAAAGCTGGACAGGTTCTTCCAAAACACAAGATTTCAACATAAAAAAGTAAACTCCACAAGTAATGGTGACATCCTTAGTGGTCACAGATCCAAACATCCAAAACTAAGTCCTTATGATAGTTGCAACTTCAAAATGACAAAACCCAAACCAAAATAGCATGAGAGAAAGGTTTGACAACTAACACTCATGAACAAGATAAAGCTGATCAAAAACAGCATTGAACCATTTCAACATAAGCAATCCAAAACAAGCATGTCGATAGCTATATTATCAATCCATTCACTATTGGCTTTACAGCCACTTAAAGTAAAGATAAAAGTCATCTAACATCCTTAACCATAACAAAGGAGCCAGATCTAAAATGAACTCTTAGAGGTATAAAGCAAATTGATGAGAAACCAAGTTTAATGCTCCTCTCAACAACATTGTGGATAGTAGGCTCAGCATCAAAGCATTAGTCTACAAACTGAAATTAGCCTGTTCTGAATCCAAACAAATCTATGGTAACAGCTCTCTCTACATTACATCCAAGCACATCAGCAGGGGAAACTTCCTAAACCCAACTAGCCTATCTAAAATAAAAGCATACTAATGCCAAACATAATAAACCTAAACATCTAACCAACCATGGTGGCAACTACACCTGAGTTGACAAACTCGGGCCTCAAGAAAGCATATTGACAGTAAAAACAAACTATCTTGAACATGTCAAAAAGAGACCAACCTAAACCAAACAACTAGAACCTAACTGCCTACTGCCACAGCTCAAACGTAAAACACTAGCACTAGGTAACAACAAGATTCTGCTATCACCATGCCAAGCCTAAAAGGATGCACCAACATAAAGAGTTATCACACTAAGTATTCAACATGTTGACTGATCTAACTTTAACCCAAACTCTAACAGCAGCCCCTTCAACTTCTCTAGTGGCAGTAACCTAAACAAACCACCTAAATCTCATCAATCACAAAGTTGAATTCCACAAATGAAAATGACAAATTGATCAGTGCAAAGTTAATCAAATCAATCACCAAGGCCTAATAACAGTTATGATTTCATAATGAAAAGTATCAACATACCAATGTTGATCATTAAATGCTTCAACAGCCAAGTAACTCGTTTCAACAACTAAATAAATGAACAGCAAGCCCTATCACAAGAGTCTAAGGTCAGTCATCAGTGCACACAAGTAATAGCTGGAAATGCAAAAAGGTCTAACAGTAATCAAACCATGAGTTGACCAACTCAAATTTCAGCATACCTTTTGACAACAAAAATACAACTAATAATGTCTAAACTTGTTCTACATACCAAATCCATACATACATCATGCATAATAAGCTTAAAAATGACATACCAATTGCAGCCATATATGGTTCACATATTTTTGACATCATTATTGACAAACTAAATAAACATAGCAAATGCATAAACACATTCACCAAAAATCAATCAACACATGATGCATAATGAAGAGGAAGTTCAAAACTACATACCTCTTGTAGTCTAGCTGCAAAAGATGAAGAATTCCTTCCCTTTGCACCAGCTTGTGGAGTTGCTTCTTCTTGAAAAAAGAAGACGACCTTGTGGACAGTTGTATCAAATAAAGTTCCAGCTGTGGTTTGAGACTTTAGACAGCTAACATATCATGGATGTGAGGTGCTCCAAGTGTCATGGTAATAGAAAATGGTTTCTGTAGTGATTTGGCTTGAAACTTGCATAAAAGTCAAACTAGGGTGTGTGGACAGTTTACTTTTAGATTTATGGTGTTTTTTATTAAACTAATTAATGGAATAGCTTTAAATGATTATTTTAATGGTGTGTATATGGTTTTTATGATGGTTTCATGGCTGGAAATGATGCTGGTGTGAAAAATGCAAAGTGGCCATTTTTGGTGATTTTGTGAATTTCTTCACATTCAAGCAAAGAGGGAAAGAGTGAGAGATGTGTGTTCCTGTGTTTTAGATGGATCTGGTGTGTAGAATACAATGGGATTAATCCTCTATTTATAGGCTAAGAGAAGAGTTTGGGGCAGATTTTAGTTTTTTGCCTTTGGATGGAAGTTTTGGAAGAAAATCCATCCAAGATTATGTGGCGGCTGTGCATATTAGTCCCTTGGTTCAATGCAAGACAAAACTCAAGTGAAATGAAGGATATGAGGTGACTGAAGTGAGGCTAGTGTGTAGGGGACTGCAGCTGCAAGCTTCTCTTCACAAAAGTTTCTCTTTCCTATTGTTTTTTGATTAAAATAATGCCACTTGCTTGGCCAACTTGCAATGCCTACCAAATCCTTCTTTCTTCTGCATTTTAAACCATCAACCTCTCTAATTATCATATCAATATATGATCCAATAGTTGAAAATGATTCAAGTGGCTGAAAAGTGAATTTGGGGAAAAGTTGAAATGGTGCATTCAAGTGTTGAAACCCTAACTTGCCTGATTCACAACTCTGAACTCACAAGGAATATAGAGGAGTTCTAGTACTTTTTGGAAATCTCTCATGGAGCTCTGCAACTTTCATGTTTAAATGATCTTCAGATTCTAAGTGGAACTAGGTCAAAAATCCCCTTAAAGTTGGTTGAAAACATGCCTAACAAGACCAAAAACTTAGAATTTTTCTAAGTGTTTTCTCCCTCTTGTGATGATTTTGACCATAACTCCAAATCTATGCATTTTTTGCACATGGACCACTGTAAAAAAATTTGTAGGACTTGTAAAGTACTTTCCAACAAGCTTTGAACCACCTCAATTGGATGTGTGGTTAGGAAATTATGGTATTGCCCTTTTCAAAACCCTAATTCCCGACTTTTCCCATAACTCCTCAATCCTTGATCCAATGGTCATGAAACTTCATGGACACATGTAATATGTTATTAGGAACATTTTTTCTTCCCACCTTGAGGTCAAATTCCTTATGGTTGAAGAGTTGATTTTTTGGTCAACGAAACGATCGATCGATGACTAACGGATCGACTGTTGTTGTTCTGGGTTCTCTGAGGTCTTGAAACTTCTTGTGTAGACTTCTTTGGATCATATGAACCTTATGGACAATGATTCAAGCTTTGTAACACCTTTTAAGTCAAAAGTCAAAGTTACAATTGACTTTTTAATTAGGAAACCCTAATTAGGGTTCTTGCTCTGCACTGTCTCAATTCTCTTGGTAACCACCTCAAATTGGATTCATATTTGACCGAATGGAGTATATTTGATGATGTATCTTTTCCTCCATGTAGTCCAATGATAGGCATACTATCTTATTTGGAATGGAAAACAAAGACCCGACTCAATCCTTACCTTGTGTACCCACACGCTCGATACACAATAGAACGATGTATGATATTCTTAAATGTAGGGTATAAAAGGCGAAAGGTGAAAATGAGGGTGTGACAGTTGCCCCTATTTAATCCTCTTGGACTTGAATGTCTGGAGGATAAAGGTGCTCGAACATTCATGGTAGAAGAGAATTAAATACTAGAATACCCGAGATTTTCAACTGGACAGATGTCGGATGAAAGTAGACAGTCAGCGAGACGGCTTGAAGGAGGTGTCTGTTAGTGAGGAAAGGTTAAGGGGAATATGATGATATGCTTGAGATGCAATGCGGAATGAACATGAGTGCTTTGCCAGCCAGAAGGGGAGACACCTCGTAATAGGGAATCATAATTGGCTAGGAGATATTCCTTCTACAAAAGATATAGAGGACTCGGAAGTATAAAAATGTGAGATACTCCTTCTACGAAAGGTAGAGAGGTCTCTAAGAATAAATGATTATGAGATATTCCTTCTACGAAAGGTAGAGAGGACTATAAAATAAACAATGTGAGATATTCCTTCTACGAAAGGTAGAGAGGACTCTAAAAATAAAGGATTAAGAGATATTCCTTCTACGAAAGGTAGAGAAGACTCTAAAAATAAACAATGTTAGATATTCCTTCTACGAAAGGTAGAGAGGACTCTAAAAATAAAGGATTATAAGATATTCCTTCTACGAAAGATAGAGAGGAATCTAAAATAAACATTGGTCTTCCTCTTACGAAAGGCAAGGAGGACTCCTGAACAAAAGGTTTGGAGAAAATGTTTCCTTCTACAAAAGATAAAGAGGACTCTTGAACAAAAGGTTAGGAGAAAAATATTCCTTCTACAAAAGGCAGAGAGGACTCCAAAACAAAAGGTTTGAAGACAAAATTCCTTCTACAAAAGGCAGAGAGGACTCCAAAACAAAAGGTCTGAAGACATGGTAACTCCTTCTACATCACATAGAGGAGACTCCCTTGGGAGGATATGATCGTATATCCTTCTGTAACGGCAGAAAGGACTCTATAACAAAAGGTTAGGAGAAGAAGTTCCTTCTACAAAAGGTAGAGAGGATTCCAGAACAAAAGGTTTGGAGATAATTCCTTCTACAAAAGGTAGATAGGAGACTCCATTAGGAGGGGACGATCATACTTTCTTCTGCAAAAAGCAGAACAGACTCCTGAACAAAAGGTTAGGAGAAAAATTCCTTCTACAAAAGGTAGAGAGGATACTTACAAAAGGTAAGCTGACAAGAACCTGTACAAAAGGCACGACAAGTCTTACTAAAGGTAAGTTGAATCTATTGCGAAAGGCAAGGTGGAGATACTTCGTGATGGTGACACAGAAAGACTCATAAAAGGTAAGTTGAGGGCAATAACCATACGTAGACAAAAGGCTGAGGAAACTTGTAAAGGGTATCAGATCATCATTTGACCTCACAGGCACAATGGTGGAGATGACATTCTTTAAGTATAGCGACCATTCAGTTCTTGGCCACATAGGCATCAAGCATCTAATTTGATCGAAGATACCAAAAACAAAGTTTGGTCGCGTGTAAAAGACAGCGAGAAACGCTTACGAAAGGGAAGCGAAGGGATAATATTTCATGCGAAAGGAAATGAAATCCCTTCCGAACAGTAAGGCGACTCCTATGCGAAAGGCAGAGAGGAGATATTCCGTGGAAAAGACACGGAAGGACTTACAAAAGGTAAGTGGAGGGTAATAACCATCCTCTTGCAAAAGGTAGAGGAAACTTGTATAGGGTATCAGAACATCATTTGACCTCACAGGCACAACGACGGAGATGGCATTCTTTAAGTACATCGACCATTCAGTTTTTGGCCACATAGGCATCAAGCGTCCAAATTGATCGAAGATACCCAACACAAAGTTTTGTCGCGTGTAAAAGACAGCGAAGAAATGCTTACAAAAGGAAAGCAAAAGGATAATACTTCACGAGAAAGGCAATGAAATCCCTTACAAAAGGTAAGGTGAGAAGATATCTCATGAAAAAGCCTCGAAAAGACTTACAAAAGGTAAGCAAAATGATAAACACTCTTAAAAGATCCTACTAGGATGCCCATATGAAATTCGCGTCTTCGAGAGTTACTGGCTAAGCACTCATGTAATGATGTAGGATGTATGCAAAATGATGGGGATGTAAGGATATGGAGGTCACAGACGATGGTTTATGCCAAGTAATTGGGTTTTTGTTTTGGGTGCCAAGCAAGGTTGGGCTTTGAAGGTGAATTCCTAGACGAGAACTGGTTTTTTACAGGGTAGGCTACTAGACGAGAATTGGGGATAAAAGGGTTAAGTTGTCAGGCAAGAACTGGCTCCTTATTTTATTGCCAGACGGGAACTGTTTTTGTGATTTTCCAGACAAGAACTGGACTTTGAAGGGCAAATTAACTACCAAACGGGAACTGGAGTAGGCTAAAGAAAAGGGTGATTAGGTTGGGTGGGCTAATAACATGATTCCCCGACACTTGCTTTGAGCTCGAAAGAGCTTGCCTGATAAGCTTAAAGGCATGGAAAGGACTTGCCCCAGTTTCAGTTCAACTTGCCCCAGCCTGGAAGGGTCTTTGGAGAATTTTTCCTTAAAGAGAGATTGGAAGTGGCTTGCCAAGAGATGACCTTGAGATGGCTTGCCCTAGAAATTTGAACCATGAATGGATTTATCCTTGATTAACCGACTCTTGAAGTGATTGTCTTCAATGTACTCTTGAAGTAGTTTACCCCAGAATGAGCGTTGACGAAGAGATTAGTCCTTTATTAGCCGACTCTTGGAGTGATGGGCTTTGACGTACTCTTGAAGTAGCTTGCCCTAAAATGAGCATTGAAGCGATTCAATTTATGCTGATTGAGCATTGGAAGGACTTCTCCTTTAATCAAAGAACCTTCGAGTGGCCTGCCCCTGGTCGGTAGAGTCTTGTGATGATTCTCTTCTGATCAACCGATTTTGAATGACTCGTCCCATAATCAAATGATGCTTGGGAGTTTTCTAACTTCATAATCATTGGATGTCAATGCCCCTGATCCACAGGACCATAAGTTGCCCTTGATTCTGGTCAACTTTGATGAATGGTCAAATCCTCTTTGATTACTCTTTGTTGGAATTTCCTTCATGTCAAGTACTGACTTGAAATTTAAATTGTTTATTCACAAATGGTAATTTTAATGACATTCTCATGCAAATTTTGAAAACAATCATTATTAGAATGACGTGAAAGTGTGTGACGAATGGACCATTAGTCCAAACGTAGTGTTGATTTAGTTGGTGTGAAAGATATAGCAGGAATAATACACCAATGCAAATCTGTGGGGAGTAAGTTTACGCAACCTTGCTGTAGCATGCTTTTAGAAGAAACCCTGTTTCAATTAGGTCTTTTAAGGGTTGTAACGTGGTCTAGCTCACGGTTATAGAAACAAAAGATATAAGGCTCAAAGTTTTATTTTAACCTACCCTTTTCTTCATGATGACTTTCAGTCCTATGTTCAGCTAATTTAGTATACGCATGTCTAGAGTTAGACGGTGTAAGAATGAAGATGAATACTCAAGATTTACTTTAAATGGCAATCACTTTATTTTGCTTTGAGGATTTGAAAACCTCTTTCGCTTTTGTTTGTGATCCCTAACTTTTGCATGGACTGATTTTTCTTTTCAAGTCCATCGGGATAGCCATGATTTTTGCCTAAGTCTCCTCTTGAGGTGTCTGACTTAGCAGGCTTTTAATTTTTTCGTTTTTTTTTTAAAATTTGTTGGAGGGTTGTGACTGGCAAGTCATTGGTCATTGAAGAAAAACCGTCATAACTTTTGGATTTTGCATGATTCTTTCGACACTTCAGGACTAGTGCGAAGAATATCTTTTGGTTGATCTCTAGACAGGAAGTTCCAACTCGATAATTCAAATTAACTAAACGCTACCCATGCCCCAGATTAAGTGTAAGGGTTTAAAAATTCGAAGGAAACTCCTACTTCTAGGCTCAAAGTGTTTAACAAGGGACTAACTCCTTATCACTTTAGTGTTTGAGGATTTGAAACAATGCTTGTACATCATCAGCAGGATTTTATCCGAAAGCATACAAATGAAATTATGGGTATTTCGTTTTCGTCATCCTCCCTCCAATTTTTTGCTAAAACAACGGTTTGATAAAAAAATGGACGAAAGGTGAATGGATTTTTTAAAAAAAATATAAGTGAAGAAAGAATGAGCGAATGCGACATGATTAATTCAAAAAGCCTGATTACTTCATTAATATTACCATTCAAAATAAACAATGTTTAAAAACAAGTAGCAAATGACGGGAAATAAACTACAAATGCTTAGAAAAGAAAAGATCTAAAAATTGCCAGCATTGGGTACTGGGCTTTTCTTTCTTGATTTCTGTTGGGATAGTCTTCTTGCTCATTGAGATCGCTATGATAACCTTTTTCACACCCACTCTTAGAATTTTCTTCCATGCCAGAAAATGATGAGCCTGCCTGACCAAATGAAGGGTTGACGTTAATTTTAAGGCCTTGAGGTGTAAATGAAATTGATCTGGACTCAATCAACCCTTGTACCTGGTACGTTAAACTTTTACAATCCTCAATCGTGTGACCAGGTGCCCCAGAGTGGAATACACACCTGGCATTTGCATCATAGCCTAGAGGAGGTGGTGTTGGAGGAGGACCAAGTTCTCTTAGCTGGACCAATGAGTTACTGAGCAACAAAGGGAGGAGTCGACTGTATGACATAGAAATTGGGTCAAAGCTTTTCTCTGGCCTCCTTGGTTTGTTCTGGCCTCGTAGGGTAGAGTTTCGCCGTTGATCTGGATATTGATTCTTACTCCACGGTCGGTTCCTCTGACTTGACTGAGGATCTGGTAATGGTCGTCGATAGGTACGCTTTGTAGGTCCAAGTGGTAGGTCATGTTCACAAGGAATCTCTTGACTTGATGGGGTCTTAAGCCCTTCCGTAGGATCAAACATTTTCGTGTCAACTGGTGCAGGGTTACTTTCCTTCCTCATCAGTGTTTGCAGGATCTCCATAATCAAGTTCACCTGAGTTTTCAGTTATTTGACCTCCTCTTTTAACAACTCATGGCCTTTCTGAAGCTCTTCCATGGTGATCTGAGACATGTTTCTAGTTATGAGCGTGTGTCGTAAAATCAACTAGCCAAGTTTAGAAACAAAAGGCGGTATGAGGTTCATGGGAAATGGTATGCAGAATGCAGATGCAATGCTCATGCAATAGATTGAATGCACTGGGATGCAACGCGCTTAGTATGATTTTTAGTATATGGGATCACATGTCAAAGGTACAGATCAAGGATAAAAGTTAATTGATCGTAACACAAGGTTCTCACCAAGTGAGGTCTAAGGTTTAATAGGGATCCCAAAGTCATGGATTCATAATACTGTTCATCATACACGACATAGATATATCGGATGGTGACTCCATCATATGAACCTCTTTTGGGTGAGGTATTCGTACCGAACCACGCGAGAAGAATTTCTCGGGGACCCAATACTACGAGACCATCGACACTGGGTTCTAGACAAGGATTTCAGAGTTATGGACTCCCTTGACTCTTTGTTACGTATGTCAGTCATTGCCAGGCAACAACTCCATCAAGAAAGTCTCTTCTAAACGAGGTCTTCATATCAATCCATACGAGAAGAGCTTCTTGAGGACCCATACTACGTGACTATCAATCTTAGGTGGCCAATGGTTTAGGGTTCTAAAAGGTCCTTAGAGTAATGGATTCCCAAGAAAACATTGATCAAAACACGCCAAGAGCTTGACACTTATCATCATTCTCAAAATAATCTACTCTAAGTGAGGTTATCGTATCGACTATCACGAGATGAGCATCTCGGAAGCCCATACTACTAAACCTCTTCTATCTCAATTTTACACTCTAGACTCGGGTGTAGAGTCTTTCCCTCAAGTTTTTCCACCAAAGTATCTAATCCATACCACAACGAATGAAACCAAATACGGTGAGATACAATTGAATAAAGGAAAGCGATAAACAAGCATATGAAAGAGAGAACCCAAACACGCAAAAACGACCTAGGTTAGGCTTGACTCGCTTAGGAAAATTTCCCCAGCAGAGTCGCCAGTTGTCGCTACGCGAAAAATGACACAGAGTCGCCACCGGATTTTATTTATCCCAAAGGAGGGAAAGGGAAATAGCGATAAAACCTTTAGGGAAAAGAGCATGGTCATCGCAACCAAGTCTTAGGGTTCGGGAGTCGGTTATACGAGGGGAAGGTATTAGCACCACTTCGTATCCATCGTACTCGATGGGAACCTTCTAGGTTGTTTGGCGTGAATGGGTGTTTTATTCTAAAAGTTTGCTTGCTTAAAAGAGAAGAGGGGTTGGTTTTTTATTAGAGTGCTCGCCAAGGATTGGGGCCCTTGTGCCTACGTATATTCCCTTGTAGGAAGTGAAGAATCAGAGCATTCATAGTTCATAGGACTACGGTGAAAATGGGATGTTGGGTAGATGATGCTAATGTGCGTATTCTAGCAGTTAGGTGTATTGCTGCTCGCTCGTTGGAGATTTAGGCATTACTTGTTTGCGGTAGAACTGACGTAACATGTCCTAGGGTTAAAAGGTATGGATGACTAAAGGTGGGAAAGAATGAAAAGTGTGCTCGCTAGGATCATCGCAATCCTATGCCTACGTATTCTCAACATGTGTGAGAAATCAGAGCAGTTGTAGTTCGGCCACTTGAGAAATGGTTGTGTGTTGGTTGGTTTTATACCTTGAAAAAGGGTTTTCAGATTGATGTCCTAAGGCGAAAAGAAGTTTGATGAGTTGATGTTATTTTTAGGTTTTTGAGAAAATATTATTTTTTATTAGGATTACACAAAAGACTTTGGATAAAGATGAATGTTTCGAATAACCAAGTCGAGCGCCTTGTACTCAAAACATTCGGAACGAGCGTAGGAGGGTTCCATTCTCATTCCTTATCCACCACCTTAAAGTCCATGGTGTATAACCCTAATCACATATTTATTGTATTTTTGGATTTTTATGAGAAAAAGCACCTCTTGATGTTGGATCAAGGGTTTTATTTGTTGGTAAAAATATTTGAAGTGATGCGAACAAGGTTGATGGCGATGCACAAGACAACCGTCTTACAAGGTTGAAAACGGGTCGATAAACCCTAAAACGAATCACAATTTCCTCCTAATGCAAAGTTTTTCTAAAATAAGAATTTTAGAATTCTTTGAGCACTATATGAAAATACACATTAATATGAGAATTTAGAAAAAAGAATCAGCCAAAAAGGATTAAAAGCAAAAGAGTTATGATTAATTGAAAGTAAATGAAATTAAAATAAAATTAAATAAAACCAAATATCAAAAAGAAAGGAAATGCCTCCCCCAAGGCTTGAACCCAAGACCTTGGGGTCATAAGCTCAAAACATAGCCATCCCAACCATTTGAAGCATGCGAATATGGAATGAGAAAAGAAAGAAAAATATTAACAATAATTGAAAATCATGAAAAAACCAAAATTTGTCCTCACTGAGGATCGAACCTGGTAACACGTGCATGGTAAGGTTCTTAAGGAAAGACATTAACCACTGGGGTGGCGATACATCCATTGTATAAAGCCACCCCAAGTGGATATATACCAAAAGGCGCGTGTTCTGGGCAAGTTATTCAAGGCAAGAACAAGTGAAAAAACATGGAAACGATTTCAACATAACTTCTTCAAATCTTGATCAATTTTAATGAAACAAAAGCCAAACTTGCTTATTTTTTCAAGAGGAATGCAATGGTATCAACCATTTTTCTAAATACTTCCCACACAATAAAATTCAAAAGGAAATGCAAGTATGCATTTTTGAGATGCATTTTGAAACTACAGAGTTGAAACAGATGCAATTGAAGGCAAAAAATGGTTTGAGCAAGTTCCAAATATGCTATGGAATGAGTTTTAACAGGAAATGTTGTTCAAAAATCAATAGAGCATAATTATGGTATGTGAGTTGTGGTTGACGAAATTGGTGTTTTATTGGACTTAATGCTTAAGGAAAATCCAAGACAGCAACTGCTCTCAAATCAACTAAACATGAACTGCAAACTTCAACACACAAAGTGTAAAGAAAAAGGAGATGCAAACTGAAGCTATCAAGCCCTACGCACTGATAGCATTCCAACTGCTTTATCAGTAGCAAAAACTATCTGGAAACCTCACAACCAAGTTAGCCAACTAGACACAAAGGCATTGAGATGATTCTAGATAAATTCTAAAGGGGCAAAGCAAATCTGGTGAGAAAACCAAGTTGATAAACTTCTTCAAAAAAACTGGACAGGGAGCACAGTAAAGAGTCAAATGTGTTTCACGAGATCATGATGTTTGAAAATAGGTCTCATCATAAGTTCAACTATGCACATATGACAGCAAGCTAAACCAGTTCAAAAATGCTAGCAAGTTATGATTCTACTCTACATCAAACAGTAGTCACAAAAAAGTCCTGATGGGAGACTAAATTGGTCAATCTAACAAATCTGGACAGCAGGCCAAGCAAAAGCAGAAATCTTACAACCAAAGTTTTACAAGAAGTACATAATGCAGGCAAGGCTTACAAGTTGAAGCGCCAAGCCACAATCAACAATCCTTCTCACAAAATGAAAACAGTTTTGGTTTAAAATAGAATAAAGCAAAGTTGGTATCACAATACACTTGTATTCCCCAAAATAGTTGCTAATCACCAAATAAAAAAACTTGCTTACAACTGGTGGTGTTAATGCAGAAGTTGTTCAAGCCTAAACATTGGACAAAACAGAAGTCCAAAAACAAACCAACTATTCTAAGCCTTCCAAATGACATAAAAATGAACCAAAGAGAACAAGAATCAGAAGCTGACAAACTTCAAGGCATGGACTAATAGCCAGGTTTTGGTATTTCAATCAATACTCATTGATGAATTCTAACTATGGTTCCAATAGCAATTTAAAAACAATAAAGACTTAAAATTCTTTCAACATGGAAACATGGCTAAGAAAGGCTTTTGTTGAAACAGAAGCAGAAACATGTTTTCACTACAATGTAAACATATTTCTTTTAAGGAAGTCACTTAATACAAGTACACACACAAAAGTTGGACAGGTTCTTCCAAAACACAAGATTTCAACATAAAAAAGTAAACTCCACAAGTAATGGTGACAACCTTAGTGATCACAGATCCTAACATCCAAAACTAGGTCCTTATGATAGTTGCAACTTCAAAACGATAAAACTCAAACCAAAATAGCATGAGAGACAGGTTTGACAACTAACACTCATGAACAAGATAAAGCTGATCAAAAACAACATTGAACCATTTCAACAGAAGCAATCCAAAACAAGCATGTTGATAGCTATATTATCAATCCATTCACTATTGGCTTTACAGGCACTTAAAGTAAAGATAAAAGTCATCTAACAGCCTTAACCATAACAAAGGAGCCAAATCTAAAATGAACTCTTAGAGGTATAAAGTAAATTGATGAGAAACCAAGTTTAATGCTCCTCTCAACAACACTGTGGATAGTAGGCTCAGCATCAAAGCATAAGTCTACCAACTGAAATTAGCCTGTTCTGAATCCAAACAAATTTATGGTAACAACTCTCTCCACATTACATCTAAGCAAATCAGTAGGGGAAACTTCCTAAACCCAAATAGCCTATCTAAAACAAAAGCTTACTAATTCCAAACATAATAAACCTAAACACCTAATCAACCATGATGGAAACTACACCTGAGTTGACAAACTCAGGCCTCAAGAAAGCATATTGACAGTAAAACCAAACTATCCTGAACCTGTCAAAAAGAGACCAACCTAAACCAAACAACTAGAACCTAACTGCCTACTACCACAACTCATAGGTAAAGCACTAGCACCAGGAAACAACAAGATTCTGTTATCACCATGCCAAGCCTAAAAGGATGCACCAACATAAAGAGTTACCACACTAAGTATTCAACATGTTGACATATCTAACTTTAACCCAAACTCTAACGGCACACCATGAAGCTTCACAATCACCCGAATATAAATCTCTAACGGTTGCATCAATCCACTAGGCTTCTGATGCTCCACCTTGGTTTTCTGACTATTCAAACATGCATACACAAACTGAGCTATATCCTTTTTCATACCTGACCACCAAAACATCTTCCTTAAATCATGATGCATCTTCGTAGCTCTCGGATGTATACTCAAACCACTGCGATGTCCTTCACTCAGAATCGACTTCTTCAGCTCATCATTATCCGGCACACAATCCTACCTCGGAACCTCAACACAACTGAACCATCCAACTGGAAATCACCATCGGAGTCTCTACCCACTCCAGACATCACATCCACTAGCTTCACATCTAGCTTCTGACTTTCTCTGATCATATCCAAGAAATCATTGTTCACTTGCAACTTGCCCAACAACATGCAATATGTTGAAGTCTCACAAACCATACTCAAATCTCTGAACTGCTCAATAAGCTCCATCTCTTTCATCATCATAGCCGACATATGAATCGCCTTTCTGCTCAAAGCATCGGCTACCACATTAGCCTTTCCTGGATGATAACTTAGGCTAAAATCATAATCCTTCAAGAATTCTAACCATCTTCCTTGTCTCATATTCAACTCTTTCTGATCAAACAAATACTTCATACTTTTATGATCGTTGAACACCTCAAATATCGAACCATACAAATAATGCCTCCAGATCTTCAACACAAAAACGACCGCAGCCAATTCAAGATCATGAGTAGGATAATTCTGCTCATGCACCCTTAGTTGCCGCGAAGCGTACGCCACCACCTTACCATTCTGCATAAGAACTCCACCTAAACCCATCTTAGACGCATCACAATACACCACAAACGGCTCATTCGGAGTCGATAACACTAACACTAGTACCGTAGTCAATCTCTTCTTCAATTCCACAAAGCTCTCTTCACAAGCAGCATCCCACACAAAAACTTGGTTCTTTCTCGTCAACTAAGTCAACGGCAACGCCAAAGTGGAA